>WAAD01035091.1:47539-89142 GCA_013389945.1 Fregata magnificens
GGTGCCCCGGCCTTCGGGCGGCGAGCCGCGGGCGGCCGCTCCCTTTTTTTCCCCCCTTACAAGAAGTACTGAATTTCCTTCATCTGCGGGCTATTGGCTTTGCCGTGTTCCCGGCGCTAGAATTGATTTTTTAAATAAAAAACTAGCTGCTAAACGTTTTTTCAGGAGATAAAGAGAGACAGGCCACCCTAAAGACCTCCCGTGACCACGACTGCGTCAGTACGACACAGCGTGAAGCCGCAGGGGCACTGTTCCCCCGCCTCTCTTCTTCAAATCCCTTAGTCTTCACCTTTTCCCAGCGTTGGATTTATAAATGTAAACACGACTTGTCCCTGCAGCTTGTGCTTCCGCAGCTGCAGCCCGTACTGGCAACAGCACTGTTTGCGTTCGTTTTCCTACGTACGCCCCGATTCCGCCGTGACATTTCAGTAACGAGCAGGATGCCTGAAGCACTGCTCTTGCCCTTAAGCCTTCTGAAGCACCGCTTTGCTTTCACATGAGAAGTATCTGTGTGAGAGTGTCTCAGAGAGGGAAGGTGTGGGGTTTATTCCATCAGTTTATTTTTAACTTGTGATTCAAGTCTGAAAATATAGAATTAAAACCATGGAATTTGGGTCGTAAGCGTACTGGAGCAACTTTCTGTGAAATGGCTTCTTGGATGAGAACTTAAAAATAAGCTAAAGCAGAGAGAACCGCTTGGGCACGTTTGCATCTTCTTCTAAACCGTAGCCGGCACCCTGCAAGGTCTTTCCAGTGCGGTGACGGTGGCGCGATAGGGGGTGTGATGGTGGCTGCACAAACTGCATATCCCCATGCGTTATGTCCCGGGCGACTGCTGAAGTAGCCCGTGACGCTACACCTTTACCGCAGTATTTTCTAAGTTGTAGATAATGTTAGAGTGGTTTGCCAGCTAGCCCAATACAGAGCACCCCGCTCACAGGCCCTGTGCTGGCCGAGCAGCGTGGGCATGCTGCACGCAGCGCTGACCTGGCTAGCACAGCTCCCAGCGGCAGCAGCAGGGAACCCAAGCAGGCCAGGTCCCGGGGTGTGTGTCTTGCTTCTCACACCGATTTTACAGACTTTGCTTAGCTCTATGCTGCAACACCACCTATAGCAAGGGAGAGCTTTGTGATTCAAGTGGGATAACGAACTTGCCTGCTGAGCTACTTTAAATAGCAGAATTTTCCGCATATTTTGGTGAAGGTGTTTGCCAGACACTTAAATTAATTCCATATGTCTGGCCTATCAGCAGCAGCTCTGACCTTTCCCAGTTGGTCTCAAATTGAAAGGTGAGAACCGGTAATAAGCCTGCTATGCTTCAGCTCTTGAAATCTGTCCAAGCACCACTCACAGAATTATTTCCTGCCAGTGGCCAGGTTCTACAGTAGCTGAAGACATCTGTTTGTCTAATACCCATGCAAGACTGTTTCTTAGAATAATACCACACTTCGCTTGCAGCTTTCCTCCTAAAAACTCCTGACGTGCTCTGTAAATGTAGAGCTGAAGCATCTTTCAGTTTAAATAGGTGGAGATGTTACCTTTATGAATGACAGAAGCAAAACCATTTAGACCAGCGCCGCAGGGCACAATGTGTGATGGTGGGTGTAAGGAGAAATTTTCGCCTAAGGATTCAGGACAAACCTTCCTATGTGGGAGGCGCGCTGGCAGTGCAACGCATGTAACTGCATTAACATTTTTGTTAAGATCTTGTCTTGAGAAGGGTCCCACACAGTGAATGTGAGGAAGTCCTCCCATGTGACCTGAAAGGTGCAGACTCAGCCGTGTGAGTGTCTGAGTGTCCTTGGCCGCCGCTGAAATCGCTGTACTTGTTGAACCCTTATGAGGGTTTTGCAGTTGCTTTCAGTGGGAACATAGTGATGCACTACGGTGACGGCATCTGCTCAGCACTTTATGGGACAGAAGAGAGCTGACCCTGGCAAAACTCAGAATGGTTTCCGTGGTTTCCGTTAATTCTCATTCTTTGATCAACCCTTGGTTATAGAAAGGTCCTGTATATTTCAAAGCCTTCTTGAGTGACTATGAGATTAAAAAAACTGGTTTTCAACTGTGTATTATCTCATTTCTATCTCTTTTCGTAGAAGCAGACCATAGATATGTTGGTAGTTGGTGCTGCATAAATACATAAGCTGGGACCTAGTGTCGCAAACGTAGGTGGAAAAAGGAACTCTTGCCGTGCTGTTCTGTGGGAGTCAGTGCGCATTGTCAGACTGGTAGTAGCTTACGTATTCTCATTTATCCAAACAGCCAATATATTTTTTCCATATAGACAATATTGGACCTGTGTTTTGGTAGGAGAGAAAAAAATGACACACTGTCTTCAAGAGAAAACCCGAGTTGTATTTTCATGTCCATTATGAACCCCCTTTCCCAGAGCCAAGAAATCGAATTGGCTCCCGGAGGAAAAAGCGTTCAGTTAAAGCAAGAAGGTACCCGTTGGGTAGATCTGTTAGGCTCGTTTACAGATGATAGCAGTTCCTGATGAGCTGGCAGCATCGATTTCATGGCTGGTTTAGTACATACCTGAAGAAGAACGTTGCTGACCATTTGTCTGGAAGGTTTTGTACGCCGGGTGAATTGGGTCTGTCCGTTGAAGGAGTGTGTGAAGGTGTCTGTGAGGTGTCCTGAAGGCACGCTTCAAATAGCAGGCTGTATCCCAGAGGATACTGTGTTTTTCTTCACTCTTGCTTTTCAGGGTTAATCAACAGAATGATGGAAATAGCAATCGTTCAACTAAAGAAATTATTATCCTGGAGTAAATTATTTGTCTCATAACATTGGCACATAGCTGAAGAACATTTACAGTAAACTTAACTTACTAAACCCAATAACTTATCCTATAATTAGGACTATAGGATGAATATAAAAAAAGAATAATCTGGATTTTGCATCATCATGTACCTCAGAATGGGCATATGATTGTGCACAGCAGCTATATGGTTAGTTTGGCACTGACTCGCTGTGTGACTGTGGAAGAGTCACTTAAGCATAATTTGCAAATTTGTTTTTAAAAAGCACGCTTTGGATCTCTATATGATGAATTGGGGGTTTCTTTTAATTCTTGTTACTAGCTTTCCACATGAGAAAATTCTGGGTTTCTGGCTTTTTTGGGTGTTCAGGCTTTTTTGAAGGTGACCTGTTAGATAACTGGATGGATTCTTTCATTTCATACCTAAATAAGGCAACTTGGGTGACAAATTTTTCAGAAATGTATGACTTTCCAAATATGTTGTTTGACTATAGATAGCAAAGCAAACAAACAGGAAACCCAAGAACCTCAAACAACTCAACCAAGTACTTTCCTTTCTCAAAAGTTCAGTCGCCACTTTTGGACTGGTTTTGTACCACCATTCCCCTGTCTTCCAGGGATCAGAGTTTTCTCCAGAAAGTCTCTGCAGTCCTTTGGTGAACAGTCCTGAATTTCAAAAGTAAAAATCAAGCAAATGAAACCAGTCCTTGGTTGGCTCTAGGACAAGGTGAAAAGGATGCACTGTGTTGGGACAAGATGCACTGTAGCAAGTCAAATTTCAGCAGAAAGCAAGGGGCCGGAGGAGTTTTTAGCATGGACTGTGACGGATTGAAATGACTGTGTGTTTGCAAACCGCTGTCAGTCAGACAGCTTGCAAGAGCAGCTTCTTTCTGCTGGTGGTGAGGGGCTGGCACAGTTCAGTTTACCCTCCGGGCAGCTTGAAGCTGCAGCGCCAGCCTTCTAGCGTGCCAGAGCAAGAGCCAGCTCTCGAAAACAGGAGTCCTGGGCAGTGCGGCAGGCAGAGCGATGGTCTGGGGTATTGAGGCCTCGTGGCTTTTCTTCCTGCCACACGAGGCTGGTAGAGCAGTGGGCTGGGAGGCAGAACTGGTAAGCTGTTCATCAGCAGCGTTCTTCATGGAGTTACTTAGTTTTTCTCAAGTTTTACTATTTCCATCTGCGGGAGAGAAAGATAATATAGTATAGTGTTTGGGAACATCCAGCTGAAGTATCAAGTAATGTTATTTTGAAACCCAGAGATCACAAGAGGAGTGAATTGGCAGCTTAATGGTTACTGGCTGGGGGAGAATTAGTCAGTGTTTATTGTAACACTGGTGAGCGCTGTGCCTTAGTCAGAAGAGGTGTGAACTGAGGCTAGCAGGTGATAAGCCAAGACAAATAGTTAACAACTTAAAGTGAGAAACTGTGTCGCAAACCCTTATTAGTGGAGGTATTTTGTTAACAAGGGGACCATCCCACCTTTCCTGTCCCCAGTAGATTTTGCACATGAACAAATAAGCCGCAATTAGCAACTTCTATATGGGCAGCATGGGTGGTTGCAGAGCTGCGTGCTCTGAAAAGGCAGGTGAGTGATAAGGCGATACAAAAATGAGAAGCTCATACTACAAAATGTAAAAGATGTGCTTAAAATGCCAGACTGATCAAGCCATTCAGTACTGGGTCACGTACACCTCTGCCCAGAGAAACCGAGGTTTGTCCTCTCTAAGTTTTGTTAAATGAAAACTCTGCTGATGGAGCCTCATCCAGCAAGAAACTTGATGCGCACATAGAACTTTACTAACGGTTTCATGAAAGCAGTGAAAGGTGTTCAAAGATCTTGCTTAATTTGGACCAGAGTAACTGAAATTAACTTCTTGAATTGTTTTGATTAATTTGGTAGGGCACAAACAAATGTAGAGATGGCACTGAATTTCCAATAATGAAGCACAAAGTTATGTCTGCACCTGGAGAAACTGCTTATATTGAGTTAATTTCAGAGCTGTAGAATTAATGTGGTGTGAACTGGTATGGTTTGTCTTGCAGTAACAGGGATGTGTTGTATAAACCCCATCCAGCACTTGGTTTTGCAAGGGTTAAAGTTCTTTGAGCAAGGAAATATGTTTTCTTCCAAATCAGCCCCTCAACATACAGCTGCAAAGCCTGTGCCCCCTAAGACATACCTAAGGAGGAGCCTGGTCTTCATGTGGAGAAAAACACAAGTGGGGCTCCTCGGAGCAGCCCGTTTTTTTAAGAAAGCATTAAGGAGTGCTGGGATCCCGAAATATTCAAGGCCATCATGGAAAAGCTGGAGGACAGGAAGATCTAATATCCATGATATATCATCCTAAGAAATCCGCATCAAAGAAAACCTTTAAAGTGAGACAGCTGATCTTTTTCAGTGTCTGGATTTTGCTTCAGACCATCTCAACTTTTACTTTGGACTGAAAAACATCAGGATTAATCCAAATTAAACATCACAATTGATCCAAATCCTCGGCATCAGCCTTCATAGCAAAGTCCCATGTAAGCTGCCACATGTCACTCCAGATGTGTTGGTCGTTCGGTCAAGCGAAAGCCTGTCTACATTAATGATGCGCGGCCGGCGCTTCTCTGATGTCTCTCGTCCAAAGATCTCCTGGGCTTTATGTCGTAGCAGCAGCATGTGTTGGGTCCGGCAGCATGATCTGGGTGTTGCTCAGTTTTCATGGTCTCTGGGTTCACCTGTCCCTGAGTCCCGTTGTGCTCTTGGAGGCTGTTGGGAAGGATGAAGCGGTCAGGGTTTTCAGGGTCCTGCCTGCGGAGAGCCTGGAGTGCCTGGTGGAAAAAACAAGCATCCTTGGTTCCAGACATACTGCACCTAACTTCATTAGTAGAGGAACTATTATCTTCACTCGTTTATTTGATAGGTAGTTTGTTTGAGGTAGTTTGTGGAGGCTTTATCAGTTAAACCTCAGGGCCAACGGAGTTGATGACCTGAAGTGTCCCTGAGTGGAAAGAAGCATTTCAACCATCCTAGAAATGATTCTTTGGCAGAATGGCTGAGAAGGAGCCACAGTAACAGTGCCAATTAGAGAGTGAGGAAGGAAAACATAAACAGATTAGAAGTACTGACTTTCAGGTAGGATCAGGACTCTCAAAACAGTCAGCACCCTTGTCTTTCTGGGAATTACCAGTTAACTGCAAGTGACTTTTTTGTATCCTGTAGAAGCAGCATGCTAATCAGCACTGCTAGCACTGGCACCACGCTGCTGCCTTTATTCAGTGCTATAGTGGAAGCTGTGTAGATCTTACCTGGATTCAGTACAAGTCTATTCTGTGTGGGTTTTTTCCTCCAACTCAGTGCTGCATGAGACCTTTTTTGTTTCTGGCAAGTCACAAGTATGTAACATTTTCCAGCTCGCTCTCTGTCCTTGTACTAGCATGCCACACTGCAGGACAGAGCGGGATTATCTCTTGGTAGTGGTGACAGAACATTTGAGATCCAAATTCGTGAACAGCAAAACCAGAGTTCCACACTTTTTCTTGTGGATATGAAGAAAATCACACATTTATGTAAGAATGACTGGCTTTCTATATTCTGCTTATTTAGCCATAGCTTCTTTCAAAATACATATGAAAATAGTAGAGTGAATTAATTTCTGGGATAACCGCATTGGCTCCACTAGATACGTTTGAGGCTCATCTCAAGGTAAGCCTGTGTTCACTGTGATAATCAAAATCAGAAGAAACTCAAGAAGTAGTAGTCTTTTGCCCTGTTTACACCTCTTCCTACATTCATAAAGCATTCTGCCTCTGGTGAGCTATCTTAGATCTCCATATCAGAGATCATATCAGCTTACCGGTAATGAAAACTAATGCACTGCAGACCACCAATGAAGCCCTATATATGGGTCTTGCACATGGACAGGAAATTGCTGCACCGTGTGCATGGCTGTTAAGAGAAATGCCAACAAAATGAATATTCATATAACGCTGAATGTTACTAAAAATGGGTTCCCAAGGTATTCCAGACTTGTGCGGATTTTTATAGACCATTGCTCCGTTCGGCAGTTAGAGGGTAGAAAGGAGGGGCAGCTGAAAAGCTGTAGTCACAGGTAGCTGAAGCTTTATTTGAGGATGGATGAGCAAGATCCCGTTATTGTTAAGTTTTCCTTTGATTTTGAACGAATATATATTTTAGAAAATTAAATTATTTGAAAAGCACGTTCAGGAAAAGCGTTGCCTGTTATTTCAGCTAATACAGATCTGGATTGCATTTTTTGCTTCTGGCAAGTGGATTGGGCTGGTCTTTTGTTCAGAGAAGAACAGGGCAGCGGTAACTGCCAGCTCCAGCCACCTGGTCTCAAATTCTTGAGCAACTGTTTTCCTTCTCTGTGAATGTGTGCAAGTCAGTTGTTAGGCATCCGAATCCGGTTGTCAGGTAACTCCAGCAACTGAAAAGTCTTGCCTAATCTTGTAGGTACCTAAAAGCCACGGATACCTAAAGTTCTGTCAGCAGACATGAACATAACTGCTGAATTCCTGAAGCTGTTCATCAGTTCGTGCCGAAGGCCTGGGAGGATTCTCAGACAAGACCTTCTCTTTCTCCAACTTGCCCATGGAAACTGATCCAGAGATATCAATCTCTTGCTTAAAGCATATCTCCCCTCCACCCCAACCCTTCCAAAAGGAAAGATATCGAGACCTTTTGTGGTTAGCTTTATGGGCTCTCTTTTGTCTTGTCAATCGAGCGGAGGGAGAGGGTCTGTCAAAGCTCGTCTTCCACGTGACCTGGAGAAGACGTCTTCTCCTTGGGTGTCCTAGCTGTTTGCTTCAGCCTGTGTGTGGGGGGTTAAGTCTCTGCTGTTGCAGTGACCTCTCTAGGTGTCAGTACTTAATGGACCATTGACTGTCTGGTCTGGGAGCTGAGGTGCTTACCTGGGACAGAGCTGACTGGATTCCAGCTCCACCTCCAAACCTGGCAGGGCAAGGTGGTGTAATCCAGCCAGCGGGGCGTGGGGAAAACCATTTTTCTGGAGGAAAAGATAGTTTGTCTTACATGCCACAGGCCAGGCGGGGAATTTCAAGTGAAAACTCAGAAGTGTCTAACTGCTTTAGGGCTTGAACCATACCTCCCCTCTCTGCATTTCCTGCTGGCTAGCTTAGGTTTAGATGGCTTTCTAGATCCCTTGTTGGGTATGTAACCATTCCCCTCCATTGTGGCACCGTGAAGGAACCTGTCTGCACACCCCTGCCTGAGCTGTGGATCCCCCCAGCAGCAAAGCACTGCACACTTACACTGCACCCCGTAATAAAGCAAGCTACTTAAAGCCCAAATTCCAGTGATTTTCAAAGAGTGTTGGGCTCCACTGTGATTACATACTGTAAATGGAGTCTCGCCCCTCATGCCATTTAGACATATTTGAATATATTATCCTCTCTGTCGCAGTGCTCCACCTCTAAATGTGCCAAATAGCACTCCTCTATCCCAGGACTTATGAGAAATTCAGTGAAATGATGAGGCATGCAAATGCTGTGGTAAATAAATAAATACGCAATGAGAAAGAGAGCAAAAAGGTGTTTGAACAATACCAGAAACTTTTATGTGTTTGAACCCTGAGTAGCCCAGAGATGCCAGACACCCTGATAAAACTCAGCAAACAAGCTGGTGGCCACCCATGGCTGGCATTTAGGGCAAAGCAACTGTGGGTCTCTTCTGTAAACATCTATGATTTCCACACGTCCTACCTTTCTGTGCAGTCTGAAGCTAAAAGCGAATCGCTGGCACCTCAGCTGGGCAACACTTGGAGCCTTTAAGTGAGCTCATGCTCTTGCAGAGCCTTGTATTAAGGCCTGCTGTGGTCTGAAGTCCTCCCCCAGCAGAGGTGTGCCCTGAGGGGAGGCACTGCAGGGTCATCCCTGTGCCCCTACAGTGGTCCGACATCTCAGGAGGTACTGGGGTCTGTAGGGACACCCATCCCTGGGATCTGGGCTGGAGCAGTGGTGGCGGCACTTTCCTGTGCTCAGTGAGCTGTTCATCCACAGCTCCGCTAAGACGCAGCAATTACGCTAATGTAACAGCCGTCAGATGATAATTGCTCCACTTATTCATCACTAAAGATCTGATGATTAGCAGGTGAAGAGCCCACTGAGATGAATTCAGCTTTGACAGGAGGAAGGATGCCTCCTACTTCCCTTAGGGAAAACTACACTAGCTGGTAATAGGACTGGATTTAATTGGATCAGGCTTGTTTTGTTGGGAATGGAAAGCAGAACCATACCAGTTAGGGAAGAAATTTCAGAAATGAAATGGGGTTTGATCAGCGGTTTCAAATGTAATTTAGTAGATTTCTTTTCCTAAAAGTTAATGCCAAACATTATATTCTGCTTCCTAGCAGTTTTTCTTTTCTTCCTACTGCAGGCAGCCTGCATGCTCTCTCGCCATGAACCTGTGCCCTGAGGAAGGACCTGAGCTGCTCTGGCTGTTGGTTTATGGGCTCAGTCCTCAACAAGCACAAGAATTTAGAAGAACTTGGAGAAAGTGAGTTTGATTTCCAGCACTACCAAATCCACCTCTGAGGACTTGTAACCATTGGCCTCAGGGAGAGAATTTTCAGAAATACAGAGCAGATCGTCTGTGGCTTCAAATTTGTTCTCTTGAAGCCATATGTGATGTCTCAAAGGGCTGTGTCCTGCCTTCAGAGGGTGCTTTTAAAAAATATGTTTATGTTTTAACAGCTTGAAGCTATTAAATAGGTAGTGTGAGCTGGGCTTTTCATTGTTTCAAAGCAACACCTACACCGGTCCATTACTGACGTCAGAAACTGGCACAGCATGCTCCTCATCAAACCGCCTAGTTGGGGCTCTTGCTAGCTAGCTGGAAAGTAAGTTTTGACTTAGTCAGCCTAAGGCCGGAAGGACAATTCAAGGCATGGATGTAAGAGAATAGGTTCTTGCAGTGTGTATTCTGGCAGAATAGATCCCTTAGCCATTTATTTTTATTGGGATCCTTAGTGACACTGAGAATGAGAACTGTGTGGGATCTTTTGGACAAAAATCAAGTTCCTTCACCACTGAGATGAGATGTCGATATATTTTGCAACTGTGTGGGTTTGGCATACTACATTAAAAACAACGTGAAATTCTTTGAACTTCAGTTTTAAGGATGAAGCCATTTTTGTGACTTCTGGTCAGGTCTGTTAGATGACGCTTCACTCAATAATTCCTGCATCTAGCCTGTATCTTCTGTTTGCCTACAGCATGGTTTTGAGAAAATGACCTTTACATAAAACCATCAACTGGTAGAGAATCCTTCATGTGCAAGTTAAACTGCTCCCATGATTAATTATTCTTACTGCTTTTTTACAAGGAACCAGTATTTAATAGGTCTTGTTAAATACAGTGTGTGCCTGATGTTACTTTCCAAAACTTTGGAGCAGAGTTCTTTCTCGCACCTTGCTGGGTAGAGTCCAAGTTGTCTCCTTGAGGAGTGATTTCATATAAAAAGGAGAATGTTCCAGCCAGAAAAGCCACCCCCTGGATTAAGACTGCAGAATTCCTGGTACTGGATCAGGTTATTGGCCCTGATAAGTCAGATCTTTTATACAGAGGAACATCTGATACAGCAGAACGTTTGTTCTCATTCCCCGTATGAATATATCGCCAGGCCCTGACACGTGGCAGAGACTTCTTTCTTCCAGCTCCTCCAGCTGATCAGATTACAAGTTTAAACCTGAGGTAAAACTCGATTGTTGCTTCACATCCACAAATATTTCTAGTACTTGGGAACACTGCTAGGCCAGTTTTAGAGAGGGACCTTCTGGATGTTACTGGACTCTAGTTCCTTGTATTTCATGTAACCTGTCAGCGCTTTCCATCCCTTCCTTGGCTGAGGAGAGCCTTGCTGCGCATTCAGTCATTGCTATCAGTAGTTTTCATGTAGCTGCTTATTGGGAACAGAAAAGTTCTCTGCAACAACAGCAACAGCAATAGTAATACCCACAGTGAGACTCTGAGTATGGAGGGGAGATGAAAATACGGAAGGGGACATTCTGCACAGCGAGGAAGTCTGACATAGAAATAATACTAATTAGGGTATGAGAGAGCAGAAGTAACAAACCAGCAGCAGATGACTACTGGACCTTTTAGAGGACAATGGACAGACATTTCCTGTGATTGATGTTTTGTGTAGTTGTATGCCAAGAGGTGACAGAGCACTGCCATGCCGATTTAGTGGAGAGGTGTGGAGTTTGCACTGCCTGTGACACTGAGGGAATCAAACAAGATAGGTCTTAAGAGTGACAGCAGTGACTCACTGGCTAGTCACTTAACTTCCCTTGTATTTCTAAATTGGAGTGATTCGTTAGACCAGAACTTAAGCTTGAGTAATTGATAGTAAAGAATGGCAGGTTTCTAAGAAGAAATGGACAATGATAATACCTTCGTTACTAAACGGAAGAGGGGAGAGTAGCAAAAAGCCTACAACCCATGCTCTGCTGGGACCAAGTTGAATTGTCCCGGTCTTCTTTTTGAAATAAGGTCTGTTTTTCTGAACAGGAAGACTGTGAAAGGAAATCAAAAGCTCAACTTTACTTGTAGCTTCTTGCACAGTAAGTTAGTAGCTAAAACAAAAGCTGTCTTTATTGCTGTGATGACACTGATTTATTGATGTATAAAACAAAAACATTATCTCCCTCTTTCTTCCATTCCTTAATAGCTAAGATGTCTCCAAAAGAAGCTACCAAAGTCTTTGGAGTGTTCTAGGTCCCTTATTAGAAACTGCCTGGCTGGTCTCTGCATGTGGATGGATCAGAGTTGCTCCCAGGTCTGGGCCAAGGCTTGAGTGTTTTGAGACCTGCTGAAGGTCATGCAACATATCAACAACAAGGCTGAGAAAAGGACCCTGGAGTTGTGGCTTTCCCAGTTTCCTTGCTTGAATCACTTCAATTCTTCTCACTTGTGTTCTTTCTGATGAATCTATTAAGTTGCAGTCTCTTTATGAGAAGGTTTTCATCAATGGACATGCCTCCCCAAAAAGGATTTTATCTAGTTTGATTTGTATAGTGGTTCTAGTGCACCTGGAGAGTTATGCCAGCCTCCTGGAGGCAGCGTTCATGGTGCTGATGCTCCTACCAGGAATGGCCAGGGGTGCAGAAGTGTAGTTTCCTTAGGTGGGGAACTGCTCACATAGAAAGGAGACCTTGGGACTTGCAGATTAGTTTACTCAGATATGGTGATTAAATGCCTCTTTGTAAATGACAGCATGAAGGCTCCATAAGAAGGCCTAGCACCATGATTTCCTGACCTCTGGATCAGCTGTTTTGCTCTGATTGTTGCTTCTGGGGTATCCTGAATGACTGTCTTAGATTAGAGAACTAAATCCTGTTTTAAACTTTCTATCACTTCTTCACTCCCAGCACTTTAATCACTGGTAATGCACATCTCTGGTGGACCTTCAGTGGTTGCTCTGCTGTGGTGTGTGTGCATTGCCAACTGCCTTTAGAAACAAGCTGGCTGAACAGCGCTGATCTACGCGCTGTCATTCTTTGTTGCTCTGATTCCTTCTGCAGTAATAGCAAACTTGCTGGGCATCTAGTTTTGTATTTAAATATATGCATTGAGAAGTGAAAGCAAAAGTTTGCTCTTCCAGTATAAAAATGTTATAAGCAGTATAGAAAGCTTTTCAGTGAAAAATGCATGTGAGGGTGTCAGGCTCTTTCCTTCTGTAACCTCTTTAAGAAAGCAGTGCTTTCAGGGGACTTTGAGTGATAGCTTTACCACTTCCTCTTCAAATGTCACTCTTGCTGCGTGCTTTTTGGTACTGGTTTTACTCCCGTGCTTTTTGGTACTGGTTTTACTCCCCCTTCTGTGGTACTTCACTGCTACACAGAAAGTTGCCGTGGATTTACTACAGAAGTGAGGGTTAAGTATTGGGATTTGTTCAGATAACCTTTTAACCTACAAGCATCTACCTCCTAACTGACAGTCAAGTTGACTTTGAGATAACTTAGTAAAGACAAGATTCTTACACACACATAAATAAAAAAGAAGGCAAAGATGAAGTAGTTTACAATTCAAAAATTTTCATGGGTTTTTAACCTCAAATGGTGCTGGTAACGTCTGAATGAAGTGTGGAGAGATAGCCTGTGGTGTCAGCTGCAAACCAGTTAGACAGGTCTAATGGGATCCAGTCCTTTGTGCTGTCTCAGTGGCCTGTGTGGGGAAGAGAAGAGGTTGCACGGTTCAGGAGTTCTTGCTCTTCCAGTCAAGGATACAACTTCATGGTCTTGAATCCGCTTTGACATCTAGAAAACGGGGATTTGTCAAAGCGCCTGCTGAACTAGCATAAGCTTTAAAGATTGGAAAACTAATAATCCCTAAACTTATTTTTAACAGCTCTGGAAGCAAAACCACAATGTGTTTTTAGGATTGTCTGTCTTTGTACCTGGGCTCACTTTCCTTGGGGAAGAGAAAGGGGGAAGGAGTGGTATACAGGAACACATTTGTTTCTTGTGATAGGACACCCTGTGATAGGATCTTTGAGTAAGCAGGGTCATTCATACACCATCTTTCAAAATCCAAGGCAGGTTTGTGCAATGTCCAGTCCGTCTGTTGTTGAAATTGCCTTCACTGGACAACAGCTGTGATGGCTCCCCTGCCTGCGATGATGCGGAATGAAAGTTCCTCTGCATAAATTACCATAAAACATACCCAGGCTTCCCTGTTGTCAGTAGAGGAGGTCATTAAATTACTGCAGTGGATCTGCCATGTCATCTGTCAGGACTTGCCTATATTTGTAAAACGTTCTCCACTAATGATAGAAGTTTGTCTCCTTAGGAGTTTTTAATGGAAACAGCCAGGCATCATCAGGTGGCTGCTAAGAGAAGCAGCTCCTAGTTTCGTTGGGTTGTCACATCCTTCCATCATCAGTCAAAACTTCCCCATACCACCAGCACACGTGGCTGGGAGAAAAACAGTACTGGAGCTTGGTGCGTTCCTGTAAATGGCGTTATGCTAGCTGCAGCATTGTCCACAGCACTCAGGATTTATTAAACACTCTGTGTAAAGTTGCTGATTCTTTCATCAGGAGACCATTGGAGTCTCCTGTTGGTGCTGGGTTTATGTCCTACTGGACTTGCAGCAAAGTCCTGGCTTTCTGCGCATGAGTGTGTGCAGGGTAGCAGCACATCTCAGCGCAGAAGTGAAGGTGCGGTGCTGGTGCACGGAGCGTGTCCATGGGGCCATGGTCGGAGATTCAGCCCAAAGTGCCGGGCTCGGTGGCTCAGTCCATGCAGACCGTGGATATCAGCAGGTTCCACTTTTGTCTGAACGGACAGACACATTCCCCCCACAGAGTGGCCAGGGGAGCGCGCTCTCAGCATGCCGCCTCTGCTTCCGCCAAAACATAATTTGGCCATTACCAGCTAGCGGATTTTCATTTTCATGTGTGGGAGTATATGTGTATAATAAAAAGTTGCCTCCTGCTGAGAGACCTGAGTCAGAAGGACTTTTTGGATCCTTCCTGCGGCTGAGGGTTTTTCATGTGTGTTTCAGCTTCAGTCAGCATTTCAGACTGAGCAGGCTGCATTCATGTGTTTCAAATAACGCAGCTTGACCAAGGAGACCACACACAAGAGAAGGGCTGCGGAAAGAGGCCATTGCCACCAACCGATGGATAATTTAAAGAAAGCAAGTCTCCTGCTTTCTCTCTGCTACTTTAAGAAAGTTGTTTAATTGAAAGGGAATTGTAATAACGAGAATCTAAAATAGAGATCTTGTCCCAGTTGCCACTGTTCAAATTGCAGCCTCCGGCTGTTTTAATGAAGGCACTATCACAGAATATGTACATTTCTGAAGCTGAAATCTGTTTAATTCTTTTTATGAGGTGAAGTTTGAAGGCAAAATACTATCAGTTGGTCTAATCATAGCTGTGGTGGGAGGAGAGGAGAATAAACCCCATGGAAACTTTTTGTTTTGAATTTTACCCCTTGCTCCTTCTGCCCTCTAATAAAAGAAATTCTGCTAAACTTAAATATTTAGAGCTCTATCTGTACTGCTAGCTCTTCTGTGGCTTTCTGCAGCTCCGGTGAGGATATGGTGTTTTGGCTGTTTGAAGTTGTGGTTGCCTAAGCCATCCAAGGTGCTGCGTCAGGCGTGCTGCTTGGGTGCAGGAGATAGCTGAGGAGCCACGCAGCCCATGTGAAACTATAGCCCTTGTACCCGGCCATCCTGCCTTCGCCCACTCTGTGGAAATAGTGGCACTGGAAGTTCTTCCGAATGATGAAAGACGTATCTGCCTCTCCAAGGTTGTGCTGATATAGGAAAGGCAGTGGAGCTGGACTGCCAGGCTTGCCCAGAGGATACTGTTGTGTATTTGTAGAAGAGCAATGAACAGTTTGGGGCAAAAAAACCCCCCAGTCCCAAACAGTTCCCTGGACATAATAGCAGAGGTCTTTTCATTGACAGAAATTATTTGTATCAGTGGTGGGTTAGGTATGCCTGTTAGGGATATCTTTCTCCATCCTAAATGAAATAACCTCCTTCAAGTGTAAACCAAGCCTAGATGATTTGTCCTCACTGAAACAGTCTGGTCCTACATGAAATTTCTGAATCTCTAAGTCACTGTAAACTGCTTCAGTGACCAGGATTGGATGATTCTGTAGCAGGCCAGGAAACCTCACACTTCTTACTAAGTAGGTTGATTTCAGCCACGAAGCATGAAATTTAGTCTCTTTTTTAGCATCCACATTTATTTTTCCTTCTTTTTATTCCAATAAATTATTTTGAGTTTTGCTGAGTTTTTTCTCCTCTAATGTTCTTTGACAGTACTTTCCTCAGTCTGATTATACATTAAAGGGGTAGGGAGCACGTCTTCTAACAGCTGTTGAAATTTGCCACAATTTTTATTTATTTATTTCTTATTTATCATTGTTTTATTGCTACCAGCATAATGAGCTTCCATTCTGCCCATCTTTGTCTCTGGAATGTTTTTTTTAGTATATTTTTGTAACATACCTTCTTCATTTGCTGGTGAGGATAAAAAGTCCCATTTTTGTCTGTTCTTCTAATCTCTCCTTGCCTTTTTCTGAGTCCCCCTACTCTTACACCACTCCTCAAGAAACAAGCTGCCCAGAGCATGTGTGTTGCACTAGGTTTGTGTTCCTAACCTGTGACACACAGGCGCGATCTGAACTCCAGAACACATTATCTTGGCCTGAAGTCTGCTCCTGGTTCTCCCATCCCAAGGGCGCTTCTCCTGCTCAGTGATCCCAGAGCAGGCGTCCTGCATTATGTGGTGAGAAATGTGAATGCTAATCATACAACAGAGCGGGCTTTGTGTGTTGGTGTGGCTGGTGTAGTGTAATCCTGTGACGAGGGCACTGTCCCTGTCTGTCCCACAGCAGACACGTGAAAACCGCGTGGCAGGGGATGGGTTGTATTGTACGGGCACCAGCTACAGAGGCTACGTGACCCAGCATGGATGCAGGGTGGGGGTGCATATGCGAGTTTACTCCATCCATTTGTGTAATAACCCAGCGTAGTCTGCATCATTCTCCATCCACGTTACGTGGCATCCCACAATCACACCCTTCTGCCTTGCTAGCTCTGTTCAATATTTTCATTAGTGGTTTGGATGATAGACTAGAGAAGAGGCTTTACTAGGTTTGTAATGCTGAGCTTGAAGGGACTCCAGGAGCATTGGAGGAGAGGATTAGGATTTGAAATGAACTGAAAACCAGAATGCTGGTCAGCATTGATGAGTGCAAGGTGTGCTCCTCTTGAGCAAGGAAATACAACTGCAGCAGTGCAGGGGGTGGGTCTGCTGGAAGGAACCCAGGGGCTACAGCGGATCGCAAGCTGGGTGTGAGTCAACAGTGTCATGTTGGGAAAAAGGCAATCCTCATGCTGGGATGATGAACAGGAGGGTACAACCTGCACGCAGACGATGCAATCTGCCTGCTCGTACCAGCTCTAACAGGGCCTCGGCTGTTTCTAGTTTTGAGCATTGCACTTCCAAAAAATGGACAGTATTCGAAAGGTGAAAGGAGCATGGTCTAAAAAGCATGGCTTCTAAGAGAATTTGACCAAACTGGAACTGTCTTTTCTTAAAAAAATATGGGAGAAGGAAATGGGGGAGGTGTGTGCAAGGGTAACACAATTTAAAAATACTCTAAGGCTAAAAGCAAAGGAGCAATCTTTTGCCTTTGTCCATGGCACAAAAGTCAGAACATTATTTTCTTTAAACTGCAGCTATAAATACTGAGATTAAATGCCAGAAGTTTGTTCCCACTCTTCAACCATGCTAAGGCTAAAGGAGCATGGGATGGAGGAGACTTTCCTGACAGGTAGGTGTCTGAACTCCTCTTGCTGACACAGGACCTGTGACGCAGGAGGTCCCTACTAGTCCCATTCCTCATTCTTAGTTCATAATTCTTAATTCTCAGTCATAATTCAGAAGGGGGGGATAATCTTGTTGTGGCCCCGCAATGTGCATCGTTGTGTTTTCTGTTACACCTGACGCGTCTGATTAGTTCCTAACGGAGTCCAAAAGGATACTGACGCTACAAGAATATACCACTTCTGTGTGATACCACGGATACTGACGAACATCTTCATAGTTTGCATCTGTGTTTTACTTGTACCTTTCATGTGAAGCTTTGTTTTCCTAACAGCTAATTTATTAGCGAGTAAATTGAGGCCTGCATATTAAAAGACATGCCAAATATCACTCAGGGGCCAGAATAGAGTCTAATAGAATTATAAAGTCTCTTTTATTTTTTTTTCCAGAAAAGCTGTCTTATAAAGTCTTTTTAAGTATTCTCTAGGATGGAATCTTACAAGATCTATAATGTATTGCAATATCAAGAGAGTTCTATTAATTTACCTGCCGTTAAACTCTCTGTGAACCTACTATGGGGATGCAAGGACTCGTAAGACTCCTAGCTGTTGTTCTCATGTCTGTCGTGTTAAACGATACATTCAAAAGATGTATTAGATGCTCAGCAGTCCTGCTATCTCTGATATTTTGAGCTGAGAAAAATCGGTTTCAGCCTCTTTTCTATAGAACCAGGCTGTTGTATTCAAAGAGGTGGCACATATGTGCGTTGACCTCTTTCTTTCTCTGAAGTCATCGTAATAAGCAGCTGTCAGTAAAACTGTCCATACGTACGAGCTGTTGTTTCAGACCTTTGTCCGTGGCTAGTCAATTGTTTCCAACTCATCGTTAGTCATTTCTATGGTAGAAAAAGCAAAATTATTTTAGTGCATTTTGAATAGACTACACTGACATTTGAGGTGATGAATGTATTGGGAATTAGTAAGTACTGTGTAGTATGTATAGCAGTGTGTGTGGTGCAGTGAGGCTCCATTGACTTTACTGGGAAATTACACCTTCTTAAACAGCAGAAGCTTGGCAAAAATTTGTGTGACCGTTGTGACAATGACTCTGCTGAGAATTATCTTAGCCTGCATATAACCTGTATGGGCAGCTGAGTACGACTGCAAACAGTTTAGCTTAGTTGTAATCTGATTTCTTCAAATATGTCCTACATAGAAGATTTAAATTATGTTTCTAAATGGAAATCCTTCTGTTAAGCATATTTGAAAGAAGATTGGCACGCACACACACACACTTAAAAGACCTTTTGGGGAGCCTGGCATTTTGGGGTTTATTTTTAAAAATCTATTAAACTGATCTACTAGTAAAAATTCGTTTCTATTTTAAACATAGCTGCTTTTAAGTGGGAAGCCTGCACCATCTTTTAACATGTGAAACAAACAGTTTGATTGCCTACATGAATTCTATTTTGCACAAAAATGTACCTTTGGAATCATATCCCTGTGCTTGTGATTTGATAGAGTAGAAGAGCCGCTCAGAAGTGACTGTAACAGGAGTTTGTGTTGACAGGAAGCTGGTCCTACTGTGAGTCACTCTGAAAGGGGGTTTCCATGAATGAAATGACTGAGTCTTACTTATTCTTTGTGAGCCTGTATAACACACAGAAAGAAACTAGACACAACATTTGCACTGCAAGATCTATCCAAATTCATCTATGCCTTTTAATGGGATATGGCAAGTACTTAATTCGGTCCAGTGAACTATTTGCTAACAGAGTTGTTTTCAGCTCTAGGAGCATTCGCATGTGCAAATCAGAAATCTCATTTAGAGAGGTGCATTTCAAGAGGAAATATCATCTGGACGGTGAGAGGTCTGAATACTGCAGATGTATGAAAGAGAGAACGTGACCAAGGTGAGGACAGCCTGTGATGAAAAGACTTGCATGAGAGTCGCATCATATCTGCATTAACTTGGAGCTGGCGTTCCTTTGTGCTTTGAGATTGCCGGATGAAAAAATTCATGTCTGTACAAATAATTTTTCAGGGTATTTGTACATGAAGAGTAGTGAAAGCTATATCATGATTCGGGTGATGTTTCCATCTGTGCTTCACTCTTTCTTGAAAAGAAATCATTATGTGGAGAGAATACTTGACTCCTGCACATGGAAAGACAATTGGAGGAGAGTAAGAAGTGGAAAACTGTGTGTGTGCTTCCACTTCTCTAGGGAACGTGAAGCGAAAGAAGAAGAAAGGCATGTGGGGTTCTGAGGATTCAAAATGGTGATATTACAATAAATTTCTCTTCTACATCTAGTCACAATAAAAAGAGGAGCTGGTACGAGATTTAGCTGACTTTGTGACCGCTGCCAGACGGGCAGAATGGAAATACAGGCATGTACTGCTGCGGTGTTTGGGCTGATTGAATGGGAATGGCTCAGTGGGCAACGAGCTTCTGCAGTCCAAGAGAAATAGGAAGAGTGGGGTTTCAGGTAATTTGTAAACCCAAGTGCTCTAATGCTGCCTGTTCATCAGATCTAGCAGAAAAATTTAGCACTTCTGAACAATTCTGAAAACATTCTGAAAAAAAACGTTCAGTACCTTCACCCCTGTTTTAAACAGAGAGAGAACAGGGGAAATGACCATTTTAAATAAATAAAAAAAAAGAGTTGTGATATCTTTCTTGCTTTTTTTAAAAAAACCACCACCCACACATTTGAATCATTTTGGAGTCTGGCTGCATTTGTTCTGAGTTTGAATATGTCTGTTACAGTGGGATTCCTGTTCTTGACCACTGCTTCTACAGTGACACAAGGACTTTGCAACTGTGCTGTCTGCTTGCGTTTTATATTAACAGCTTTGAATTACTGCTATGTAAATGCTGGCTTAAACCAACTAAAAAACCCAGATAAAGTGTTCAGACCTTGGTTGTCTCCTCTTGAGCACTTGACAGTAAACGGAACGGACAGCACGTCCGAGAGCAGGGCACCCAGGACAGTTGCTGTTTAACCTCCTTGGGGCAGCCGGGGAGGAGGGAGGACGCAGCCCCCTCTGCAGCGTGGGCTCAGGATCTGCCCGCCAGATGGGAGCTGCCCGCAAGGCCCAGCTGGAAAGCTTTTGGAGCAGTTGAGGAAAATCTGTGACTTTTTTTCCCCTCCCATTCCCTCTCCGCCGTGTTTATTCTACATTCTGGCAGTTGCTGCTTGAATCTGTGGCTTGACTCGTTGCACGTGCCTTGCCACTTGACTCTCCTCTCCCTCCCCTGCAGGCTGAGTGACCTTTCTATCAATCTTGTCTGTGTTTAATATTGGTATCGGAAGGTGCCTGCTTGCGGTGCGGTCCCCTTCTCTTTTGGAAGTGTTGTGCAGGGAGCATCATGATGAGAAACAGCAATGTGTAAACACTGCATTTTCTACTATCTGTTCTTCTGCCAAACGCAGCAGTTCCTTCAGTCCTCGGTGCTTGCACAGTTCACATGGTGACTTGTAGAGAGTTAATACGTGCTTCATATTGCTGTGGGTGGACAGACCTTCCTCTTCGAGGGAAAGCAGTAATCCTGCATGACATGTATGCTTACTAGTACACCTTCATCCTAAGTAATTTTAAAAAGATGTTGTAAGTAAGTAAGATGAAAGCTCAGATTTGATAATTAAGTTTCCATTCCACGCCTACAGTCACCATCGGGGTCTCATGAAGCACCACTGATCTGTATGAATTCTTCATACATTTATGTGCTCTTTTAGGCCAGAAACAAACCCCTTACGTGTTCTGGTTTACGTATGAACTTTTCAGTATTATTGCACTGTGATGAATGTTCTTTTTAAGCAGATATCTGACTGATTAGTTAACAGATTCTACAGCACTGCATTTTTGAGAGGCTAAGGGGAGATGCCTTCTGAGTTAGACACTGCTGAACTCAATCTGTGAAATCAACTGTGGGGAATCCAGAGCTCGCTTGAGCCCCAGCTATTTGGCATTAAATTATGAAGGTATTTTAAAGTGAAACTGGGAAAGTTGTGCAACTCCACAGGGAGCAGAGTCTAGAACAAACTCCAGGTTTAAATTTTCACACTGTTTTTCTGCAATTTAGTGATTTGTTTGTTCTATATCCATGACTACGTAGCTGTTAGAAGCAGACTTTTTTCATCAGATGTGGCTCATATGAAATACTTGCAGTCGTCACAGTAATTCCTAGTTTGTTAGTCTCCTGGGCTGTGGATACCAATCCTCTGGCAAGGCCGTCTTGCTTTCTAATGCTGCCCCACCAGTGCGCCTCGCCCTGTGCTTGAGGGAATCTCTTCAGCGCAAGACAGTGATTTGCCTTAGTTACAAAACAACGAAGCCAGAGAATCAAGACTTGTTATTTTGGAATTCTGAAACAGGAGGGATCATCAAACTTGTTTCATAGGGCCAGAGGATGACCCTTTTGGAGTAATGAATCCAATTTACTGCTGATACAGGTCATTCACCCAAATTCCTATCTGTAAGATTTTGTTTTGGAGGGCGTAAAAATCCCTCCATAGAATCACACCCGTTACCCATGTGTGTTCATTGCTTTTTTAGTTTGCCTTGGGCGCAAGCTACACTTGTGATGTGTTATGCATGTTTTATTTAATGTATGTGTGATACAGTTTCCAGGGGACCAACTTTCCTGCATTTTGGTGAAGACTGCAATGAAAAATGACCTGCAGTGTTACGCTACAGTATGTTGGATGTGGCTCCCGAATGGGAATGAAAAGCGTTGTTCAGTCAGTTGTGTGTTGTTTTGTGGGGTAAATCAGTACATGGAAGTGAACTTTAGGAAGGGGCCAGTCTTCCCGACCTTGCGGCTTTCCTTGCCCAGTGATTCCCTAGTGCTTTCACGTCGTAGGAAAGTATGGAGGCGTCAGTCGCTATTTCTGCTGACCTGGTTCTTCTTTTTTAACCGGAATACTCTGTGCACTGGACCTGTTTTGGATGAGAAGTGACAGCTGAGGGAACATGGAGCAACAGCTCTTCCCCCATGTTCAAACCAGAACCGCACTTACATAGCAAGCCATTTGTGGATTAGTGGTATTTAATTTTGTGCAGAATGTGTTAGAGCAAAAATCTTGTAGTGTTGATACAGAGTTTTTGTAGCATTTTTAAAACATTTGCAGTTGAAGGGCTGCAGTGTTTGCATGCTGTTCTTCTATGGCCTGGCTCAAGTTTGCTGGTTATGAAACGAGTGACATTGCTGGGTGATTTTCTCAGGAAATAGTGCTCCCTCTGCTCTGGCCCGGGTCTGTGCACATACAGCATATTCTCTATTAGGCTGCAGTGGGCTCTGGTGCTGGTGTCAGCTCAATTTCCTCTTCTTAAGTGCACGCCAAGGGCTAGATGCCAAAAGCTGGCAATGAAACAGCTCTGGGAAGAACCTAGACCAGGAGCGAAAGGGGATGTGGGAAGGATGCCAAGGCTTACAGAAACAAGAGACAGCAACTGCCAGGATGGTGACTGGGAAAGGACCACATCTTCCAGCAGTTTTCCTTAGTCCCGTAGAAGGGAAGGGAGCTGTTAATGCTAGAGCCAACTTTTAGTCTTTTTCTGTAAATATTTCTGGGCTATCTGCATATCTGCCTGGGGAAATCCCAGACAAAACCTCTGTGAAAACACCCGGTTCCACACATACCTTTAAGTGAAAAGAGAATGAGAAGATGAGCAAATATTAGGTGAGAGGGTTGGTGGTACAGTTCAGTGACTATAGAAGAGGGCTGCTTACGTGGTCATGAGGATGCTGTGATATCCCGCATAGCTTGGGTCATGCTCTCCGGGAACAGGAGGCTTGAAACTTGTTTGTAAACAAAGAAGGGGGGATTGAATAGGTCCTTCAGCCTGTGACATGAAAAGAGCTATATAAGTAGCTCTTTTTGAGTTATTTGAGAGAGAGAGAGAGAGAGAGAGAGAGAGAAAGAGGATGGAAAAAATAATATCCTGAGTGCAGGTAAATCAGTATCTTGTGAGAAGAATGAAGGGTGGGCTTATATGTACGACTTGCTTGACATTTGATGTGTCACACAGAAAGTCAGACTGCAAGCATTAGAAAATCACAAGTTAGTCCTTGAAAACCATGATGCTTCCTTCAGAATAACGAAATTACTGTTAAAACAACAGCAGCTCAGGATATTGCTCGTCTTTGACATTTGAGCCTTTACTATGCTCTTGGATTATATTTTTCAGGATTTTTCTCTGCAGCTTTGAGGCAGGGAACTTAATTGAAAAATGAAATGAAAGATTAATTTGTTGTCATTGACCGCCAAGGTCTGCCTCAGCCTTGGTCCCGGGGCCACCCGGCTCGAGCCCGGTGTGCTGTGTGGTGCCTGCTCTGCACAGCCAGCAGCACCACGCTTTCTGCTGGCAGGTCGCTGCGTCTCGCTGCGTTTCCTGGGCGGTGTGAGGTGCGACCCGCTCCCTGGCCTGGCCGGTGCACCGAGAGGCTCTGCATCAGCCGTCGGTGAGGCTGCTGTGGAAGGCAGACTGGCCTGGCCTTGTAGCTAGGTGCAGATAAATTGGTGTGCATCCCCTGTTCAGTGCTTGCTGCCATGCAGTGACTCGGTCGGCGAGCGCACGCCATGTGCCGTTTGCCCTGGGCAGCCTAAAGCGGGTGGTGTGGACCAAGGAGCAAGGGGTCTGGGACCAGTTTTGAGCTCTGCTGGCGATGTGCTGTCTGACTTCTAGTGAGTTTTCTGCCTTTGTTTCATCTCACCTTATCCTGTCTGTTATGATTTTCATTTTGTCAGGACAGGAATATCAGGATTATCTCTTTCTCAAGAGCTAAATGCCTCTTTGAAGTATTCTAAATTAAAAAAAGAAAGAGCTCTTCTCTCTCCAGCCTTTATTTTAAATTAAAATCTCCCCCAAAATGTTGCCTCTCATACAAGTGATAATACTGGCCTTGAATCCCTGCGAGCAAGCAGGCTGTATTGTCGTTTGTATTACTGTTGAGGTTGCCAGTTAGATCTGACAGCAATATTTTGCACTGATTCTGGGCATATGGACAGCTGGCAGAGCACTGGTGAATTCCTGTTTTACACATGTGTTCTACTCCGCTCCTCAAATTTTGGAGCTGTTGCATCCAGTGCACATCCCTGAAATGCCAGTGCTTTGGGACAGTTGCCCCATAACGTAGGGTTATGTCCTTACTGAAGAGAGACATGTTTTTACAGTGAGAGCTAACTGGGTATCACACCTCTGCAGTGCTGTGAAATTCCAGTGCAACAGGGCATAGATTCTTCTTAGACCTGATGCAGGTAGTCAAGGTTGCTGCCATATTTTCTAGCAGTGAAATGAATAAAAAAGCCCATCTGGCTGTTTGAGAAGTTGAAACCCAAAATATGTAGGCTGCGTCTCCACTTTGCCTTTGGAGATAGCTAAGTTGAGCTTTCACTCTTGATTTTCAGAGAGGTCAGCGCCTTGGCTTCTGGGCTGTGTTTTTGGAGAGCCCTCAGTAAATGGAAGTTTTCCTTTTTGGAGTAGAGTAGTCCTGAGAGGTCTTCTGTGCCTTGGGAACACTGCCACTGGCGTGCATACCCTGTTACTTTCCATTTCAGAGGTTCTTTAACTTGAGTGAATGAAAAAATCGCAGCACATTTTTGGTCGGTTTAGTCCTCAGCCAGAGCAGCACAGCAAGCTGGGTCGCTGCACTGCCGGTGGTGCCAGCTGGGGAAAGAGGATGCAGAGGAAGGGTGAGGAGGCAGCAGGGCAGTGCGACCCTCTCAGCAGCGGCGTGACGGTAGGTTGCTTAAGCCCGGCATGAAGCCACGCTGACGGTCTGCTGGCTCCGGCAGCTCAGCCCCAAGCAGGGATTTGCTCAGGTGCATCTCTCGTTAAGTAACAGCACCTTTGTTTTGCCAGGGGAATAATTAACGACGGCTTTCTGAACCCTTGTGCTCCTGCACCCTGCTGTTTAATCGCGGCAGGTCTGGCTCAGCTTTTCATTCCTCTAGGACCGCCTCTCTGAGCATCGTTTTGCTTGCTTTGGGAGGGTGGTCTTTCTCCTTAAGACTGAAAACCACAGATATTAAAAGTCCACACTAATTTTTTTTTTTTTTAAATTTTCTAGTATTGTTTAACTAGTAGCTTTTCTTATACCGTGTACTTTTTATTATCTTGTGACAAAGTATCTTTTGTCCTCTTTTCCTCCTGGAGGAATCTATGCTATCATAAGCTATCATAAGCTATACTATCATAAGCATCTATGAATCTTTATACATTTAAATAATAGCTAATGGATATGCCACTGTCACTATAAACCAGATTTTTCTTACTCCAGTGATCTGGGGGAGAGTAGGAAAAGGAGATATATCATAACGATCGGCACATAAGAAACTAGTGCCAAATCAGTGCCAACACAAATTAGTGCAGTTTTTTCTCTGGAAAGCAATCATGGCTATACATAGAACATGCCGGGACATTCCTGATCTTGTCTAAAAGGAGGGATTCACATGCACCTCGTCAAGTGGCATCACAAGAGGAACTGGCCCAGCCTGGGTAGTGGAGGTGGGATGCACAGCTGTGCTGGGGCAAACCCGCAGTGCGTTTCGGAGGACTACTGGAACAGACCTCTGGCGACAAACAAGCTGTTTCTCTGCCCACCTTCATGTTTCACAGAGCTGCAAAAGCAGCACAGTCAGTCAACACATGGCGAGTTCAAAAAAAGGGAAAGGAAAAGCCAAACATCAGGGTGTAACTGAACAACAGCAGGGCTGCTATTTTTGTCAGAACTCTTCGAGCCTTCCTGACACAGTCCCACACAGTTGCGGCAGCTCTAGCAAACACAGCGCTTCATCTTTGCACAGTGCAGCTCTCCAACCAGAAGAACCTGCGCAAATACAATTGGTTTTACTGCTGTTGTTGAAAATCCCTGCTCTCCCAGGTCTCCCTGTTGTGAAAGCTTCCCCAGCTTATCAATAGCATGTCTATTATGTGACACTTGTCTTTACTCTGAAGCTCTGCCAGCCACTGCTAGGCAGCATCTCATCACACAGTAAATCTGCTTTTAACTGCATTGGAACAAAAGCCTAATGTAGTGTGCAAAATAGAAAGAGGGAGACAAAAGTGATAAAAATCAAATTAGATTCACTGTGCACACAAATTTTCAAACCCAAAGCACAGTGATGCTGGGAATAGAGGGAAAAAAACAGAGCTTTAAAAACAAGGCATAAAAGCAGATTGCTGTCCTTGCTTCACTTCTGGAGTCGCTTTGCATTCTGCAGGCACAACCAGGGCAAACCACAGTCAGGGCTTAGGCAGATGTGCCCGCAGCTAATTACTGTGGCAGTTTAAAATACTATTCCCTTTCTTCACCAACTGGCTGTTCCCATTCCCACGGCAGAAGTAGCATCCCTGTGTCGGTGAGTGGAGTGGGATCTGCGAGCCCTTACTCTGTGCTAGTGCGGAGCCCTACCAGCTTAGCCCAAGCTGCAGCATGCGTGAAGGTGCCAGGATTTACAGCGAACTGCAAGGAGCATCGCTCTCCTCACAGCTGAGATAGGGCCCAGTGACCCTCGTCAGAGGGTGGTAGCACATGGCTTGGGCATAGCGGCACCTTATTGCTGCGGACATCTGCCCAAGCCCTTCTGCAGACCCGGGAAGGGCGCTTGGCCAGTTCCAGGCGTGCTGATATAGCATATATTAGCAAAGTGCTTATGTTGCTTCAGCTGTTCCAGGAAAGTTTGATTTATACTGCTACAGTAAATAGCCTTTCTTCTCGATGGGAAGGTGCATCTCTATCAGCACGACGCCGTTGGGTTCAGGTTTTCTATCGGCAGGGCTGTGCCTGCAGGACACCGGGGCGGAGCTAGCTGGCAGTAACAGTGTAGATGAATCCTGACTCTGCTTAAAGAGGGAGTATCAGCTGCTCTAGCCCCAAAGTAGCAGCTTTATTAGGACAATGGAAAAAACCCTGTGCTTTCTCAGGCCCCAGCGCTTGTGGTGCAGCTTTGCTGTAGCACCATGGCAGTGCTGCTTGTAGCAGAGGCTGTGACTTGCATTAGGGAGGCATGCCAGCAATACCTGCGGTCGGTTGTACATGCTGGAAGGGAGCTTGGCTTTTCTTCAGCCAGATCCAATACTCCTGGGCTGTAGGAGTGTATTCAATTCTCAAAGGCCCTCCTCCAAATACATCTGAAACTGACCCAAAGCCAACTGAAATCTGTGGGAGATGATTTATTGACTTCAGCGGCTTTTGATCCAGTCTCCAGTGGTGCCCTCAATGCACTTGTCTTTGTAGTCCCACCCTGCTGCGGTTCCTGTGAAAGCATTGAGTACACAGCCTGGTGCTGGCTGCAGGTCCAGGCTCTCCCTGCACTTTCATCCACTCCTCCTCTCACAGGCATCCTCGTGGATTTTCCAATCCAGTTTTGCAGCTGCTGACCCAGCAGTGGGGAGCTGGATGGGAAACAGCCAGGCTCTCCCAGGACTCGCACAGGTTTTGTTTTGGGATGATCAATCAACAGCTGCCATTGATCAAGCAATGTAATTAACATTGTCCAACCTTTGCTGCTAATCACGTTTGCTTTCTGCTTCTTCACTAGCGCTGGGTGGGAGTTTCAACCTCCTTGCAGCTTGTTTTCAAATGCAGCTGCCTTATCTGGTCAGAGCAGCAAATTCATTTCTGTTTAATTGTGAAGAAAACCTGTGTTCAGGCAACGCTGAGGAGGGGAGGGCGGAGGGAACACCACCAGGGACTGCACCATCCCGTGGGCGTTGGATTAGGCCCAGCAGTGGTCCAGGCTTGGCATGGACGCAGTTGCTGCCGCAGAGGCATTTCCTTGTTGGGCAGAAGCTCTCAGTAGCTGTTACCTGTGAATCCTGTTTATTGCCAACGAAGAGGGAGTGCTAAGAAGTTTGCAGCTCGGTGTTGCGCTCAGAAAACATTCCCAGTCTTCTCAATTTAATGTTCCCCCCTTGCAGATTTGTCAGGCTGGCCAACGGTCACAGCTCCCGGTTGCACCTTTGGGATGTGAAGGTGCCGATGTGTTAATGTCGGTCTGGTTTTGCTCCAGGGATGGAGTTGCAGCCAAGTGGAAGGATTAGCAAAATGCGTTAAATGGGCCCTGTGTGGGAGTTCATAGTGAAATGCACAGGGAAGGCTCTGGTACACCCCTGGTTACCTGTGAGCGAGGAATTTTGACTGGGCAGTGTGAGGAGCCTTAATTTGCTCCATGCTGTGAAAAGAATATTTCTCTGATCACTGAGCTTGAGTGTATCATCTACGCTGCAGAGAGGCACAGACGAGCTACCTCGGACACCATTTGTCTGACTGCAGCGGCAGAGACATTGGCACAGGCTGTAAAACCTGCCTGGGACTTAGCCAGACTTACTAGGGATGGGGGAGTAAAGCTGTGGTTACACCCCGTTAGCACGACTGGTGAGCGATGGGAAGGCTCTTGCACGGCCCTTCGTCGGGTGCCTTTCAGCTGCATCCAGCTCGGTGCGCTGGGCCCACTCACGGCCAAGCTGCTCTTTGCACACCGGTAGCTTAGTGCTGCATTGCGAATTGTTGTGTGTAACAGCAGAGCAGTCGTGTCCTTTGCTGTTTGGTACAACTTGCTTCCAAGCCTCTGGGACACCTGAAGGTTTCCCGATTTGCTATTGCTCCTGGATTCTGCTAACATCGAGTTTTCTACAGAAACTCCACTTGCATGAACACATCTAGCAGCGCAGTGCACTTTGACACAAGGAAAAGAAAAGAGTGAATGCTAAAAGGATGAACACTTGTGTTTTGTTGCCTCAGTGTGCAGTCGGCAGAGTGTTGTAAATGGTGGCACTCAGTAAAGATGTTTCCCTGATTGAAGACAGCAGGAGAAGCCGTCGATCCCTTGGGAAGCAGCCAGAAGAGCCCCTTGCAGGACGGGGGGTTTAGCCCACCCCGGCAGGGAGCGGGCGGAGGCTGCTAAAGGGGGTGCGGGATGCGGGATGGGGGATGCAGGATGTGGGGTGGGGGATACGGGATGGGGGATGTGATATGTGGGATGCGGGATGGGGGATGCGGGATGGGGGATGCAGGATGTTCAGCTGGCCCGGCCTGGCCCAGCTCTCTGCTCCTCGCGGAGGCTGCAGCGAGCCCCCGGCCCTACCGCTCACCGAGCGCCTGTGCCAGCCCCGGGCGGGGGCACCCAAGGGTCCCCATGCCGGGAGCTGCTGCCTCCCTCCTCCTGGTTAGGATTCATTGCTGTGCAGCGGCTCCGCATCGTTTTGGCAGCCTCAGTGCTGGTTTAGAGTGCGCTACGAGGGGGAAGGTGTTTAGCCCTTGGAGGCAGTGGAGAAGATGCCGTGGAGGCAGGAGATGTGCTGGGCTTTGGGTAGGGCTCAGGCAGAGGAGAGGTGAGAGTGTTATGTGAAGCTTGTGTGATCAGTTGTGTCAACACAAGTGTGTTTACCAACCCACTGTGGTGTTTAGGTGGACAAGAATGCTGACATTTCTCATTTTGATCTCTTTCTTCTCTTTGCTGCACTTCTCTTTCTCATGATTTCCTCTTTATCAATGCTTTTTACTGTCCTATGCAGCACTGAAACCATAACAACGTGGTCTGCTCTGTTTTAAGAGGTGCAATAATAATAATGATAATAAAAACAGGTGAGTGAGATCCTCTGTGATCAATCTTTCTCAAAAGAAAAAAAAGGGCTGACCGGTTTCCTTCCCCTCCCTGTGCAGGTTTGGAGAGCTGTGCGGCTGAGCCATGAAGGAGAGGAAGGGCTTCCTCCTCAGGCGTGTGTTATTGAGAAGGGGTGCTTAAAAAAAAAAAAAAACCAAAAACTTTCCACTGTGTTGCAGGAAATGACACTGTCGTGCTGGAATTTACAATGAAGTTGTGAATGTGGCTGGAGCCCGGGGCTTCTCCACGAGAAGGCCCCTTTGGCCAGCTGTATTCAGCTCTAATGAGAGGGCTAAATTCTCCCTGAAAGGCGTGTTTTCCATTTGGCCCCTTTTCCTTCATCAATCGCTGTCACTTTAGACAGAGGGCCCCGCATGCAGCTTCCCTTCGGCTTGTGTGCCGCTCTGGGGCCGCGCTCCGCAGAGGACAGGCTGGCCTACTAAAATGCATCTCTGAGCCCCCCGAACAATAGCGCTTTGTGCGAGCAGCACAGTGCAGTCTCAGTTTCCCAGGCTTTCCCTTTTCTCCTCTCCCCTCTCCTGCTGGAAGCCCCCAGCGATGCAGGAGCGGGCAGAGGCTGCCGCCACCGGCTGCCAAACAAAGAGGTGAGGGGCTTGGGAGTCCCTGCGCGGCGTGGTGTTCCCTCCTCCCCAGCGCCTGGGCCCAACTGCAGATAATTTGCCTCAAATACAACAGACCTGAGTAATTTCAGCAAGAAATGCAAGCCAGGGTGCAAGCAGGGCTCCAGCCATCACTCGGACAACTTCACAGGCAGGCGGGGTGCTGTGCCGGTGGGGAGAGAGGATGAAGGCACCCTGGGCTTGCCTTGGCGAGGGCAGCGTGCCGCAGCACGCTTATGGTCTGCTCCCATGAGCCGCAGCGTGCTGGGCGCCCTCGCAGCCTGGCCGCTTGCTGCGACAGGCCTCCATGGCTGCAGGTCTCCCTGCTCTCCTGATACCGGGATTTGCTACTCTGCAGCACCGTTTGGGACAGATAAAGATGTTGGAGTGAGGAGCAACAGGGTGAAATTTAAAAAAGAATTAAAAAAAATAGGCTGAATCTCTGCAGCAAGTCGATGGTGCTCGTTAATACAGGCAGGACAGCAGTGATACTTAGCCTGCACAAAAGCTTTACATCAACAGGCATGAGAGCACCCCCCAGAAGAAAGCAGGAATGCTAACTCCATTTACATATGAAGAACCAAGGGTATGCCCAAGACCTCGGTGTCCCAGATCAGACCCCACTTCTGGCCCAGTGGGCCCCGTGCCCACCCACATGCTCCTCCTGCCTCGTGCCCCTCGCTGCTGCCAAACGACGGAGACTGCTGTTGGAAACGCCTGGCCCCGGCGAGGCGTGGGCTGTGAAGGGGGGAGGTTTATCAACCCCTATGTCTGTGCATTGCTGGCAAATAAAATCAAGCATCACGTAAGGTGGATGTGCTGTGAAGTGCAGTGACTCTGTTTCGCTGCAGCGATGTTCGGGGGTCATCAAGCCCAGGCTGGGAGGGTGCTGGTCCCGCTGGGCTGGGGGGGGGCAGTGAAGGGGCCGTTTCACAGGGGCACGCAGGCAGGCGCGCCCCGTCCCCAGGCAAAGCTCCTGTGTGGCTGCCCTCTGACCGTGACCGAAGCAGGTCCAGGCTTTGGCCACCCTGCGCTTATGAGTTCTGGATCCCCAAGTGCCTAAAAATGCGATTAGTGGGTTTCATATTGTGATGGATGGAGAAACGGAGATCATGTGTGACTAAATTAATTGCAAACGATAAATAGCAGTGACCCAAATGTCAGAAAGCAAGTCAGCGCCCGACAGCCACTGACACGCTGGAGCGTTTCTTTGGCTTCAGTTGGACCTGACGCACACGGCTCTGGAAGGTCTGCCTTGCGGAATGAGCCCCGAAGCTGCTGTGGTCTGCTGCCCCATGCCCTGTCCTCATGAGCGACTGTGCCATCTGCATCATCTGGAAAGAAAGCGGTAGGAAAAGCTGTTTCTTATTTATAGGATGCGTAGTCACAAGCAGTCCTAATCTGCAAGGTGCAGAGCCACTGGTGATGTAAATGGACCGAGGAATAGCTGCATCTTGAGTGTGATAAAAATGGGCTCAACCCTACAAAAGAAAATTGCCGTCGTATAACCTACAGAGAGGAGCTGAAAACACAGTTCTTTGTGCGATGGGCTTAATATCTGCAGAATCTGGCCTTGTACCTGTAGTCATTGATACTGCTGGATGTGATTGATTGTTCATAAACACTAATTCAGGGATGATAAAAAGACATTGTTGAAAGAGCAGCAAGCTCCTCCTCTAGTGCAAGTTCTTTTTTTGGTCTGTTGCTACAGCAACTCTCTACTAAGAACAAAGATGACAGCAAGATATTAAATTTTGCAGCAACTCAATTGACTCTTGATTTGCCTTCTTTTTTCCCTTCAGTAACTGAATCCTGTTCCACTAATTGTGTTAGATTTCAGACAGAAATCATGCCTTCCTGTGACAAGAATTCCTGCATTGCTTTTTCCTCCTTCCCCTTAGAAACCAATTAAATCAAATTAACTTATTTAAATCCAGTGGGTGATTATGAACCCTAGATTTCTTGACTTTATTTCTTTTGCATGGGGACATCATGTATTTTAAGCCACAACTCATATTCTGTACCAAAATCTCCAAAGCCTTAGTATTCTTTAAAAAGAAACAAACAGTTCTTGGCAAGTTCAGTTTTGGCAAGGTTCAGTTTCTGCCAGTGGCGTAGATCAGAAATGTATAATCTAAATTACTGTAACAGGGGTCGTCTGAACTTATGAATGTTAAAATTGTTTTTAAAGGAACACTGCATTTCAGTTCCTTTTTCACCACCCCAGAGTCTTTAGTTCTTGTAGGGCAGGCCATGAGAAGGCCACTGAATCCGTACCTCTGGGTTCACCTCTGCACATGCAAAATCGCCACGTCATGGTAGAACACAATTTGGCAAATGACCCACGTTGTCTTTGGCAGAACTGCCATCCTCAGAGCCCCAGCCCTCGGCTGTCGGAAGTCAAGGACTTCTGCATGGAGACAGTTACAGCTGAACCTTTGGAGCAAACGCGCTGTCGCTCTGCATTCGACTGTCATCTGTGTGTGCCACGCGCGAAGGGCACTGCTCCGGACATCACTCCGACACACGGGTGCAAGGGGAAGAAAGGCCAGTGAAGTTGGTCTTAGATGACACAAAACGTGCACCGCTGCTAAAACCCCGATGGACTCCTGGGAGCAGGTAACCAGAGGAGAACAGCCAAGCATAAGTCAAATTACATCCAAACTACAAATTCAACTGCATCGAGTTAGATGGGTTTGTGCCGAAGCCTTGAAGCCCATGGGAAGCCAGGCTGGCAGGTGGCACAGCTGTGCCCCGCGCGGTGGAAGCTGCCATTGCCCTGCAGGCAGGCGAGGAGGCGGCGACAGTGCGGGACCACGCTGCGTGGTGGAGCTGCTTCTCCTGGGAGTGCAGAGTGGGGAATCCTCGCCCGTGGGGAGGGAGAGAATGGGGGAAAATGGAGACAGAGAGGAACGATGACATACAGGGAAAGGGTGTTGACTGTCACACATGCAATACAACATATTTTCTTTACTCTTAATTAGTGGGAGTATAAATAACAGCGTAGCTCTGGCAGCTTCAGATTCAGCACGGTGCGTACAGGAGGGACTAGCCCAAGCAGAAGTCTGGGCCCCCGTGGTTTTAGTACAAGATTAAATCTAAGGAAGTAGAGCAACAGAGTGAACCAGAAACAAGGTTCCTGTTGCTTTTCCCTGAAAGCTGTTGTGCAAGAGCACTTATTTGTGGGCTTAAGTAGTACAGGGCAAAGGACTCCAACCTGTCCTATGGGTAGGACTTAAACAGCCACTTGGATTTTGAATGCACACCTTGGATATTAACATGCAAATGGCAGTGTTGTGCAGGTGATGTCCTTCCTGAAGAGCCTGGGACAACAGACCCTCCCACCTTTTGCAGGGACAGCTATGAATATTCCTCTCTGAGAGGAAGGATGTGGGTCGGTTTGGAGGCTCCCGTGCTGAAGAAGTGTGCCTTCAAGCCACCTTTCACCACCGCCTGACTCCCTGCGCTCCGTGCCATCAGAGCGGCCGCTGGGTGCTCTTTCCCTGAAGCTGCGGCTGCGCAGGCACCAGCAGAATCTGCAGATCGCAGCAGAGAAATGAAAGCGCAGCTTTGACCGCACGGTCTTGGTAATCTTCCCGAGGAAATAAGAGGTAACAGATCTTTAGCAGGAAACAGTTAGCAAGAGACCTTTCTCAACTGCTTAAGCAACGTGCAGTGCAACTTTGGCCTTGCATAGTTATGCCAAGAGTAGATTGTGACTCAAATGCCTTTTACAGAATTATAGCTACTGGGAAGAATTGCTGTTGCCAAGTTGTTTATCATAACACCTCGCGCTTTTAGTCACAAGTAAATATTCCGATTTCTTACAGTGACTTGAATTATTGACCAGCGTCATGCTAAATTCTACCGTTACTACAAAGGCTTAAAAATGGTAACAGTGGAAAAGACAGGTATCCAGACAGACTCGTATTTTTAGAGTGCTCTTTTTCTTCTCTGAATATTAATGTCTTCAAAGATGGTGGAAGCTGCTTATAGTAAATTTGCTGCACCAAGTCTTGTTTGGTACTGCCCACAGCAGATCACTTTTCCGAAAGATTCCCAATGCTGCTGTGTTGGGTCAAGGCCATTGTTGTAGGACACACAGAGAGCTCCAGCACAGATGGGCTCCCGACTCTGCCACCCCCTTTATCACCGCGGCTCATGCTGAGCATCGCTTCCAGGACTGCTAAAGGAGGGAGTCTGGGTCAGCTCACCTTATCCTCGTAGATCTGCACTGGAAAACCTGCATAGTGTAAGAAAGGCCATAGATGGAAGTGACAGCAAGTGCTTCTGGTTCCCTTTTTTTCCCCTTACAATTGCAGCTTTTCTTTGCTCATCACTCCATGGAGACTGCTCTCTCCCTCGCTGTTTGAAGGGTGCTCTGCCTCTCAAGGATTGTAATGAAGCAGTTACAGGTTTTGGGTGTTTTGCTGCTTACTGTGGGGCTGCTGGGAAGGGCTATTTCCAGTCTCCTGGTGGGAAAGGGGAAGAGAAGGAATCCACAGGTTATGGCTAGGAGTCAGAGCTTTAGTCAGGGATGCAGGTCCTGAGTGCAGTAGGCAGGCTATCAAGATCCTGCTGCAGTTGCAATGTGACACATGGGCAGAAACGGGCTGCTTTTTCCTAGATCTGCTCCCTAGTTTGTTCTTCCAGCTCTGTATCTGGTGAAGGAACCATACCAGTATTGATCCAGGGAAATGCGACACATTTTTCATCTGAGCATCTCAAATGGCTCAAGAATGTCTTAAGCCTTGCAGCCTCCCAGAGTTTTCACATGGAGAACCTAAGGCATACGGAAATCAAGATTCGTCTTCGGATGCAGTTAGTTTGGGTGCAAAGGCAGGATACATCGATATAGCTACGTCAGTGCCAAGTTACAATGGCACTTCACTACATACAGATAAAAAAGGGCACAGAGGGAGAGCTAGTTCTCTTACTTGTTAATATGACAAGATAACAGCACTTTGCTGGCAGGAAAGAGTATGTAAGGTTCAAAAAAACAACGGTGATGTAGTGCAGTGTAAACAGCTTCCATGTTACATGTCTCCAACCAGTTTATTCTTACGTTGGGAACTGTGTATATGGAAGTCTTTTTCCAGCAGTTCAGCCATATTAGTGCCCTGCAATATCCGTGGGGCAGACAAGCTGTCAGGCCTGGATTCTGGTTCTCTAGTTCATATTTTGTAGATTTTATTCCACAGATGATCCCACTGAAGCCGAGCGCTCTGCTGTGTAAGCAATCTCTCCCAGTCTGGCTGCTCTCGGTGGTTTGCTGCCGCTTGCACGAGCCCGAGGAAGAGCCCACGTCCTGGCGACTCCCGAGCCTAGACTGGAATAGTTGCTGTCACCAAGTAGGGGTCTATGGCAACTTCCCAGATAGGTTGCAGAGGGTCCTGCAACACATCAAAGGTAAAGGTCGTCCCCCTTCCCCAGCTCCATCAAACCAAGGTATGGCACAGGGAATTCCACCTTTCGAAGATCTCAGGAAGGCAGAAAGACCAAGGAAGATTTGGGGTCACGTAGCATTATTCTGGGGTGGGTAACTGGCAGCAAAGCTGCAGCCGCTAATACTTGCATAAAGTTGTGAAGGGTTTTAACAAATAGCTCAATGTCCATATCGGTCGAGGCTTGGCATGCCCATCCAGCCTGTCTCCAGCCTACCTTTTCCAAGCCTCACTAATGTGAGAGTTGGTATGACCAGCGGGTCTGCCCGACTTATGGCAATAGTACGCGAGTGTCTCCCTGGAAGCAGTATTTCCATGCTCTTCTAAGGCAGCTGTGTATATGTGAAGCATATCATGAAACACTTACAGTCTGAAGCTGGAAACAAAGAGTGCAAGACAGCTTCTGCCTAAAGAGTTTTCCTTAGTTTAGGAATTGCTTTAAGCAAACATTACCTCTGCTTCCTGAGCACAGACAAGGCTACTGCCCTGGAAATAATCTGCATTAGCCTTACTGGAGTGACCACGTTGCCATAGTTACTGTTGGTTGCTCTATACCTCAAGCTTGAAGTATTTATTATGATTAAATCCCATCCCATCCCATTCTTCATTTAAAAATTCTGGGTTGAAAGTATCACAAAGTGAATTATAATGTAATCCTTCCTTTTAAAAAGCTGTTTTAAGTAGAAATTCCACAAATGATCTTAGACGTTGATATTTATTAAAGATCATTAATTCGTGACTGGATTATTTTTCTTCAGATATCGCTGCTGCTTTATTCTTAGTGATATCTGAATAGCAGAAAATCCTGATGCTATTATATTATTTCATGATTGATTGGGTTTTTTTCTTTCACCACTGTATTGCGGACCATTCTCATAAAAGATGTTCAACATCCTCAGACTTTGACCTCAGAGGCAGCCACACGTTTGAACCAATCTGGCAAGAAAATCAAAATCTGTCCTATGACACAGCTTGTTATTAGAAAATTTTGGTACTTGCTCTCCTAATACCTGTGAATGTGACAAGGAGAAGTAACTGCCACTTGGATTAATCTGTTATGAAATGGCCCGTGCTCCTCTTTTTCTGTTTGGTTTGGTTGTTTTTGTTTTTGGGGTTTTTTTTTTGTGGAGAGCAAGCTCCAAATGCTAAGGTCCCAACCGTACTGGTCCTTGCTGCAAAGGAACACAACATCATTACTCCTGTACTTTACAAGCGTGTAATTATTATGTAAGTTAGCTTTACTTGCTTTGGGAAATTAGATACCGTAGCTGTATACAACAGATCTTTTCATGTCCCAACGGCACCCTCTCCAAAGACCTAATACTCCTGGAGGATCATTCTTTGACACCTCTCAGCTTTCCTTGGCGTCTCCTCTCCAGCCCCGCTCCAAGTACAGCCCCGGGTGGTCTTTTTCCCACGATCTAAACCCAAGCTTGGTCTGGGAGTCTGTCATGGTTTAACCCCAGCCGGCAGCTAAGCCCCGCACAGCCGCTCGCTCCCTCCCCCCTGGTGGGATGGGGGAGAGAATCGGAAGGGTAAAAGTGAGAAAACTCGTGGGCTGAGATAAAGACCGTTTAATAGGGAAAGCAAAAGCCGCGCACGCAAGCAAAGCAAAACGAGGAATTCATTCACCACTCCCCATCGGCAGGCAGGTGCTCAGCCATCTCCAGGGAAGCAGGGCTCCACCACGCCTAACGCCGACTTGGGAAGACAAACGCCATCCCAACGTCCCCCCCTTCCCCCTTCCTCCCCCAGCTCTACGTGCTGAGCATGACGCCATACGGTGTGGGATATCCCGGGGTCAGCTGGGGTCAGCTGTCCCGGCCGTGCCCCCTCCCAACTCCTTGTGCCCCCCCAGCCCGCTCGCTGGTGGGGTGGGGTGAGAGGCAGCAAAGGCCTTGGCTCTGCGCAAGCCCTGCTCAGCAGGAACGGAACATCCCTGCGTTATCAACACCGTTCCAGCACAAACCCGAAACACAGCCCCCTGCTAGCTACTGTGGAGAAAATTAACTCTATCCCAGCCAGAACCACACAGAGTCACACACGGCATTCCAGCCCCTTCCCGGATTCCCCTGGCAGCGACTGCAGCCGCGTTTGCTGTTCACAGAAAGTCAGGTTTCTGCTTGTCCGTGGACAGCACCGGAGGCAGCCCTTTGCCCTGATGTGCGTGTGGGGCGCCGGCCGGGAGCGAGGGGTTTCCAGCAGCATCGCTTTCGGATCCCACCAAGCCCGACAGCTGCAGGCCTGCCACTTGGCTTGCAAAATGCTTGTTATTATTCTTCTTTCCCACTAGAGTAGTTCTGCCAAAAACTGTGTTTTTATGTAGAGCAGGATTTACTCCCAAACTCATACTTTTGGAGCGGCAGATAAACATTTAGTGTGAATGGTGCAGAGGAGCAGCGCATCAATGGAGAGGACTGTGCGGATTCTCTGTAGTGGACTGAGGTTTATCTCCTGAACCTTTTGTTTGGTAGGTGATTTATTATGACCAGTAACGTGCCCAAGATACTCCCATTTTCTCCTTTCTTCAATTACAATGTCCTACTATTTTCTTGTTTTCATGCCTGCACCTGAACACCCTGGAATCAGCTCCTAGCCCTGCTCAGCCCGCTCCTCTCTTGAGGTCCTTACACATCTGATTTTCTGGACAGAATCCCCCTGAACGAAAAATCTTGCCATGTTCCCATTCTGTACAAATTTGTGTTATTTTTCTATTTTCCTTTATCCCAGCCGCTAGGAGCTTAGCAGATCTCTGATCTCTCTTCCATTTCCCCATGTCAGCTGTTGTACTGCCCACCACCAAAACCTCCTCACCCAACCTAAACACAATTTTGGAGATAAGTTTGTCTTCCAGCCACCTTGCTGCACACAGCATTGTTCTTGTCTGGCGTCTGCATCATCCATCACCGTGAGTCCGTTCTACTAAATGATAACGTGCCGTACTGCCGGCCGGCTCATTTGTCCCGTCCCACTGTTCTCAGCGCTGTGAAACTGCTCAGACCAAGCTCAACCGCGTTTCAAAGATATTTTGACACAAAATGTTAAGGATATCAGTGAGTGATGCAAACAAAACCAGAGAGAGGCAGGGGCAGCGTGCTCCCTGCGCTGCTGGTGGTTTACAGCCGGTGGATGGACACATCTTTGGGCACAGAGTGGGCACAAGTTCCTGCCTTCCCCATCCCAAATTAATAGCTTCCCCTTTCCCCTTTTTCTTTTATCTCAGTTCAGCAATCGCTGTTTTTTCTTCCAGACTTCCTAGTTGTCCTTAACTGAGGTGTCAACACTCCCTTGCTGATGCTTCTTCAATCCCGCCCCACCTTCCTTGCTGAGACCAAGGAAGCAGGTCCTGCACCCGATTCCTCCCGCATCCTTTCAGCTCACCCCCAGGATTACTCACAGCCTCCTTCTTCCTCCACTTGTTTCCTCCTGCCTCTTTTGTGCTGGCTGCACCCAACCATCCCCCTGTCAGATCATTCTTACCCTTTCACCCCACTTGGCTTCCTCCGTTCATCTGTGCCTGGCTCCATCGGATCAGGGGTTCGCAGACTGCACTGCTGCTTTACCGGGGTGTGCCCGGGGCTGCCCTGTGCCCTGCTCCTCCCGGCTCACCCCTCTATTTCTGCAGCCACCGGTTTGGGGACCCTGGTTCCTCTGTGGGTCTGCACACTGGCACAAAGTGAATCCCACAGAGCAGCTCCACCGAATCGCTTGCTTGTGTCCCTGTCACTTCACGCCTTGATGGCTGCCGTCCCTGCTTGCTCACCTCCCAGAGAGGTTTGCTCCTCCAAACCCTGGGCTGTTGGAGCAGGGCGTCGCCCTGCTTCACCCACGCAGCACAACTAGTCCTAGAGACCGTCAGTAGCTCTCTGGCTACTTCTTGCCCCTGCCAAAGAAGTTGGCCCACGCTCATAGCCACTGTTCCAGGGCCCTTTCCTACCCTGTGGTCCCTGTGCTCTACCTCTCCCTGTGCCCAGCGGGTGTCTAAAGCAGCTCGCTGTCCTCCCTCTGCAAAAGGCTCTGAGCTCCTCAGTCCTCGCAGGAGTCGGGGAGTGATGGCTGCTCAGCCCTGCAGCCCTGAGCCTCGGCGCTCGGCAAAGGCTGCCGCTTCCCCCAGCAGCGCTTTCTTTGTCTCCTTCCTCTCTGGGTCTTTTTATGGCTGCTGGAAAAGCAGAATGCTCTTCTGTGTTGCCTGCTAAGGCTAGGTAAATTATTTGTTTAATAGGCTTAGTTTATTTTTTGTAAGCTGGCAGAATAACTGTGAATCATCAAATCTCCCTGAATTCACTCCACACAAGATACCAACAAAAGGATTCATTGTGCAGAGCAGTAACCGGAGTGTAGCTGGGGCTGGACAGAGAAACCATACAGCGGGTCTGCCTTCCCAAGAGGCTGGATACGCAGGCATTGCCAGCGCAAGAACTAGTGCGTGCCGCTTTGAAAACTCGTTGCTGACAAAAGCATGTGGGTTTTTTTATGACACTGGGTCCCAACTACTCTTTCTTACTCAACCAGAAACCCCCTGGAAAAGAGCCTTAAATAGTATTGCTGCTTCTGCTAGAATGAAAGTTTTTTTCTTTTTTTCCTGATTGTTAACAAAAAATGACAAATCTGTTCAAGTGCAGCCCCTCTCCCCAAACAGCTTCCGGATGAAACTGGAGAACTCGTTAGGATCAGACCCTTAGCTTGCAAAGACGTTTTCTCTCCCGTCTACCCGCTCCCTGGTCCCCTGCACGTCACACCCTGATCTTGCAAGGGGCTCTGCAGTAAACGTTTGTGTTGTGGTGACGCGCAAGGCTCTGGTTCTGCAAAAGCGGTGCCTACATAGGAGAGGAGATTTTCCAACTTTTACGCCCCTAATTTAGCTGTCGTGGATGTGAGCTTTCGGCTCCCAGCCCAGAGGGAGGGGAGGCTGCTCCCACGGGTGCTGGGGGCCCCCGAGCCGGCGCCTGCCTGCCTGGCTCCGGCATCGCTGCCCGGCTCCTGCGGGCGCCGCGTCGTTGTCTCTGCTCACCTGGCCGAGGGCAGCGAGGGACGGGGCTGGCTGGGCACGCCCTCAAACTGCATCATGTCATCACTTGGAAATCCGTACCTTCGGACAGCAGTTTGCTTGGATCCCACTTTGGTTTGCAGCTAGTTTTCCCCCCTGGACCCCTACGCTTCCAAACCTCAGGGGGGGAAACGCAGTGCTAGAAAACAAGGTTTCCAGGGGAGGATTTAAGGGAAGCAGAAGTGGTGTAGCGGTGCTTGGGGAGGCTGGCCCAAACAGAGGGGCATTTACAGAGCCCATCCTTGTGCATCGTACGTTGTCCAAACATGATTTTCCTAAAATACACGTATTTCAGTGATTGACCAAGGAGCCAGGGCCAGGGTTAATGTAATGATGGATTAACAGAAGGGAGAACGAACCGCTACCTCTGCAAGCCAGCCTACAGACACACCGCGAGGTGATGCTCTGTAGGGATTACCTGAAGCAGGAGTTTCTCTCCTCAAAATGGCCTTTTACGAGCGTGCTGACCCTGCTCCTGGGGCTGGAAAAGCAAAAGCAAACTTTTGTTTGTTGCTCTGAACAGCGGGGTTCGCCGTGTTTTGGGACCTGGAGCTCTCCCCACACAGTTTTAAAAGACGGCGCCAGTCAGGTGTTCCGGCTCGAGCTGAACAGCCTTCGAGTCAAACGCGTGCCATAAACCTCTCTCATGCCGCCGTGCTCGTGTTTATCGCGGCTTTCACGTTGGTAAATCCACTGCGGCTGCATTTGCGGCCTGTAGGTACGGGTCAGGGGCGCCTTCGCGGAGGCGAGGGGGAGCGGCGCGGGGGGCGAGGACAGGGGTGCCGCCGAGGCGGGGCG
>WAAD01035091.1:90433-201336 GCA_013389945.1 Fregata magnificens
GGAGCGCCTCGGGAAGCGGGACCGAGGGGGCGGCCCGGCTGGTCGCGGCGCTTCTGTGCGGAGCTCCGGCGGAGGCCCCCGGTGAGGGAGCACGTCGGTCCCGCGGGCCGTATGTAAGGAGCCCTGCCGTGCCTCGGGCCCGGCGGTTCCGAGGGGAGAATCGTTACTATGCGAGTCCCAGTCTCGCAGGAGGAAGACCTTTGAAGCAGACCGCCTTATTTCTGAACGCTAGAGAGGAACGCGACCAAAGGTTACGTCTGCTGAGACCACTAAGCGTCAAATACCAGGCTCCAAATTAATTTCTACTGCAGCTAGACTGGCTACGGAAAAGTTGGCACCCTCCGACGCATCAGGAACGTCGGCAGCCTAGCGAAAGACGGAGTATGTTGGAGTGTGTGCGGTCAGACAGAAAAAGATTAGTCTGCGTAGCCATCTCCCTATTACAAAACCAGGATTTTTAGTATCGGTCGCAAGCCGTAGCAACTGATGTTTCTGGATAACTGCAGTTTGTAAATCTAGCTGTTATTGCAGCAATTCCTAGCTCTGTTAGTTGATGACAATTCCTTTTCCCACTTTCGGCTTGAGGATGCTTAACCGCTTACTTAATGCCTTCTCATTAAGCTGCCCCCTTCGAGTCCCCCTGCTATTATATAAAATTGGCTCCGATCTCCCTTTGGCTGTTTGTTTTTTTTATAGCTGTGCGTTCACCATTTTGTTATGTTTAAGTCTGTGGTTAAGACAGAGTTAACTAAAAATATAAAATAGCTTTTCTGCAAATTAACCCACGAATGTGCAAACTAAACAGCTTTCCTATTTTCTCTAGAGGTCACTTAGCGTGTTGGATCTGGAGCTCAGCTGAGTGATGTCTTATCTGCACATATACCGCTTGAAAAAGTAGCTGCTGAAATGCTGCAGTGCAATGCCAGATGGAAGGATTTTGGGGAAGGGGCTGTCTGTTGACTTCGTGCCATTGTTTACTTTCTTGCGTTTCAGTCTTTTGTAGTTGGCTGTGAAGAGTGATGTAACAGTCACAACATGCTCTGCTCAGTGCCAATTACCTTTCTGCTTGTGTGTAATTTGGGCAAATTGATGTTATTGCACCCTGCAGTTAAGCAGATGAAATATTCTTTTAGCCTGTGGTATTGTTCTCTTTTACGGGAGGGGATTTGCATTTATTCATAGCGACTGTCCCACGTTGCCATAGTTGTTCTCGAAGATGCCCTGGGCCAGGTGGTTCCTGCTTCTCGGATGCTCGGGCTTCGGAGGGGTAGCTGGAGGCAGGACCGGGTCTGATCTTGCCAAAAGCTTCGCTGCAGACATCTCCAGCGTTTTTTCTTGTTGTTGTTTGTAACTGGAATACTCATTCACCGTGATCATTCTTGGCCTGACTTCTGTAGCCTCATGGTTTCCATATGTTGGACGGTTAACGCTGGGGTTATGTATGAGGGTGTTTTATTGCACCACAGCGATCACGTTTTGGGCTGCTTTTCTGGGCAGCTGTAGCGCAGACAGAGTTTGCTGATGGGCTGGTAATAATTTCCTTGATACTATCCTGTGCCTAATCATACCTCCAGAAATGTCCATTTTCTGATTTAGGGTATTCGGTCTGTATTTTCATCTGAATAAAGGTTAATTCGGATGCGGTCAGGGTTTAACTGTGTCTGAAGCTGGGGCGAGGCAGGAAGAGCCAGACCCCAAAGTCTGCGTGTGCTGCCTGCCCGCTGCCTTGGAGGTGGTGGCAACTCCGTCCCTGAGACACGTCAGGTCCGTCACAGGACCGGGGTGGCCTCGGTGAGGTGAAGGGGCTCCGGTGCTTGCGGCTGCGTCCTGATAGCCGTCACCCTTGCTGTCACCTCCCTGCAGGGACCAGGGTGGCTCTGACCTTGCCACATTGCTAAACTGCCAGAGGAGGATAAACATCTGACTCCAGAGGAATCGGTGTGGAGGTCTGTTGTAGCCCGTGCTTCATCGTTAAATAGGAGCAGTGGAAGAAAATGTAACTGGGCAGAAAGGTTTAGTGAAACGTCACAGGTTGGTCATTACGTTAGCAGGGACCCGAGGAGGACCAGTGCCGAGGACGCTCTGTGGAGGGAATGGGGCTTTTTGTTTGATTAGTCGTGTACCGCATGTGCAAACGCAACAGATCGGTGTGTCGTCAGCAAAACCCGACATGGGGGAGGGTTTGTCATCATCTAAACGTTCTTCTGAGGCTGTGACAGTGACCATAAACACCCACTTCCACTTCTGCTCCCCTTCTGCAGGGCCCGATCTCTGTTGGCTGGACCTAGAGATTTCCTGTAGGCCACCTCGTTATCCCAGATACCCTGTTTTATTTCCTTCAGGGATTTGGTCGTTATTCTATTCATACCTAAACCCCTGCTACCCTGGTGAAGACGGATACCCAAATCTCCAGAGAAAGGCTCAAATGGAAAAGAAATAGAAAGAAAAGGGGGAGCGGCAGCAAGGGAGGCTAACAAACAAAATGTTGGCATGGAAGAGCTGACATATGAAGGTGATAAAAGGTGAAAATTTGAGGAAGTGATGTCTTGTTATGGAGGACGGGGCTGAAATCTGAACACAGCACAGTGGTGGTCCCCATGGCGTGGTCAAGGAAATAGCAGGGAGGAGGGTGGAAAACCCTGCATGTGAACTCCAGGGAATACATCAGCGTGGGTGGAAGTGAAAGGAATTCACAGCAGAGGTGCGTTTAAAATGCCTTTAAAGATAGATGTCAGACAGGATTGGAAACGGTCAGGGTGCTGGCCAACATGACCTGCCAGCGCAGCCTGGGAGGTGTAAGGTGTCAGCCAGCGCCCGGGGCTCTCGCAAGGCAATAACCATCTAGCAGTGCCTGAAGTGCACAAAAACACCTCAGTTGCCCAAGTATTACTAGAGGAGCCTGACAGACAACTGGAAATAGCATGGTGGGGAAAAGAAAAAATGTTGCTTAGACTGATTTTTAGGAAAGTCTTGCTGAAAGCCCTCTTGCTCAGGCTGTTGGAAAGTAGAGCAAATGGTTTGGGGACAACCTGTCAATAAGTGCAGCATGGGAGCCGAGCCCTGCCCCGACCTCCTGTGCTCCGGGGTGCTGCAGCCTCGGTTAAAAAAATCGATGAGTCCACACTTTGTGCGAGGAGCGTGACTGGCATAAGTAGAGTTTAACTGGTGAATAATCTTCGCACGCAGGGGTGATTTATCAGCCATAATGACTCTGTATTTTCTTTCCCTCCCTGGAGAATTGTGTCTGCTTTTCTCATGGTGGGAAGGAGTCGTCCTGAAAATGCTTTGAAAAGATAGAGGGTGTGCGCGCAGGTCTGTGTGAGTGCTGTCTGCTGCGCACGCTCTTGCTGGATGTTGCAGAGAGGGCTGGGGGGGCTGATAGCTGGGGCATGGTTACACGGTGTTGGTAGCGATGCAGGGTGCCTGAGGCTTTGGGTTGGTACCGCTCCATTTTTAGGACTGAAAATACCTAACCGTTGCTGTCTGTGGCTGCTGCAGGCTGGCTGTCCTTGCAGCTCGCTGCAGCGTTTGCCATCTGCCCGTGCGTGGGGACCTCTCTTTTTCACCTCTCCTGAACACAATGACAGGCGCCTTCCCATGGTGTGGTCTCTCCTGTCAGTTATTGTGCCGCGGGTCCGTCCTTTCCTTCTGCTGCTGATCTGCATCCTTCTTCAGCTGTCAGGAGAGGAGAGAGCTGGCCCCAGGATTGGCAGCAGATGCTCGCTTGACGGTACCAGAAAGAAAATATTAAGGATACCTTTTAAGAGGCAGGTTTTCTTATCTTTCTTAGATTTGCAGACAGGAGTGGTTGCATTAAAAATAAATGCCAATAAAGATACGGCTGCATTTTTACAACTGCCACGTGAAAGCTACTTGCGAAATGCAGAATACAGTAGATCCTTATCTGCCCAATTTAAAGTGTTTTCAGACGTACAATTTTAATTGGTCTATCTGGCCAGAAGAGAAATAAATGTCTTTTCCTCATTACTGTCAAATGCATGATTTGTTGCCTTAATGCAGCAAAACTAACCATTTTTAATTATGTAGATGCAATTGTCTATGGCACAGCATTGTAAATCTTGCAGAAAATTGGGCATCGTGTTGATTGGCTGTTTAATTTCATATTGCTTCCTGAAGCTTTTCTTTAACCCTGGCAAAATTCAGGTCATTGTATGATCTATTTGTTATTCTTGGCAGGAAGACTGCTGTGAATCAGTAGCATCTTCTTCTGTCATACGCCTGGCAGGTGAAAAGCATCCCTGGTGATCCTAAAGACGGTAGTCTTTAAATGGTGCATCTGGCTGCATAGTGGTAAAGGGATGATTTCTTGCACTTCTAGGACTCTTAGTTGCTGCGTAAATTGATAATAGAACTGGAGTTTTGATGGATTTAGCATATAAAAACATTAAAAAGGCTTGCAAACCTGAGGCCAAAGAAAAACAATGTGTGTTTTCCCATTTTCGTAGGAGAACTGCAGCTTAGGTTAATTTATCATTCCTTGTTAGCTTCGTTTTACTACTTCTATTGCAGTAGCTGTGTCTCTTCTTTTATGTCTATTCTCATTTCCTACCTATTGCTCTCTTTCCACTGTGCTCAGAAAATTTTGGGAAAGTTCCCATACCAAATTATTTTCTGGGATTATGGCTTGCTCAGGAGGGAAGCTTGGTTCCCAGTTGGAGGAGGCATCGAGGCTTAAGCTTGACAGCCCATTTAACAAAACGGATCTGTGCAAAAGAGAAGAAAGTTCCATCCCTTTGGGTGGACTGGTAGGAAACTGCTAAATATTAATCACAGAAACAGATATAAAATTTCCATTGGCTTAATTGTCTTGCTTAACAAAACGTGGGGAAGTGAGACCCGAGGGCCAGCTGGCATGCCTTGGCGTAACTCCATTGGCTTTGGTGGAGTCGCCTGCAACAGATAGCAGATCCTGATGAATCTGGTCTAGTTTCTACTGTGAGGCTTCAGAATAACCACTCAGCGTTGCTCCTTATTGCTCCTTATTCAGTTGATTCCCATATAGATTTATTTGTTGTTGTCTTCCGCTTATCCTCTGTGTTTCCTCAGTGGGGTCTGGTAACGTGGTCCTGGCAGATGGGTTTTACATGAGACCTCCTTGTGTGGGGACTGAGAGGGCCATGTGAAGAGAACAGCAGAGAAGTATATATGTGATTCATAATGAAGATTAATTGGCAGTCTCTAATGGAAACAAATTGAACCTATCAGAGATGTTTCCTGCAAAGCTAAAGTCCCAAGCAGGCTCCTGCGCACGACTGACCAGCAGCAGCTCTATATACCTGCTGGTGGGATGGACCTTCCTAAAATGCCTTGGATTTGGGCCTCCTCTGCAGCCAGAGGGGAGAAGGAGCTGCCAGCTCGCGGTAACTGGTCAGACATGTGTGTACATGTGTGCTCGGGCCCCTTGTTCTGGGTCAGACGCAGCTGGTACGTGGCCCAACGCTCTCGCCGCTAGCTCTGCATGCCTGCCGGGGCAGGAGCACGAGCACGGCACCGGGCGCCGCCTTGCCGGGGCAGGATGGTTGGTCTCGTGGCGCTGCTGCAGATGGTAGAAGTGGAGTGTGGCAAGGCACCGTGGCTGCTATTTCTTGTCAAGACATCGCTAAACCCAAAAACTGTCTAGGTGTATGGCCCCATTTAGATGGGGAGCTGGATGGGGGCCTGAAAGCTTCTGTGCTCTGTGTGGTGGCCTTCTAGCAGAATGTGGGGTGATATTTTAAAAAAAAAAAAAAAAAGACAGGTGACATCACTAAAGTGTTTTTTCCTCATAAGACGCAGCATTCTGGCCCCAGCTGAAGCTCTTTAAGCAAACATAGCAGAGTGGAGGTGTCTCTGGCAGGATAAGCAAGAAAGTATTGCTTTGCTTCTGAAAACGGAGAATCCGGTGAATAGAGCGGCCGAGGGACAAGCCATGAACCTTTTGCAGGACTTGCTTCTGCCAAGTCCAGGTCCTTGGCTTCTGCCGCCAGGCTGGGCTTCGTTTCCCAGCACCCTGTGGTGTGCTTACCCAGCCAGATTGTGGGTGTGGGAGGTTGTGCTTCTCCTGCCGCACAGTGAGGGCGGGGGAAGCTGAAGCTCTGGGTTAAAGCTCATTAGTGTGGCCGGACCCCCACAATGGGGCAGAAGTCACATTTAGCAGCCGGGCTTCTTAAACCCTCGGGTACACATGGGAGCATCTCTCTAAAATGGAAACCAACGGCTGTTCCTGCAGCCGATGTCCCAGGGCAGAGCCTGCACTTCCCACGGGGAGGCTGCGGGCCTGGCAGTCAGGCTTCAGTTCAGATTTCTTTCATTAAGGTGACTTTCTCCTAATGCGTTGAAAGAAATGAAATCCAGCCGCGTTGGGAAGTGCACGGTGGTGAAGAGGCCTCCTTTGGGCTTTGTCTCCGCTTTGGAGGCCCACTTTGTGTCCCAGGACTCCTGCCCTGGACTCGGGGTCTGGTGTGGGGACCAGGAGGAGCGCGCGTACGGCCGAAGCACCCTGCCCCCAGCGCGTCCCTGCGTCCTCTGCAGCTCCTCCGGCTCGTGTGCTGATGAGCGGGGCCTCCAGCGGGGACGGCCCGGGTCTCCAGCCTCTCTGTTCCCTGTGTGCCATCTCGCAGCAGCTGTGGTCAGAAGTGCCGGCCGATGAGCCCAGCCCAGAGGTCACGGCTTGTCCTCGGGAAGGTGTCTGGTGGTGTGCAGGAGCTGAGGTCTGAGGCTTCTGCTGAGAGCCGACCGCTGCGTTTCAATAGGAGAGGGGTATTTTGATCCTTGTAAGCCTAGCTATTTCCTTTTCTGATAGCTGGCAGGCACCTGGATGCAGCAGGCATTATTTACCAATCTACCCTTCTTCCTGATAACAGTAAAAACCTCTTACAACACTTATTCATGGCCTGTAGCTAGTCCTGGTTCCAGGTGAAGAGTTTTAAGGGCCGTAAGAGTGCAGCACCAAATGCGCTTCAGGTGCTTAACAGATATTTATAAGCCTCTGCAAGGTGTAATGTTTTAAGGTCTGTGTGCACAGTTTCAGCACCTGTCAGGAGCAGGATTTACTCTCCCCTGCTGCTGGCCCATTGAAGGTCGGGGGGGAGCCCTCCAGCTCTTAAATTTTCTCTTGCCTGAATTTGGCTTTGTTTCAGTAGCTGTTTGTCAGGCTACCACCCACAACAGCAACAGCAATCACCTTCTGAAATGCATTTACCGACCAGAGGCATTCATACAGCTGACAGTCGGCTGGTGATGGAGTGGTTCGAGCAGGTAATGCCTGGCGTCAGGCTTGGGGCTGGAGAGGGGCGCAGAGGCGTGTGCAGTCGTGTCTCTCGTGCCGCTCTCCAGCAAAACTGGCATGAAGTAATCTCCCCTTTCTTACACCCTGGGTGGCTGTTTAATCCTGAATGTTGATTTAATCCCAGGAGGCTTTTGCTGAGCTGCCAGCAAACCTTCCTCTTTAAAAAAGATGAACACTTCTTACTAATAACTGTTGTGTTGTGTGTGCCCCACCTCTGTGTATTTTATTGGTATGTATCGTAGCAGCAAGGGAGGACACAGAAACAAGTAAACAGTGTGAGCCCATGCAGCAACTGGTAATAATGATATGTACCTGTCACTGATGACCTCCTTAGGGCTTCCAGTCCTCACCCGGTGCTCCTGCTTTGTGCCTGCGGCTGTTGGATGCACTTTATGCTGTTCATGTCTCCAAGAGCCTGATTCGTAAGCGTTTCTCTGAAAAACTGGCCCGAGATGACTTAGTTTGGTGTCCCTTTTCTCACCTCTGAAGACAGCTGCAGTGGTTTGGGAAGAGGCAGCTGCTGAACAGCATATTGCAACACACAGTTTTAGGAAGTGGGGTATCGAAATAAAATTACTGAGGGAGTGTACGTAGTCATAGTACGAGTCCCTGGGCTGGGGTCGAGGCGGTGTGATGGGGCTGATGTGTTTCTTGCTGCTGCAGTGCTGTGGGATCGTTTAATGACCGTGAGCGGTCAGCAGCTTGGTTTTAGAGTTCATGTGAGAAATGGCACTGTCAACAGCACAGCAGCCCTCGCATGCCAGGCTGGGGAATATACAGTCTTGTTATTTATCCCAGTGTTGTCATTACTCATCAATGAGGAGGCAGCTGTTAGGATCCCGTCCATGGCAGGGAGGGAGAGGTTTTAAATCATCCCCTTTGTGTTAAATCATCCTCTTCATTTTAAATCTTCCCCTTTGTTTTAAAAACAAAGATATGTAAAAAGGTGGGGTGTTAAAATTCCTGTGCGGAAATTGGTGCTTCTGTCCTAGCCTCTTCTAGAAGGTGGGTCCCCACATTTAGCTCTGTGGGTGCAGCCTCGTCAGAGGGGAGTGACAGCAGTGCCTCTTGGCTGGTGCTTGTGTGTTTGTTCGGACATGTGGAGTGGTGTGTCTGTCTGTACTGGCATGAGTTCCCCAGTTTGGGAACCCTGGCCTGGGAGGGATCGCGGGGACCAGGGAGCTGGAAACTGGGAGAAAGCTATGGCTGCAAGATTCTCATGCTTATGCATTTCATGCTGTTGAGCTGCCTTAAAACAATGTGCCTCCCAGAATGACAAAACTGTTTCTGTGAGCTTCGCTGATGTCCTTTCCTGACTGAAGCCAAGCTGACATTCAGGGGAGGTTCTCCATGAAGACATTTGGTGCTGCAGGCTGTTAGTCTGGGATCTGGAGAGTTTGGGAAGACTATGCAGCCTCTCTGTGTCCAACAGCTTCAGAAAAGAATTTGCATTAGTGTCTATCACTCTTCTTTCCTTTGGAGTTGAAGAATAGCTTTGAAGGGGGGGGTGGTGGTGGAGTTTTACTTTCCTTTTTCACCTAGGCCTTTGGGAGGAACAGTCATATATGTGGCAAGGGATTGCAGTCACTCTAATGCATCTTGCTTCTCAAAGTAGCTCTATAAAATATTGCTCTGTCTTGTAGCAATGCCAGGTGTGCAGGAAAGCTCAGTAATTTTCTGTTAGAATGACGTTAAATTGCCTACAGCTTCTTGCTTGTGTCTGTATCAGATGAGAGAGGAGAGGAGGTTGCTCCTTAGGTGAGCATCCCTGATTCTTTAGCTCTGTCCCTCCTGGCCTCTGAGCCTCAGTGGCCTGTCTGTAAAACAAATAGAGAAGAGGGGATGCAGCTCTCTGGGTGGCTGCTAATCCTGCTGCTCTTGGGAACGCTCGGGGCTACAGCTCTCTAGGGTGAGGATTTTACCCACATGGTTCTTGCTTTGGTTATTGTCTAGGTAGCAAAGCTAACTGTAACTGTAGCGATTAGGTGAGACTCAGTGTTGTTTTACTGTCTTGCTTGTATTGTAAGAGTAAATATTTAAAAAGAAAAGAGGATACAAAACCATGTAAATGACCAGAGATCAGGAGATAGAGGTCTGGCTTTAATGATTCCCATTAAGGGAAAAGGGAGCCCTGTTTTCCACTGCATTTCTCTGTCTGTTGGACCAACTTCACCTCTGAGGTCCAACTTTGTGGAACAGTATCATGCACTGGAGGACCACAGCAGAAGTCCCTGTCATGGACTTCATGAAACAGTGGCTTCCCCTTCACCATGGAAGAGCCCCAGAGATTGGTTTTCTCTTAGATGATGTAGCGTTGGTTAGCTTTGTTTGTTTGAACAGTTATTTGTGGTCTTGAGGCTATTCTGTGGCGTGGTTAGAGCCTGAGGTCATGTTCTGCTGCTTGGAATGCCTCATTTAGAGAAGATGACCTGAAGAACAGATTTCTTAGCTCAGGATCACCAGTTAGAGAATTTTAGGTTGCTGACCTTGCATGTATGTGTGCAACATTTTTCCCTCTGTCAAATGCACTGATTAATCAATAATTGTTTCATGGGTATAAAACCCTTGCTATGGAATGAAAGTGCTTCCCCCTCACCCAAGGTGACTAGAATTCCGCCTTACTGTGTGGTGAAAGCTGACATACCCAGATTGACTAAATGCTTTTCAGAAAAGCTTCTGTCTATGTAAGCTTACAGTCTGCAATCAGATCTGAGGGAACTCACAGCAGTGAGTTACTTTTTGTATTGATGGTGATGTTTCAAGCTTCTGGCTCAGACAAGGTCCGACTGCAATAGGTGGGACTCGGTGTCCAACATTAGTGACCTAATGGCTTTAAATGAACTGGTTTTTGGGAAGAAGTCTGCATTTGAATATCCCCCCTCTCCTCCCTTTTTTTTTTTTTTTTAACTTCATGGAAGTTTAACTCTGTGGTGACACTATAATTTAATCATTGAGATTACAGAACTCCTCATAAAAGAGTAAGAAATGGAGATCAAACTGTTGGTGTGGCAGTCTAAAGCTTTTGTGTTGGCAAAGTCTCTAGGGAGAGTTCAAGATTTTCTCTGTGTGAAAAAAGGTTAATTGGTATTTGGGAAGAGCCTGAATGATGTTTCATTCAAGACAGCTTGTTAGTGTTTGAAATGTTAAAGATACAGACCTTTATCTGATCTGGAGAGAAAGAAAAATCCAGCTATCGTTGTACAGTATTGGCAATGTAGCAGGATTAAAGCTGTAAGGGAGCTTGAAGATTGGAGTTGCGTTGCTAGACAGTGATGATCAGGAGGCGAAGCCTCATGCGGACAAGTCCTGTTTGGGAACGTAGCCCTGGAGTGGGAATGCAGTGTGAAACAGAGTGCTGTAGCTCAGGACAAGATGGAAACAGTGCTGTTGACCTTTCTGCAAACCGCTTTGTGCCCTTAACGGGAGGTGATACGTTAAAGCTGTATGATAGTATTGAAAGACACTGTGTTTAGCTGGTCAGTTATTGAAGGAAGAAATACTGTCTGCAAGATTATCCTGCCAAGAACAGAGAGTATATTTAGCTTTTTCTTAAACTCCCTATCTTCTGTTCTTGTTTGCCCTCAGAAGCTGATTAGTTACTCCAGATTTATGCTGGTGTTGCAGCATGGGACCTATGGTCGTTGTGGAGTTGTGTCTCCGGACCTCGTAAGCTGGATGGGGATGTCTGTTCAACAGTGTCTGTGGACCACTTACCAGCAGTGACCTCCGCTGGAAGGAGATATGCTGTTAGTTGATGAAGACGTATTGGGCCTTGTAAAAAATGTTATTGTAAGCAGCTGTTTTCGCCTCTCTGTTTTTTGGGGGGATATGCTAACTCCTCTGGAGGGATGCCCTGCGTGACAGTTAAGGGGTGGGAGAGTCCTGCTCTGGCCAAAAGAGAGAGAGTTTTGTTTGAAAACATGGCTTGGTGGCTGTCGAACGTGGCGCTATGGGCTTGAAGCAAGTCCTCTTGAACGTGTGGGATATCTCCCATTGGCTTTGGCATGTGGTGCTTCATGCCCATGAGATCACGTGCCAAAATCCCTGCCTGTGTGAGGAATCACGCAATGTACCTTGCAAGGTTAGAAAAGAGTCGCAGTGAATCCTTCACCTTGCTTCTCATACCACAGTGACTGAAGCTTGTCTGCATCTACCCCTCCAAAACGGGCAGTGGTGGGAAGTCTGGCAAAGGCTCCTCCTTTGGTATGTCTCTTCTTGTAGGTAAAAGACCTTGTTGGTTGTCACACAGAGTAATTCAGCAGTAATGTGGTGTACAAGAGGGTGCTAATTGCTTACTGGGGAGTTATTTGTATGCTGCCGCTCAATAGGGTTAAACTCTGCCAAGTATAGGCTGGACTATCGTGGTGTGTTTTTATTTTGCAGTGTTGCCTAATGATTGTTTCTTTTTGGAGATGGGCATGTTTTCAAAAGGGCTGAGTACTTTTACAGTCAATGTTATGTACAGTTAAGCATGCTGAGGTCAGCACAATCAAATATCATGCTTCAGGGTAGAATGTGATTGCTAGAGAGATCCGAAAACAATTTCTGTCCCCATGTAGAGCATTACACAACTGGCTGGATACGTTATAGTTTCCCCTGCAGCATCAAAGCAGTGCTCTGAGAGGGGCCACTGGATTAAATAACACTGGCGTTTCTGTAAATACCCACGTAATAGTTTCAAAATGTTTAAGAGTATTAGTGATTTTATTCTCCCAGCGCTTCCGAGAGGCAGGCAGGAGCGTTCTGTGTGTTCGGCTGCTGGGGAGCTGCAGAGGCACAGAGACTTGGGCAAGAGGGCAGTAGTTAGGAGTAGGGACAGAAGTCAGGTCCTTGAACTCTGCGTCTTGCGTGAGGACCAGAAACTGCCTGTGCATTGGCTCTTTGCTTCGGTCGCATGTGTCTTCTGTGCTGCCGCAGCAACTGAGTAATGCATGCGCTGTGTGATTCTCCTTTAACCATCTGTTAGAAGCTTGATTGTTTTGTGAGGTCTAGAAAACCGTCTGATCGGCTGATCTGTGGTGGTAAGTCACACTGAGGTCCCTGGCCGCCTCTTGCCTGTTTGCTCGACCCAACTGCCGCTTCCTGTTTTCAAGTGAGGTTGCTGGCTCCTTGGGGCAGGACGAAGTGTTCCTCTGTCTGTGGTGCAGAAATAGATGGATCTTCACCACCACGGTGCAAGTAATGCATAACTTCACGTTTTAGAGATGTACTGCCGCTCCAGGAGATAGCAAGCTGCAATCCACGCTTACATCCATCGTGGGTAGGAAAATGTGAGTTATTGGGGTATTGTACAGAAATACCGATAATTTGGGCCAGCTGGCCTTACTCTGCGATGGAAACCAATTTGTTTCACACCTTAGGGGAACTGAATGGTATTTTGTGGCTAGGACTGTGTGTGTACATCAGCCAGAGAGAGATGGAGAAGACAGACTTATTGTATAGGGCATTCTGCAGCAAATGGGTTGTAAGTGCACTGTGAAGGTCTATGTACATTCAGTGTTGCACACAGAGGGAAATGTAGGACCGTTGACATTCCAGTTGGAGCTCTTTGAAATGACTGTAACAGTCATATGCAGAAACTCTGCAAAATTAACCTTTTATTTTGCCAGATTTTCTTGTAACCATTCTTCATTTTACTTTCCACTGAATACAGCTAGTGTTTTATAGGGACTTTTGTATTGCCCTATTCTTTTTTACCACTAAAATGAATGGGACTTCTCCTGTTGTGATAAATGAAACTGGAAATTAGGATCTCCACTGTAATTTTATTTTTTGGGTAGCTCAGGAAAAACCTGGGGAGGTGTGGCAAAAACTGAACAAAAATAAATAGCAGTGTTGAGCCAGTTTTAACTTGGAGTATATCAAGTGAGTTGGTAAGCAGGCTCTCAGCAGCAGGTTCTTCCAAAGCGTTTTTTGTTTCTTTTAACATCCTTGCTTGATGGTGTTCTGAGTGATTCACACTTTTAAAAGCAGTTTTTCCTGCGCAGTGCTCTATGCTCTTGACCTACTCTTGCTAAAATCCCTGAAGAAACAATAAGCAAACATGCTGTAAGTGAAAATGTCATATTATAAACCCCTGAAAGTGAAACCATAACAAAAAGAGTACTCATGTAGTCATTGTTCTTGTGGGATGGCAGTTTGAGATACTGTTGGAATAACAACAATCTGTTTGATGTAAGAGGTCAGCTCAAAACTAAGGGTGAGTGGGAAGAAGGGGAAAAAAGAAATGCACATTGTTTGCCTCTCCTCCTAATAATACGGCATGTTCTCGTACATCTCGTGGATTGTGCCGTTGATGTAGTTCCCTACTGCTTTACAAACACTTTTCAAATGTGTATCAGATGGGAGAGGAACGTATAGCAGATGGCGTACCTCTCCTGAGGCACTGGGTGAAAGAAGATAATTTTGCAGGTCACAAAACCAGAGAATAACTTCTTCAGAACTTTCATTGGGGATTTAAAAAAAAAAAAAAATTCAAGAAGCTTTCTTGGAAACTACTTCACACTGATAGATATAAATGTTTGTTTGCCATTTTCTGTTTCCAAACCCAAACATGCACGCAGTCCCCTCAGAAGATACACCGCTGGGGCTCTGACGGCTCGTGGCAAATGTCCTCTTTTACGCTAGATTGAAGGTAACATGTCCAGCTAGCTGTGCATCTTACTACATCCAAACACACCGTCCCTCTGGGTGCCACAGAAGTGTGGAAACATGGGGAGCAGTGGACGTGCCTTGGGGTATCTCCTTGATGTTGGAGGGCACAACAGGGACCCGGGTCTGCGCTCCTGACTCCTATGCCGAGCTTGAGAGTGACTGGCACTGTGGCTTTGAGTGGTGAGGCTTCTTTGCACCAAAACTGCTTCACCTGGGGAACCAAGTTCATGATGCTGTCTTGCTTGAGGAGTGGGTGACACCTGAGAGATTTCATGAAGAGGGGTAGTGTTTTGAGGGTTTAAGGCAGTGTATTAAAGATGAGGCATGCTAGCAGAACTGGCTCTTTGGTTTGAACGTGGTAAAACAGGGAGCCTTGTTTATCAGCCGTAACATGCTCTTGTGGAGGTAATCCAGCTGCTCTGACAGTTGGTTTGCACGAAACTGCGGTGATAAGCTCCGCAAGACAGCGGCAGTTGGTCATGGGAATAGTCACAGGTCTTCTCCTTGCAACTGTGCATGAGAGCCAGGCACGAACCCTGGCTACCCTGTTGGTTCCCAGTGCATGTAGTCTTGTCAGCATGCCAAGAATTTATGTGGAGGCTGGTCACGTTGTCACTGGTGAGCGTTTGCTGCAGTGTCCTTGTCCATGGTGTACCTCACGATGAGAATAAAAAAGACATTTATGGCCACCAAGCTAACTAGTGAGCCTGCAGAAATTCATGGTGGCAATATGCCTTTGAAAGAAAGAAAAAAATCTTCAATGACCTTTTCCTTAGCTTTTGGGGGGTCTTTACCAGACTGCACGTGTCCAGAGCTCACTGGAAAGAACTTAACTCCTTGTCCCCAGCAGCGTCTTTGTGTGAAGACTCTGAAGGTTCCTAGCAGCTTAACTATTCCTTGTAAGCCTGCCATCCAGATGACTTGCCAAGATGGAAGAACAGCTGATCTTTGCAGGTTTTGAATTGCCAAGGTGTTTGCTGTGGCTCCAGTTGCAACTTGAATGGGCACCAGATATCTAGGAGGTGGAACAGGCTCTGCTTTCTTCTGGAATCACCCTGACAGCGCTGCTGGGTGTTCGTGTTCTCCTAGGTGGCATCATAAGGGCTATCTCAGGATGAAACCATTTGTGTATTTTTGGTAGCACTTCCATTGCTCTCCTCTGCTTTTGTCCCTCTCGTAAAACCCATTCAGTGTTGCACACTGTGGGAGCTCTGTGCTCTTTAATTGTTGTTTGTCATCGTGGGAATTGCTTGTTCTAAAACCAATTACAACCTGACAAAACTGATCTGCCTTATTTACAAATACATCCATCTGGTTGTGGACTGCCTGGTATCACTGCCAGAATAATATGAGGCCTTTATTGCTGCTGCTGGGTTATTGAAGGGTTCCTGTGCTGGCGTCGTCCGGAGCTGCACGATGGCTTACTGCATGCGTGTTTGCACAGGTGTTCTTCATAGGACAGAGGTGATTAATGTTTGAAGTAACAAATCCCATGTAAACCAAATAGAGATAAAACATCAGAGTGCTGTATCTTGGCATCAGCTGGTGCGGAGCCTCGTGGCACATTTGGAGTGTGCAATATGACAGAGGATACTAATGCAGCGGCTGCAGAGCGGCTCCTCTGGGAGCTGACGCCCGGTGTGTCCGGCACCACGCAAGCAGGTGGGTGAGCTCTTGGCCGTGCTTGGGTGGGGACGAAGTGCAGTTGTAGCTGTTGGTGTTAGGAGGAGCATGCACATACATGTGTAAGAGCTGGGAAGCTGGGAAGCCTGAACTGTTAGGAAGGGGCTGGCGGTAGATACCACTCTGGTGTGTGTTCTGTGCCTTTTGGCTGTTGCAGCAGTGGCTGGAACCAGGATTGCTAGCCACCTGGGGAAGAGTCTGGCTGATTCCTAATCTTCCAGAAACTCATTTGATAATTGAGGTAGGACTGGATTCCTCCTTGGAAGCTGCAGCCTCCTGATAGGTTTCATGTAGAAAATAGGCAAGAGAAGTAGGCAGGTGTCTGGGGTGCGAGACTCTTATTTCTGTGTGTGTTCCTGGAAAACAATTTTGAAAAGACTCAGAAAAGGAGGAAAATGCATGGCTGGTGTCAGGACATTGGAACTTTGAAGCCATCACAACTGGTAGCCAAAACTGTTTCAGACTATTTTCATTTTTCTATGAACGTTCAGTTGCAGCTTAAAGATCTGAGGCATTATGAATCAGTACTGACTTCACCCTCAGGCCAGCAGTTCAAAGCTGCATATAGTGAATTTTAGAAGCAGTCACTAAAAGCATCTATTCCTTGTTTACTATGTGTGTTATCCACAAAGGGTAGAAAACAGACACATACGTATGTAAACAAATTTATCATGAGGGAAACAGGGAAGAGTTGCCCCCTAAATTAAGTAATTAAAATTACCATGGCGAGGTTTTGACATATAACAGGAGATGAGTGAATTAGTCATTGTGAATAATATATATGATAAATTCAGGCCTATTTTTGTTTGCGATTTATCTAGGAATGAACTTTAACTCTCATATTTATAAATAATCACTCAGTTTTTGCTGGCTGAATAACTGAAAATTCATAAATCAGTATGAACTGGAAGTACAGAATACTGCAATCTACATATGAAAACCTGTGTTTACACGAATCTCAGTTGTGGGTTTGGTGTTTTTTTTTCCTATTCCCTGTTACCATAGTAACTGAACATTTTCTATAATGGTGAGCTAGTCCTGCAATGCGAGTGTGAGGTAGGACACTTTCATTTTACCTCCAGGGGCTGAGACGGTGGACCAGATTGTCGGGGTGCCTGGTACCTGCCGGTCCCTTGACATGAGCTGTGAAAATTGGGTGTGTGGAGTCAAAGGGGGTGTTTGGTGGCACTCTAGTGAGTTGAACCCAAGTCCTCCTCATCAAGGGTTGGTGCCTGTGTCTCTCAGTGCAAGAAAATAATCTCCAGCTGTTCAGCCAGTTAAAGTTCTGTTTGAGAAAATACATTCTGCCACAAAATGATGGAGGGAAATACACCGCAATGTGGTCCAGGCTGGGCAGTGGCATGTGTGGGGTGGGCGGCTCAGCAGTCGCAGTCCCACAGTGCCACTGACTCCGGTCCTGGCTCGCTGGTCCTGGCCCGCTCTGCGCTTCCCGGCTTGCTTTTAAGTAGTGCAGAGTCGCTCTGTGGGTCCTTAGTGGCTGTGTGTCCAAAATGGTGGAGAACTGTCCCAAGCCGTGAGCATCGTGGTACTGGCCAGCAGTAGTCTGCAGCTCGAAGTGACCGGGTCAGCAGTTTTGGTGACAGATGTTCCCCAAAGGGGTTGAAGCTCTCATGCCAACAGCAGCTGCTGGAGCAGGACAGGACGGGCTGCTGTGCCTGCTCTTGTGCTGTGTTGTCCCGTGCCAGCAATAACGATGGTCTTTGAACCTCTGTTTTAGCTCAGATCTTTAGTACCGTATGAATACGGCTTTTGGTGTTGGGCTTTTTAAGATTGGTAGCTGCTATTGTGCTGAAACTAGTGTTTGTGTTATAACCTGTGGTTTCCCCACCATTCTCGAGCAGTGCCTGTTTCCTGTTGCTGGCTGGGCTGTTAACAAATTTTTAATAAGAAATTTTCTGAAATTCATTAGAGACAACAGCCCTTTGATTCTCNGTAGTTTATTGCTGAAAAATGCAGATGTTATGCTCCATGGGGAAAAATCTTTTTTCGACAAAGTGATTAATGTAAATACACATAGCTTACAGTTCAGAGTGACAGTTTGCTGGTAATTTGTCGGCAGGGGTATGCTCTGCAGTCCCCCAGCCTCTCTTTTGGTCCTTTGTAAGTATCAGTCAAATGACGTACCACTGAGTACAGCGGACAGCTAAAAGCAGGAGGAGGAAATGCAAAGAGAAAGCAGAATAGCAATATGAAAAGAGAACTCGCATCATCTCTTGTAACACAAGCTTTCGGTATGCATCAGGGCTAAGCTCTTCTGGCCGCTGCAGCTGTAAATAATGCTGTATTTTCTGTTCCTTCTCTCTTAAGAGAATCGGTGTGCCGAAAGCAGCTGTGTCCTGCGGGCAGGGTGGATAACGCTGTAAGGTGGTTATGAAGATTTCAGCTGCTGTCCTGTTTCTCGGTAGCTGATCAGCATGCGTTGGCTTCAGCTGAATCCCCGCAGCTGAGTGTGTCTGCTTGTGTGTCTCCTCTTAAAGCAGGCCAGAAATGTGGAGATGCTTAAAAGGAGACTGAGATTGTACATTGTTATTAGCATGGGGAATTGATTTTGTTCACTAGTTTTAAATCTAAATAGAAAATCATACTTCCACGATGATGATCTTTTCCTTAAAACATAATTATATCTCTGTGTAATACAGCTGTTCTTCATCTGGCAGTTAATAAAATATCCTAGCTGGAGGCAACTTATTGGACGTAATTTATGTGTAAAGGGATCTTGTGACATTTTTTTGGTGGGAGAGGGAGAGAGAAAATAATCCGTTAACACTTACAGTAAAATTGTTGGGATAAAACCCATGTATTTTAAAAAACTTCATTTGCTTATAATTATTAATGAAAACTGTGGCTAAACTTAGTTCGGTATTTGCACATTGCTTAGTTTGGACAATAAAACAGGACTGGACAACTTCCCTGCCTTGTTTTATTTGGTTTCAGTGTTGGTTTGAGTCAAAGGCTCCTAAGTTAAAGGGAGATTTTTCACTGAATTCAAGAGTTTGGAATTAATCCCTGATAAGATATAGTGACATAACATATAGACTGACATTATTTCAGGGAAATATTAATATGTAACCTTCCACCTTTTCACTGAAGTGGTAGTATTTTTATTCATAACTTACATTTAAAAAACTTTCAATAAAAGAATAAATCTCAATTTTGATCTTAAAATTCCTTTACCAGTGGTGTTAAAAAAATAAGATTATTTGTAAGGGTCTCAGATGTTTTCTTTCATGCACTCTGCCTCCCCTGGCTGGTCCGTCCCCAGCCTGCTGCCTTCCTCAGCTTCAGCATATTTTACTTAATTAGTTCCCTAAAGGCCATTATGTGTGATTTTTCCCAAAAAGGGAATGAGCACAAGGCCATCAAAATGATAAAGGCCTTGAGAGCTCTGGCTGCTGCTTTGTGTGCTCAGATGAATGAGACCCCCCGGCCCCTCCTTCCGAGAGGCAGCATACAACTCTTGGGAGAAGTTTCATGTTTATTTCACTGAAATACTAGCTGTACCCTTTTTGTACTAACAGCTGTTATTTTTCGTGTGTCTGTAAGGGGAGTTTTGCGGGCTGCCAGTGCCCCGGGCTAGCCGAGCGTCCAGGGCCGGCAGGCCCGCCAACATGGCGGCCAGCGCGTGCCCGCAGTGGGGCAGGCCGACCCCGGCGTCCTCGGCAGGTCTGGCCACCCCTGCGCTGGGGAGGATGGAGAACGCCGTGACCGTCCCCTGGCTCTGTGGAAGAGGCTGCTTAGCCAAAAAGACTTTTCAACCCTCCTCCCTTCAAACTAATATATTATCGATTGGCTTATTAAACTGCGTATTGTTTCCCCGAAAAAACGTCTCTCCCCTGTATCTTTAGATCGTCCTGGCAGCGTAGACATCTGTGACAGATGCTCATCTAATCTGTTGACAAAAACCTGCAGTGATGGGAGATCTGACATCCTCCCTGGTTAGTCCGTTAGCTGTTTTTGATTAGACTGCTTTTTTCCCAGTATTTAAACTAAATTTTGTTTTGTGAAAAGCAGCTGACTTGTTCATGCGTTTTCCTCCGCGCTTACGAAGAGCGGTTGATCAGCCACCCTCGCACAACAGCTCCTCACGCAGGGGAAGACTGTGACCGTGTCTTCCTCCAGTCCTGTCTCTCCCAGGCTGAGGAAAACTTCCCTCTGGAAAGGAGGCCATGACAGCGGAGCTGCGTTTCCACCACACGTTACTTTTACCAGTTAGGTACGTGATGGAACCAAGCTAAACCTGTTTTAACTCTCCTGCAAATCAAATTGACGCCTGTAGTGCCATGTGCTAAACCGAGTAGATGTCCTTTGTAAAACCGAATAGTTACATGGGCTAAAGTGTTATTACTTTGCTTAGCAAAGAATTTAGAAGGTGGCATAAATCTCCTTTTATACCCATTCTTGCTCTGTGAATGAGAGGGAAATGTGAATTGCTTTTTCTGGGCCTGATGAGTAGGTTTCAGTGTGATGGATGATGGGTGACGCTTTCACAACCCATCATTCATGGAGGCGCACAAATGGAAAAGCAGTGGTGCCTTGGCTCATCAGCATATGTGTTTATCATATTGCTTAAGGCAGCCTCATTAGCTGCGTTGGCTGTTGTGCTCTGTGTGCTATGATAGAACCATAGCATGGTTTGGGTTGGGAGGGACCTTAAAGATCATCTCGTTCCAACCCCCCTGCCATGGGCAGGGGCACCTGCCACTAGACCAGGTTGCTCAAAGCTCCATCCAACCCGGCCTCGAACACTTCCAGGGATGGGGCATCCACAACTCCTCTGGGCAACCCGTTCCAGCGCCTCACCACCCTCAGAGTGAAGAATTTCTTCCTCATATCTAATCTAAATCTACCCTCTTTCAGTTTGAAGCCATCACCCCTTGTCCTATCACTACATGCCCTTGCAGAAAGCCCCTCTCCAGCTTTCTTGTAGACCTCCTTCAGGTACTGGAAGGCTGCTGTAAGGTCTCCCCGGAGCCTCTTCTTCTCCAGGCTGAACAAGCCCAACTCTCTCAGCCTGTCTTCATCAGAGAGGTGCTCCAGCCCTCTGACCATCTTCGTGGCCCTCCTCTGGACTCGCTCCAGCAGGTCCGTGTCCTTCTTACGTTGGGGGTCCCAGAGCTGAACGCAGTACTCCAGGTGGGCTCTCACGAGAGCGGAGCAGAGGGGGACTCCATGGTGACTTGGTAATAAGTGATATGTGGCCTGGCCTCAGCAACTGGAAATTACGTTATAAAGAAAAACTATCAGCTCTTAGACTAAGCCTGAACTTGAGTAGAAGGGGCAGCAAAGGGAAGCACCAAGACTCTAAGGAGAAAATTGCTTCAGAGAAATCATAAAACTTTTCTTAGAGTCCAGCTGTATCCTAGGTGAAGGCAATCATTGCGGCAGTCCTCCACCTGAAATATTTGATGCTTTCAAGGAAGTCACTGTGTGTTCTGAAGTGAGAGCGATTGATAGACCAGATGGTTGTGCTGCTGTTCAGAGGGACCTTGATGGGCTGGAGAGACGGGCAACAGGAGTCTCAAAGTTTAGGAAAGGGAAGTGCCAAGTCCTGCATGTGGGGAAGAACAACCCCAGGCACCAGTGCCTGGCAAACAGCTCTGCAGAGAAGGACCTGGGGGTCCTGGTGGTCAAGAGGTTGAACATGAGCCAGCAATGCACCCATGCGACAAAGCAGGCCAACAGCATCCTGTCTGCATTAAGGTCTTGTTCAGCAGGGTGAGGGAGGTGATAGTGATCCTTTCCCTCTGCTCAGCCCTGGTGAGACACATCTGGAGGGCCGGGTCCAGTGCTGGGCTCCCCAGGACAAGAGACACATGGACACACCAGAGCAAGTACAGCATGGGGCCGTGAAGGTGACCAAGGGACTGCAGCATCTGTCACATGAGGAGAGGCTGGGAGGGCTGGGACTGTTCAGGCTGAGGAAGAAAAGGCTCAGGGGGATCTTATCCATGTGCATAAATACCTGATGGGAGGGAGTGAAGATGACTGAGCCAGACTCATCAGTGCTATCCAATAAAAGGACAAGAGGCAGTGGGCAGAAGTTAAAATACAAATTCTGCTTAAACATACAGTAAAATGTGGTGGTTTTTTGTTTGATTGGGGTTTTGTTTTTAAATGATGATCTAACGCTAGAGTGGGCTGCCCAGAGGGGTTGTGAAATCTCCATCCTTTGGAGATGCACAGGACCCGACTGGATGCAGTCTCGGGCAGCCACCTCAAGCTGCTCCGGCCCCCAGCAGCGGGGCTGGGCTGGTGGAGGGTCTCCAGAAGTCCCTGCCAGCCTCAGCTGTTTGGTCATTCTGGAGGTCCGTGAGGTGCTCCTGGCAAGGACTTAGCAGTCTAAATGGTTGCTTGATTTCCCCTCTGCCGTCCTCCTCCTGAAGATTTACAGTGGATTTCCCCCGATCCTGCGGTGCCTCGGTCGTTGCACCGCCTCCCCGCCTCTGAGCCCTGACCTTGGCTTCCCCATCTCGGTGCTGAGCCATGACCAGTTCTGCCAGAGCTGATAAGAACAGATGCCTTGGGTCATCCAGGCCCTTCTATTTGGATATTCTGCAACTTGCACAGCAGCCGTGGCTCCCTCTGAGCAGCCCCCTCTGGTATTTGATCATTGTTTAAAAACAACAGCCCAAGAAGTTTCGTTGGAGAAGGAGCTGTGATGTCCTGCTGGGTGCTCTGGTTCTTCCCCTAAGCAATGTACTGGCTTGGGTGGATATCAGCATCTTCTGGCCTCCTTCACCATTCTAGGTGAGACAGGTCAAAATTGTGTTAATAAGTAGCTGTGAAATGCTGTAATGCAGCTTGGAGAAGAACTCATGCTTGTTTAAAAAAAATCCATCCACCAAGAATACCTTTTAACGTGATAAAAACAGAAGCATTGAATCTCTCAGTAAACATGCTTTAAGCTACAAAATTGGTTAAATACGTGTGTAGGGCTATAGGTGGATCTCCGTGTAGCAGAAAGCGGTATTTATGCCCCCCACTGATAATCAGTTGTTCTTTCCTAAAGAAAATAACTACAGATTACAAATGTAAAACATACTGAAATGGATTTCCTGCTTGCAGGTTTAAAGCGTGATTGAAATGGTGAGTGCAAATCAGCCTGCTCAGATCCAGACTCTAACTCGCAGACTTGCAGTAGTGTAGCAGAAGGTGTGTTTTCAGATTATTTTGAAGTTGGAGCCCCATGGGCGAGAGGAAGCTCCAGGCAGCTTCTGAGACCTCGGGCTTAGGGAAGGTAAGTGCTGGATCTTAGGTTTTAGGTGTTGTGGGAGAAGTGTTTGGGGAAGGGGCAGTGCTTATGTACCTGGGTCCCAGAAACAGGAAAACAAGGAGCGCCATCTAAGAGTGTTTCAGCCTCTAATCAATTTAATAATTACTGTTTGATTAAAAAAAAAAAAACAAACCCTTATAGATGAACTTGAATCTTTTTTCTATCCTGCTTCTTGCTAATTTGACCGCACCATGTTTATAATTCTCTTCGACAGGGAGATATGTATGGACAGTGCAAATATGAAGGTTGTGTGTGTGGCTTTTAATTTTTTTGTCTTTTTTTTAAAAGATGGGGAAATAGCCCTTTTAGAATCGTTATACTGTTACATGTTAAACTTCTTAAAAAGCACACTAATAAAATAATGGTGGGCTGGACTCCAACTGGATTTAAAATGTTTCACATAGTTCACTAATGTCTTTCCCATTATCATGCCAGAACGTCTGTTGTGGCTTTGAGGAGGTAGAAAATGCAATTTGGAGAGAATTCTGAACTGCTATTTATTTTAAGCAGGATCTTCTTACTTGCGGAGCTTCCTACCATCGCTAAGAAGGCACTTAAATGTTTCTTCTTGTTCTTGTGTGCCATTTAATCCAATTAGTGTGCTGGAGGTCCCTCTAAATAGTGCTGTGTGAAGCTATTCAGTTTAATAAAGTTTAATGGAAATTGTAAACGTTAAAGGCTTGCTTGGGGCAATGTGCCAGACTGGCTGTGCAGTGCGGTGGTGGAACGGTGTGCCATGGAGCACAGCCTGCGGTGTCACGTTTGGTGGCAGTGCCTGAGCTGATCCAAGCAGTTCCTGCTCCTGGCCACTTGCCCTGGCCCTGCAGGGACCCGGTGCTCACTGGCACCGGGCTCTGTGTGGCCATCAGCGGAGCAGGACCGTGAGAGTTAATGACAAATATCTATATGAGTACAACCTTCTGTTTTCTTCCCCTTGTTGGCAGTATCTTCTTCTTTTTCTTGGTAGTACCTTTGTCTTCCTCTTCTTGGTTATATCTTCTTCCTCTTTTTGTAGTATCATGTATCTTTAATAATATAGATTCCTACAGGATTTTGCTAAGAGAAAACCAGCCTTTCTTTGGTAAGATCATGCTTTAGACAAAAAGTGGGAGCTATCCTTTTGTCATTCTTTGCTGTGCAGGGTAACTCCTTACTCTTGCCGTAAGGGTGCAGCTATCCTCCCTCTTCCTTTGTCAGTGCTCAGTAGGTGCCCTTCTACCAGAGCGGGCCTCATGAACAAGAACTGTCAGTGCTGATAAAACTTAGCATTTTGTCCTAGTTTGCATTTATTAGCATGCACTAATTATTCATAGCAATAATTACCCTTTACCAACTCACATTAATTTAGATAGCTTTTGAAAAGCAATCAAGAGGAGCAGGGAATGATAATACATCAAAGTGAATGAGGATATGGCACAAAAGAAATATGGTGCATTTTTATGTAAGAGACCATGTCAAGTCACCGTCAGCTTTTTCCTTTAAATTGCAATTATTTGAGCTCAATTTGATGGTTGGTGCTAAAGGCCATCTGTTAAATGTGCTCCCCACCTCAAAAGTCCATTCATGCTCTTCATCTCACTTCTGTATCTCTTCAACAAGGAAGAACATCATCTTAAGGGGTGACAGCGTGAAAATGGACAAAAAGATGTGCTAGGTCCTTCTACCATTAAAAAGTTGCTTGCCTGTCCCTGAACAAGTAGGCTTAAATTCTCAAGTGCTTTTATTATCAGGGAGCACGTGAAGCTTAGGAATACAGCAAATTCTTGCCTGCCTTTGGCCACAGGGATGGGCACTGAAGTCTGCTTCGTTGCCACAGCCAGTGTGTTTCTTCTGTAGGGGTGAAGGTTTTGCCAGTACAGTCGGATCTGGGTGTGTGTTTAGAGGGTCACACACCTCTGCGGTGCTGTTAGGTGTTACTGTCTCTAGATCACCGTTGGTCTTTCCTGACTTTGAACTAGGCAATGAAGATGAAAAACCTAGTGTCACATGAAACGCGGGGCCTAAAAATACTTCCTAAGTTTTTTTGCTCTGGGTTACAGTGGGTAGATGCTGCCCTGAAAGCCAAATGGGATGTGATGAACTAAGAGTGCCTTGGTAGACAAAGATATTGAGTGAGGAGTCCTTAGAGAAGGGCAAGAAAAGGCAAGATTAAGTTTAGGTCAGAGGACAGAACGAGCAGTGGAGTGTAAATGGAGGCTTCAATGGTCATATGCATATTGGAAGAGAAGAATAATGACCTTGTATTGGTTTAGTGCCCGCTATGCTTCAGCGGTTAAAACCTTGTTTTCTCAATTCAGTGAGATAAATCTCTTCTGTTTTTCCAATGAGCCTGAACCTGCTCCTGTGCATGATTGCTGCGAGTGTTTGATCAGCTGGCGCTGCTCTGCAGGAACAGCCTAATAGCTTCGTGTGATACTGGACAATATTGACTGTTTGTAGCTAGCACAAATCATCTTTTATTGTGAGTGTCTGAGAAAATGAATGGTTCTTGCACAAAAGACAAATACCAGTGAGTTGTGTCATATATAGTTCCTGGATTATTTTGCTGACATTGACAAAATTTTAGTAACTGAGACAAAAATCTCCATTCAGGAGCATTTGTCAGGGTATTGGTTACACACTTCACGTGCAGGGAAGGGTGGGCGTCAGTTTGATTAGTCTCAGATAACGTGGTGCGTCGGTAGATACGGAGCTGGGATGCTGCTCAGGCTGGTTTCGTGTATTCTGCTGCAAATCATTAATACGCTGTAGGACATTCCACACTCATTATTGACAGCTAAATAAGCGAGTCCCCTAAGTTTATTTGTTCACTGCTTCATCTTTGTGCTGTCAAATTCAAATAAGGATGCGCTCTGAATCTGTGTGCTGTATCAGGACTTGTTCCACCACAGAGGCTTATGTTAAAGGAAGAACACAGTTATTGTATGATTGTAGACTTCTGTTTATTCCTAGCACTGATGGCAGGATGTAATCATAAAATTCGGAATTCATGTGAGGAACAGTCACAGCATGTTGCCACCTTTATTTGTTTAAAGTTTTATATTTAAAAAAGTCTGTACACAGCATAAGGATATGAGGAAAATACAGTTTTCTACTAAGAGTGCTTCAAGACTTAATTTGATTTATAAGTGATTTGGTAAGCAAAGAAAGAATTGAAACAAAAAGATTGTGAATGCTTTCCTTTACTTTCGGATCCAAACCCATGAGATCCGCTGTCTGGGGCCTCGGGACTTCTTCCGACTGTGCTGTGTGTCCCTCTTTCCAGCAATAGCTGCAATTCCAGGGGGGATTTCAGTCCATAAAGTGCCATTGGACGTTGATGGTGAGCTGTTCACACTGGCAGGTTTTGTCTGGCACTGCCAATCAGGAGCTACAATGTTCTTTCAAATAAATCTCGCATCAGGTAAGGAAGGGCTTATCATCATTGTTTGATGGCTTTGGGTTTGGACCACACTTCTCATGCAACCCTTGAAGTAAGCCGGGGTTCTTCAGGCTCCCATCCTCACACGCCTAAACCAGGAGGCAAGCAGCGCGCTCGCTGCAGGCATCCCGGGACCCCGGCTGGGAGGTGCTCCAGCTCCAGCTGTCTGCTGGCTGGCGGAGCCGTGGGCAGGACCCTCCTCGCTCTCCAAGACTGTCATTAGGCTTGCTTTTGAGCCCTTTGCAATACAGCAATCATGGTATTACCTTTAATCTCATTCAGGAGGCATCAGGTAATAGATGAGACGTGAGCAAAAACCAGTCCTCCGAGCTGCCTGCTCTGCTGGTGTTTGATATACCACGAAAGAGACTTCTGGTAGCGATGGGACAGGGGGAAGGACAGTGCCTTTAGGAGACGGTGGAGTGCAGCTTGTGAGTGAGGTGTGTGGCACAGAACCAGGGCTGTAGGAACAGGAACTCAAAATTGTGAAAAGTCATTTTGGATGCTGTGCTGCTGCTGTTAGGTACGTGTGTTGGATCCTGAGATGTCGGTGTCTCTTTGCATGATGGACACTGATAGCCCGCGGTGCAGCGTGCCCATCTCCAGCTGACAGTGGTGGCTGGGAGCATTGAGGGGTTGCTCCTGCCTTCCTCTCCCCAGTGCTGGGAAGGGATTGCTGCCTTGCTGAGGATGCTGTAGCTCATGTTTCTGTCCCTCTTGCCAATTGGCGTATAGCATACTGCTTAATTGGGAGAAACCTTAGATTAGCGGAAACAGATACAAAGCAATTGGGCCTAAAAGGGCAGGTGGCTGCTGCTGGTATGGGGAAAAACTCTCAGACTTGATAATTTTGACATTCAGTCCTGATCCTGGAGTCTGTGGTGCTTGCTTTTATAGTAATGCTTCAGTACCATACAGCCGTGGGCTAATTTGAAATAAAGATTTTTTTCTCTTCAGTATCCTTGAGAACCCATGACATCTAGGGATAAGAATATGCAGGGCTGAGTCTTAAAACCAGTGCCGATTAGGGATTTTTAAATTTTGTTTTTGATTTAGCATTACCATATTGATGGCTGTTGCAGAACGAGCTGAGGTAAGGTGTTCTGTGGTTGGACTGACAGATCTTGCTCCCCTGAGACTTCAAGATGCCTGCTCTTTCCTGATGCTGGTCTGACAGGTACCCCTAAGTGCAGAAGCATGCCCGTGTTATTCCCGTGTGGTGTCTTGTCCATCTTGCATCTCAGTAATACTGAAAATACTTGGGATCTGTCAGCGGTGATGTGCGTGGGAAGTGCTCTGCCTGAGTAGCCGGGGAAGCAGCAAGGGGACTGCTGAACCACACAAAGCCCTGAAGGCAGAGGCCTGGGGTCAGTGGGGTTTTGTGATATGCTTATTAAAAGATGATGCAAACCACAAGAAGAATAGTGCGGTGGAGAAGGGAGAACGCGCTCCCTGGATTGGGAGCTCCAGGTTTGTGCCGAGGCGGAGAAGAGACAGTTTAGGGGCAGGGAGGAAGCCTGTGTCCCCACTGTGTGCTAAAATACACTGCTGTGGATGGGGAGTCTGCTCTGAATCCCAAACCCGCCGGTGCTGCGTGAGAGGCTGCTCTGGGGCTGACTCCTGCCCCTGCGCACAACGAGAGGACAGACCCACGTCCACCTTCCCATGCTGCCTTTTGTCCTCCTAGACACCTCGTTTGCTTGTCTTGCTTGAGACGATCGGAGGAGGCATTTTATACAGTAACTGTATGTTGAGTGGGGAGATGATGAGATTTAGCTTTTAGTGTAGGTCTAGCCATTGAGTGAAGAGATGGTGCTAAACAGATTTCAGAATCACGTAAATTTGGGCAAGTTGATGTATGGGAGAGAATGAGAAAAACGTATGGAGCAAAGCAAGGAAAGGATGGCCTCGGGAGTAGCCTGAAGGACACCCATTTCTTAAGAGAGTTAATCCAAGCGAGTGGTGATTGGTGTCTCAAGGGCAGAGGTTAAAGGTGCTACCGAATGAGCTGATGCACTTGCCATGAGAACTGGGGTGACGTCCTTTGTAGCGCTATTCACCAGAATAAATGATGACAAAGTGATGCACAAAGGGAACTCTGCTCCAGGAAAGAGAAGAGATGTAAGGTAGAGCCTGATGGCGGGCAGCTGCTTGCTGGCCAGGGAGGAGCGCTCACAAAGAAGCTCTCGTGCTGAATTCTGAAGTTTTAAGATGAGTAAAATTGTGGCTGATGCCTTCAAAACAAAGAGACTGGTTAGAGCAGAAAAGATAACACGTGTTTGGAATGCTACCAATGTGTAACACATTGCACATGTATTATGTAGGCTCGGGGAATTAGGTTTAAAATAGCTGAGCCTACAGGCTACTTGGACAAAGCAAATATTAAGAACATTAAGCTGTCGTCTGCTAAACTTGACTTGCTGTTGTTATTAAGGTCATTTCATTGTGTGCTTTGATAACCATAAGGTGCTTGTCTAACAACTTTGTACTTCAAAAAAATGTTTTACTTTAGAAGGAAAACATTTTGCTGCATTTCCATCAAGCTGTCGGTGGGGGTGTCGTACAGGCAGCAATGATGGATAAACACTTTCCAAAGTCATTTTACTTCTTTTTCACTCTTAGGCCGACAAATCAGGAGAAGCAGCTTTTTCCCATCACACAGGTCAGGTAGGGAAGGAGAATGGTTTTCAGAGGGACTACAAATGTGCTGCTCTGTTAAAGGAGGCGAGAGCCTCTGATCAGTCACTGCTGGGAGTGGACAGGAGAGGGTCGGTTCCTTGTGTTTTTAGAAGGCTGTTCCAGCGTCAAACCCTGTCCCAAAAAATGTGCTAGAAATTGCCTGAGGATATTGACCCCTAGAAATGATCTTGGGGCCAAGGGAAGTTTCAGATGCCTGCCCAGAGAAGCTCGGTATTTCAGAAGCGGGCTCTGGGAGAGCTTGGAAAAAACCCCCTATCCACACGGAATACAGACTCATACAATGATGCATTAAAAGGTGATGATGCATATAAGGCAGTGCTGCTACCTAAAATCTCTGTATTTTACCTAAGTATTAATACATGTGTTCTAAATTCTGAATTCCTAGCAGTTTCTGAATAGGTGCTAGTCTGTTAGGCAAAGGTCTTCTCCAAGGTTCAGCGATTGTGCTCCAGAAAAGGAGGGTGGGTGTTTCAGTCTGGACAAGACTTGCTTGTTGAAGAGACATCATTTCTGAACAGACCCTTTTTGTTATGAATACGTGGTAAATATAAATATAGATATAGATGAAAAAAATGGTATTTGTCAATCAGTTCTAATTGGCCAACCTGTGGAAAATCCCTCATCTCTCTTTGTAACGCATTTCCAGTTCTGATTGCTTTCTTTAGTCTCTTTCCAATTAGCCTAAGTTAGCATTGGCAATATTAGCATAGTGTGAATAAGCATCCTAAGACCAGATGAAAAGATGTAAAGGGGAGAGGGTTGAAAAGAAGTCGTCCATTAGCTCAAAATAGACAACAGCAGCTCAGTGGCTTTTTGCCTCTCTGCTCGTAAACGCCCCCTGCGCCAAACCAGGCATGTTCGGAGTTGGCTGCCCTATGTGATCTCACGTCTCTTGCCAAACTGGTACTATTTCTAACACATTTAGCCAGGTTCTGTTCCTTTGATCTTCTGAAGTGGGCCGGAGGAAGGAAATAAGCCCCACCCCTCCGCACAAAAAGAGGCAAAGCATGTCTCTTCTGTATCAGTTTTGGAAGGGCGAAGTGTCAGAATTACATGTTTGAGTGATAAATGTGATATTGTCAAAAGCAAATTTAGTTAAAGCAGCTTCTAAATAAGCAAGGAACAATAGTGAATCAGCAGAGAGAGGGGATATAAATACTGTAGCTGATGCAGCAGCTGCAGCTGGGATGGCAGTTAGGGGAGAAGTGAGCTGGGAGGTTCTGGGATGTACTGAGAGATCCGCAGGATATTTTGAGAAGCTGTCAGATAGAAGAGAACCAGAACTGGTAATTACAAGGTGCTCTCAACATGCGTAGTGTAGAGTTAAATGCTTGATTTCCTTTAGGTCCTCTGTTGGGTTAACGAAAAAACTGAAATGGTGACTCAGACTTGTACTTCAGTTCTGCAGGTGGTAGAGGGGAGCTCATCCAGATTCACCCTGGACTTCACATGCACTACTGCAATGATGCTGTTGCTTTTACATTTGTATTTCCAGCACTCTGGAAGAGAGTTCACAGCAGTAAATAAGCCCTTAATTTAACAGAGTTTTAAAACAGAAAATCTGTGGTAACTAGCTACATGTGCTCTTTTTGAGAGATGCAAAGTTTTGGGTCTGACCACCTTCAGGATGCACTCAGCTGCACCCACGCTCACCCAGACGCAGACGACTAACACCTAATGAGCAAGACAGCAGAGGTCCAGGTAACTGTGGAATTGAAGAGGTGCTTACAGGGCTGTTCCCTACTGCAAGTCTAACCTGTGTAAATAAAATGGGATGTGGAATCTTTTAATTATTCCTGACAAACAGATGAGGGTAAATGGGAGAGATGTCAGAGGAGACTGTGCTGGGTTCCAGCGAATGTTGTTCGCTCAACAGGACTCATGCCAGGGCAGCAGTGCTTGCAGCAGAAGAACTGGATGTTGGGAAATGGAGGAGAATGCAGGAGAGAATGCCAAACAGGGACAGAGAGGAGAGAGTGGGGAAGGCTGAAGTCCATTCTCAGCTGAAAGGGGAGGAATGAGTGTGTTAAAGGCTTGACTCCTCAATGTTGCTGTGCACAGAGAGCACTGACAAGGCTGCCCATGTGAATAAAGGTGGCAGGATTGAGAATTAGTTATCTGCGTCATTGCTGCAAGGTTTCTACAGAGAGCTGCATTTCGGTGCTCGCCCGCGGCCCCTGACATGTCACCTGTGCGGTATGCTGTAGATCAGGCAGCAGTGATGGGAGACGTGCCCATGGAAAGCAAGCGGAAGCCCTAATAAAGAGGAATGCTTAAGTAGGGGAGAGGATTGGGGGATCTCTGAAGGCAATCTTCCGAGTAAAACACAGAGCAAAACAAGGAAGTATATGGAACATGAAATAAATGGGAATATTTTTGGCTAATCCTTAAGGCTTGGGATTTGTGTTTGCACCAAGAAGGAGCAGGGGAGAAAGGAAGGGAGCTGTCTGGTCTCCTGGAAAAATGAATCAGGGGAAGCTGGAGGCCGGGGATGGGGCATGCCACGGCTGGGGTGTCTTCTGCAGCTGTCTTCTGGAGGCTGGAGCACTGCCCTTGGGGACAGCTCGGATTTCTGCTGTAGCAGGCTCGGGAGGCGTCGGAATGCTAAAATGCGTTGGGGGTTTTTTGTTTGTTTGTTTTTTGGAAGCGTCGCATGGTCTTAAAAACAGTAATGCATAGGGTCCAAACAGCAGTAGCCTTCCTAATACTTGCGAGGATTAGGGCAGTAGTGGTTTTAATGTTAGTTGTTCTTCCAGGGAGATCTGTGCTGGTGGAAGTCGGTGGCGTGAAGAGCGCAGCTAATGCAGAGGTAGATAGCATTTTTCTCCCTTGTGTACCGAATGGTTTAATTTCTAAGAACTTGTCTGGAGAAGATGCTTTGCTGTTACCTCTGCTTTGCTGTAGGGCTTTTCTTTATGGTGAAAGCATCTGCATTGTTTATTCTTTTGTTGTTGATTTTTCACCACCTTAAATAATTAAGAGTTGAAAGTAAAGATGCCTTGTCCTTCTGTATGGGCAGGCAGAGAGGAAATTCACCCAGGCAGTGACACAGGGCAGGATGAGCGTCGCTGGCCTTCTAGGTGAGGCATGACAGTCCTGCCCTGCCGTGGCATTGCCCCTTTGCTGTACAGGTGGACTGAGTTTAGCATGAATATTTGTCAGCTTTTCCATACCTGTGAGATGGTAGGTACGTCCACCTGTGTGCCCACTTACGCGTGCAGCATGTGTATTTGCCGTGACTGTGCAGTAGTGAAGATATTTAAGTATGGGACCTGATTTATGTGTGCGGTTGCTCTGTACTCACTGAAGGCTTAGTGTATGGATACGACTGTGCATGCTTTTTCTGTGGCAAATAATTTGGAAATAAGGGGCTTACTGGCTTCATGCATGAGTTTCCCGTGCCTTGACATGACAGTGAGTCTCTGGTCTGTGGGAGCATCGCAGAGCTTAATAAGTGTGAAACTTTTTGATCCTGCCACAGAGAGGCAAGTGGGGGAATTGGTGGTATTCTTGTGCTTGAAAGCAGAGTCGCAGCAGCGACGGCTGGCAGAGGTTTTGGAGCAGCGTGCCTCAGTGCTGAATGGGGGTGCATTGAAGTTGTCACAGTCACAGCAGACAATTCAGAAAGATTAAAGGGAAAATAGTGTTGTGATATGCTTTTGCTGTTGAACATTATCTGGTGATAAAGTAATGAAATGTGTTACACGAGGTGTTTATTTGCAGGGAGGTTTGTTTATGTAATTGCTTCCTCTTGCTCCTTGGAGTGGACATCTGCAGCCGTATTTTTTTTTAAATGAATGGTAGAAGCCAGGGACTGACAGGTTTAATTCACCCCCTACTTCCCCTACTACTGTGGGCCTGCGCCCATCAACACGCTTCCATCCGCTTTCCCCAGCCTGGCTTGAGTGATGCAGGGATGTGGGTTCTTGCACTTCCTTTTAGTCTTCATTTTCAGTACTTATTTTAGGTAAAAGTCCATTGCTTTATTTGGAACAGTCCCCACGTGTCCCCTGCTTGCCTCCTCGCCCCGTCGCCTGCCAGAGCACCCCAGAGCGCTGCTGCTGCGGACTGGACTCTGGGCTTGCTCCTGACCGGGGGAACGAGCCCCAGCCCTGCGGTCACAGGGAATCAGCTCTGCCACCACGGCTTCTGCCAGCTGAACTTGCCAGGCTGGAGGAAAACCACACGCAGCTGCCTGGATGCTCCGAGACCCTCCAGGCACACGCAGGCTCTGACACAAACAGGGTGTTCTGCTGACGTGCCAAAATCTGTGAATTTTGACCTCCGCGTGGAGTTCCTCCCTTTGCTCCGTGGTGTTGTGTTGTTGGGTCCTTGAGGTTTCTCTGAATCTCTAAATTGGGATTGCATCTTAAGACCGAGGGGTGTCTGCACGGGGTGGCAGTGGCATAGTGAGTGTTGCTAACGGCCGACTTCATGCCTTCCTTCTCCTCTGTGCTTTGCTAAAGTTTGAATTTCAGGTGGGCGGGCAATTCATTAGTCTTTCTGTGACATCTATGCAGATTGCAGTCTAAGCTTATTTTAGAAGAGCAAAAATCAGGAGCAATTAGCAATCTGCTTCAGGAAGAATCTATTAAAAAAGCAGACACCAGCTCTGTCGCATGCAAAGGACTGGGCTCTTCTCTAACCTCCAGCCAGCATATCCCCATGGTAGCCTATGGGGCTGTGCGGACGTGTGTCAGTGTGACATTTACGTGCAAGCGTCTCTGCTGACAGCCAGCAGTTGAAATGAATGTGGGAGTTCCTGGGCTTGCTTTTTTCCTGATGTATTTTTCAGACGTAAGGTGCAGTCTCGCAGTGTGAGGTATGAGAAGGGAAACGTGACCGTAATGCTGTACCGGAGAGGCAGATGTGTCTGTGGCCTGAGGTTCAAACAAGGCTACAAAGCCCCATGAGGGGCACAGGCTGCCTGAGGATGTCCCGCAGGGCCTCGTTCCCCCGCTGCCGGCGGACAGCCGAGGTGGGGATGCCGGCTCACGGGGTGGGTCAGGCGGGGGCACATTCCGGTTGACACTGTGTAGGAGTTTTGAGCAAAGGTTAGATCTGCTTCTAGGTGGGTAGAAGTTAAACAAACAAATGCAAATCTTTATTTGCTTCACCCTGCTAGGATGACATGTTACTTTTTTTTTTTTTTTTTTTTGGTAAGCAAATGTCATTATATGATTGGTCCCTCAGTCAGCCTGAAAGCCCCATATTTTTGCCTTGTATGAAGGGATACGAATTCAAAGAATTGGAGAATTCTGCACATCTGAATGTGAGCAGAAAAGAAGGAAGGTGGTGTTTTTTTTTTTTTTTTTTAAACAGTGCCTTAGCAGAAGGAATGCTTACATCCAGATCTTGTCTTCCTTGCACGTGTGGTAAAAGGCAAATATGGCAGGAGGGTCCTCCAGAGAGAAGCACTGCAGAAATGCTAGCTATGTGCATACCAAGGGAAATAAAGTAAAATATTTGAGGGATTCTTTTCTAGAAGTGAGGGACACCTGCAGAGACAGCTGATTTTAGCCAGAGCTGTAGCTGCTGGGGAGCACTTTCTCTTCAGATGGTGCTTCAGGAAAAGACCACGTACATTGGTGTCCATCAATTGCATTTGCCTGCTGACTCGCTTCCTCTTGTGAGCTGCCCAAGTGCCTTTGTAGCACTAATGCCCTTTCTTATTTTCTAGGTGGGAATTTAACACTCTTGTACTATGACAGGCTATTTTTGTGTTTTTGTTTGTATTGTTTATCTATAGCCGTCTGGTTCTGTGCCCACTAATAAATAAAGCCTGGGATGCTGGGGAAGATGGTGAGAGGAGACAATATGCTTTATGCCGATTTTCCTTCCTTTAGAAGGGAGTAATGTGGTCACTTCATACCAGAGGATGTGATGACTCTCCCAGAAATGAAGCAAGTGAGGGTCATTATCTCTACTTTGTGGGTGGCAGCTGCACAATCCGGTGATCCCAACATGATGCATATTATTAGCCTCAAGTTGAGCTGTCTGCAGCCTGAAACATGCTCCAGGTCTGTACTAGATGACAAATTCATGATGAAGTTGTGAAGTATTTGGCTGGATCCTGTCTGGTATGGAAAGCCCTTTGGAGACCGTCTCCCCACAGCTGTTGGTTGCTCCGTTGCACCTTCTGTACCTTCTGAATACCCACACGGTCCTTCTGCAGTGCAACAGTAAGATACAGCAGGTCTGTCTTCGCTCTAAAACTGAATTCAGTCAAAAATAGACAAGCGTATGAGAATGGGCACCCAAACGTGGCCCAATTTTGAGAGCAAAACTGTCTCATCAAATATGAAACTATTCCAGAGTGCAGCACTGCATCTGTGCTGACTGCCCATTCTGGAGAAAATTTTCCTCCTCGTTTAAAGGGTTTGCTGACTTAGATGACTGATGGTTTTTCTTGATCCACTAACTGCATCTCTGTGATAAAGATTGTGATCGGCAGGCCTGCGGGCTACGTTTGGTGTGTGAGATGTCCTTTGGCTGCCCCTGACATGAACGGCTGCCCAGAGCTGCAGGCGGGGATAGAAGGGGTCCCTGCTTGCACGTGGCAGTCAAGAGGCTTGACCCAGGTCCGGCAGGGCGCGGGCGCTGCTGTCCTCCGTGCACGTGAACGTGTGCTGTCCGTGCGTGGCGTTTGGACCTTCCAGGGAATGAGCACCCTCGGGATGAGGATTTGCAGAGATTGAGGCCCCAATCAAAACCACATTGCATTCGGTTTTACAAAGCCCAAACAAAGCAGGTCTTTCCCCTCCCCTCTCTCTTGTGCCAGAGCTGCCTGTGCTCCTGCAGTCTGAGGCCGGGTTTGCAGATGTCGGGGAGGGTTGGGCTGGTTCTCGCCTCCCAGAGGCACCGAAAGGTGAAGTTCCTCCTTATCTTTACACTTCCTCCCTGCAGTTTCCAAGCGGGCTGGATCCAGGGACAGACAATGTACTTTCATTGGTCAGAGCATAGTTTTCCCTTGCTATTCCAATATTGTGCTTTTTCTGGGAAAGGAGGAGGAGTGAAGAGGAGTGTCAGCCTTGGGCTGACGTTTGGCTGCTTTCTTCTGAGGCAGAGGCTTTGGAGGCAGCAGCACTGTTCATTCCCTGGCAGCACCTGAGGCTTTCCTTGGTTGTGCGCTGATGAAGGCAGCAGGCAGAGCACGCTGCGCTTGCCCTCAACCCATGTCTTCCATGTCCTGTTGGTTAATTATCCCCACTGTGCATTTGCAATTCTAGCATGAAAGAGCAGGGTTTCTAGGCGATTAGGACATGCTTCAAGTGAAGCACAGTCAGCCCCTGGAAATGCACAGGATGTTTTCATCCGGAGGCATAATTTTCTTAAATGTGTCACTTGGTACCATCCCATCCCTGGCTTTCCCTCTGCAAGGGTCTGTGCTGAGCAGTTACACTTCTAGGTGATTTGGTTTAACCCTTTTCCTGAAAGATGCACACATTACCTTCATTTCTAATGAGTCTGTGTTATAAAGCCTCCGATTCAGGCGTTTCAGTGGGAGGTTTCACATTTTAATTACGATTCCCGTGTAGCAGAGGCTGGATGAGATAACCACAACCACCGCCTTTGGCTGAAGGAGGAGAGCATCGCTTTGTATTCAAAGGTGTTGATCTTACCATTACTTTTCCTCCAGCCTTACGGCACCGGGTCGTAGCTGGAGATGCTCGGGGTGATCTGGGGAGCTGCTGAGGATGGGCTGGTCCCATCCTTGGCATTACTCCTGCTGGTCTCTCCTCCCAGGTGCACGCAGGCAGGATCCCCGCGCCCCAGCAAGTTCAGGGCATGAACTTGGCTGATCCCACACGTCGCCTTCAGCCCTTCACGGGTCATGGGATGTTGAAACTTTAAATGGGGAAACACTTTGGTGCCCTAAGGAAAAGTTGTAACAGTCCTTGGGATCTGTATGAGCTGTGAGCTAATGCACAAGGCATCCACGCTTGCCACAGACTTGAAAACAGTCGGTCTCTTGTGCAATTTGGTTAGTATTTATAGAGAGAGTGTATGTGGGGTGTTTGTAAGTGAAAGAATGAATGAGAGAGAGTACATGCAATGGGAAGTGTTGGGCAGCCTTAAGTGTGTGTGGTGCTCCACGCACTGAGAGTGAGGGATTGTATGGAGAGGCAAGTATATAGGATGTGTAAGTCACCTTCCCAAGAATTTCTCGTAGGAGGAATCTGGAGTGCTCTGGTGGTCGGTTACACAGTCTGACAGTTAACCTTCTCCTGGGCAGCCTTTCTCAGGCTTCTCTACTCTTCAAGGTTGCTTGAACCTTCCCTCTCAGATGGTCTGCGCGTTGACTTTCCCTGCATTTTATCTCCCTCTTTTGTAATGCGCTGTGCTTGGCTCAGCCTCTGCAGCGGGATGGTCACATCCATGCAGAGCAGTGGGACCAGGGCACTGCTTTCTGTCTGTCTGCAGCGTTCTCCTTTTCTGGCACAGCTTTGAGGCTATTGTCTGTGACTGTTTTTCTTTAAAACGAATAAGCTTGTGCCCTAGAGAGCAAAAGCAGCTGATGCCCTGCCAAACTGACTGGCCCCTGAACAAATGGTGCGTGGGCTGCTCGGTAGCCTGGGGATGCCTGCAGAGGGGCTGATGTATGCTCTGGGTGGCCTTGCCCAGTGCTCCTCCTGTGCCTGCAGCAGCTGCCTCTGCTGACCTTCCCGGGGTGTAAATTTACTCTGCAGCTCAAGGAGCTGTGCTGATTTGTGAGCTGAGGATCCCATCAGCAGAGACCAGCTCGCTGGCTGCAGCGGATATTAGCTGTGACACACTTACTTTGGGCACATCCACCCTTCGGCTTGAACTTGTGAAACGTCACAAGCCTTTCTTAGCTTTCTCATCCTCTTCTTGACTAACTTTGTCTGCGACCAGCTATCTTGCTTTGGTGGGGCCAGCAGGAGAGGTAAGGTGGGCAGTCATCCCAGGTTGGTTGGGGTGGAGGTCTCCCTCCACGGCCGTACGAAAGGGATGGAGGTAGGGCGCTCGCTGGCATTGAGCTGGCAGCGCCGGTGCTGCTGGGGAGTGCTTGGCACGTCCGTGGTGGGTGCAGTCTCTAGGGAGCCTGTTGCCCATGATATTTTTTGGGAACGTTAAATCAAGCAAATACAAGAAATTGGGCAACTGCTGTTGTCAGACATGCTGATTTCTACACGCTCCTAAATTTGAGCCTACTGTTTTGCAATTAGTTTTCACTTGTTATTTTTTGTGTCCTTCACAGATTGTAAGCAGTTTGGCCTTAGAACGAAGTTCAAGCTCGTTTCCACTACAGAATGGCATGGTGGGGGACAGAGCAGTGGCAGAGAGGTCCAAAGAAAGACTTTTTTTAACCTCTCTGTAAAATTAGTGTGGTAATCCTTCCCTCTTTCTCAGAGGTTTTGAGGTTTATATTATAATTTATAGGATGCTTTGAGATGTTAGATGAAAAGTTCTTTAAGGAATTATTATATATTTTTAATGCATGTAGAGATGTAAAGCATTAGCCTGGAAGAGAATTGGTTCAGTAGATCCATGAATGCACAGATTTTTCAGGTCAGAAGGCGCTGCTGGATAATCTGATCTGGCTTCTGTGTATAATATTTTATCCTGTTACTGCTGTATAAGAAGTCGGGTAGCTCGTATCTACGCGGATAGCCAAGGCTACCTCTAGTAACTGACTGTAAAGCTCTGCTCTCTTAATGATCTGTGAAATCTTTCCATGTCTGGATTAAGGAATGTGAGGTGCTGGAGTGAACCATTTAACGATCTTCTCCTTTATTCCATTTCAGTGACTCAGGGCATGATTCACATTCTTGCACAGCTCTCTCTCTTTCTCTGAGTTTGAATACATTCTCCTTTGCATCTTAATAGCTCCAAAACACAGAGCTCCGGTTACGTCATTTAGGGGCATTCAGTGTATAAAAAAGACTTTCTCCATCCCATCCGACCGAGACAATGCCCTGCGCTAAATGCGCTGTGGTTTTCGTGCTGGAGAAAGCGGGCAGATAAAGCCTCTGGAGCTGATGCAGCCTGCACAGGCTGCCCCAGGAGGGCAGCCAGAATATCTGTTTTCTCTGGGGGAAAAAACCACCATCTGTTTTTGTGAGGCTTCCTTTTGTTCTTCTTAAATTTTGAACAAACACAACAACAGATATGTTTGGCTCTTTCTTTTTAGTGCTTTAACCGGTTCTTACGGATTTCTTGCATCTTCCTTGTACTCCCAACAAGAAAGAATAGAGGAGGAACAAACCCATTGAAGCCAGCTTTTTCGCTTTCCCTCTTTCTCAGCACGCTCTTGCTTAGGAAGCAGTTGGGGACAGAGCTCACTCGGGCAGAGTTCCTGGCTGTGGTGCACAAGGTGCTGGTGGAGGCGGGGATCCCCCAAAAGACACGGGCAGCAGAGGGCTGCCAGGAGTGTCCAGATGCTGGAGGCTTGGAACGGCCCTCTTACCCCAGAGCCGGCGTCATTGGTCTGGTAAAAGTTTGGCTTGTTTAAAAACAACACAAACAAAACAAAAAAAACCCACCCCAAACCACCTCAAAGTCTTGTGTTGCTAAGTATTACTTTGGGCTCATTCCACCTACAGTCCTATAAATTATCCCTGCCAGTCTATCAGTGTAATCAATACAGGGCTGTGTAGCCCAGACAACGGGATGTATTGGGGAGTAAATGAGATTTACTTCCTCGGTGTTACTCACGATCAGACAAATGTGGAGACAGATGTGGCCAATTCCGCCTATGCGTAACTTCGCTGTAATTCACAGAAGATACTTGGGCTGCTGATAGACAAATGCATGCTGTGCGTCTGCAGGTTTTACTGCAGAACGTCCCTTGGTGTCAGAGAATGCTTGTTCTCCTTAACGTAGAAAGAACAATTCCTTTTGCCATGGTCTACACGGATTTCTCCTTAGGGCTGGGTGCCCAGCCCTCACAATCTAGGAAGAGGAGGTTCATGGTCAGATCAGTGGGAGCCGCTCTTCACGTCACTGCTTGCCAAAGTGGACTCAGAGGACAGATAGCGTAACTAGGCACAGCCAGCCATGCACACAAGCAGGTTTGCAAAGACTTCAGAAGGATCTAGGCTCAGAATCTCCTGCTGCATTGGAGTGAGTGGCTGCTCTTCATTGTGAAGGAAGTCCTGCGGTGCGTGGGCTTTGGCTTGGTGCTTCATTTTGAGAGCAGCCGATTCTTGGTCCTCTTAGGTGACTCTCACTGAACAACTTCTTCTATGCAATTGCACCATTTTAACCTTCCTTTTTGCAGTAACCATCAGTTGCAAAACTGGTGGTATCAGAGTTTAGTGAAGAGCATGACCCCTCCGGGCTGCCGGAGACTGCCACTTCTCCAAAGAGCTTCCTTATTTCGTGTTCAGATATGAATTTGAGGTTGAAAATGGAAAAGGTGGGGCAAGGGAGTTTTTTGTTTATTTCTGCGCTATACCATTTTGAGTATCTTTATTTTTTTTTTTGGGCGCTGTGGGCAGTGATGCTGTTGGAGCTGCAGTCCCTGCGGTGGTTGCATGTCAAGGTGTGGTAGTAGAACTGCAGAAGCAGTTGATGGGAAGAAGTCAGGGACAGTCTGGGAACCAAAATGTTTCACAGTTGAATCACTGGTGATGTGAAAAGATTATTATGAATAGTGATGGCAGATAGTACCTGCTGTTTTTACGTGAATTTGGTCTTCCTCTTCCCTCAGAAGACTCTCCAAAAGAAAGAAATCATCTGCTGTTAAGAGTGAGGCTGTATGTTCATGGGGAAACTATAAAGTTCATCCTAAGTATCCATGTTTGCCCAATTTTTTTTTAGCTTTGCAACAGCAGACCTCTTTCTTTTTCTTAAATACTGCTTATCTCTGCATTCAGGGGAGATTGTATGTATGTTCTTCCTCCTACTTTCTTTAAAAGAAAAAAAAATCTGAAAGTCCTGTTCTAAGTTCCCACCTTTAGTGTCAGGGGGTCGAGGTCCTTGTGTTCATTTTTTGCATTTTGCAATGAATTTTGTGTGAACTGTGGCCGTGTTTTTTTGATGAAAAGAGCCTGAGTTTTCATTTAATTGCTTTCTGACTTCCCTGCAGACACCTCTGTTTGAGATACGGCAAAATAAGCTTTTGAGGTTTACTGACAGTGATATGGTGCTGAGCTTTCTGTGGCCCTTTTAAAGTTGTTAATGTGGAATGAAGACTCTTCAGAAATCAAAGAAATAGAAGAATGGAAAGGAGACATGAAAACTATATTTTTATCTTTATAAAAAGATATAAAAATATAGTGCTGAGCAGAGAGACCAGTCAAACGTTTCCTATCCCGTTTGTTTTTCCAAAGGGCTGCAGCCTGTCCGGGGGTGTGCATCCGATTCTGGTCTTCCACAGAGTGGTCCCAGCCTGGCTGGCGATCCGGGGGGTGCCGCGCTTTAGGGAGAGTTTCCTCGTTGTTTTACCAGGGTAAAACAGAGCAGGACACAGTGAAAGCTTCCATGTTTAATCCTTCTCTGGCATGCCTGGCCCCATTGGTTTTGCCATTTACCTACTGGTTTTTCATTTTATGCTTTCTTAAAAGATCCTATGAAAGACTCCATAAAGAGAAAATTTATTCTTTTTAATTGTAATGGGAAAACTTAAAGTAGTTAACTGCAACTATAAATAACTTCAAGAAAAAGAATGATGCTAGAATTTCAGATTAATGTTTCTGACTTCTGTTTCAGTTTTAATCAGAGATGTCTACATACTGTTAGCATAGAAGAAGCAGCAGTGAAGGTTTTGATGTTTGATAGCAGCTTTTAGTACAGACAAGAGCAGCCAGAGGGAAAGTCAACAGCAAACACAACGTGGTTACATTTTCTGTGCCCACTCCCCTGTTACAGCGCTTCTGGCGATGCCGATGTATTTTCTTTGATCCATTGTCCACAGTCCCGGCTTTGGAATTGCTTCTTTAGCTCGTTCGCTCATGTGTTGCAGCTTTTCACGGCGGCTATGTTTAGCCGTGCATCTGCGCTGCCTGACTGCAGGCAGTGCTCTCACGGGGAGGATGTGGAGGGTGTCCATGGTATTCCATGGTATTGCCGGGGTCGGTGTCCCCGTGTGTCACGCAGGCTTCACCAGGAGGAAAGCCTTGAGGCTGCTGGACCCTGCTCAGCCAGCAGACAGGTGGGACGGGCAAGGACTAGTCTGTCGACATGAACTTCCCTTCAGCTGAAGCAGGCAAGAGTCAAATGAAGCAGTCAAAGGGCTGGGGTGGACATCGAGCAGCTGGTGCTCCAGGGAGGCGGGCCACGGATGAGAAGCACAATGTGCCTGTGCTTGCTGTGCTTTCCATTGCCCCGCACTTCGCAGGCAGGCATTTTTACTGCAGCCAGGGGAGAGATCTGGGCTGAGGCTTGGGGGTGAGGCACCGCAAGTGGAGCCGTGTCTGGTTCTAACCTGCTTTGCTGCTGCTCTCCGAGGAACGCTAATCCTGCTTCTGGCTGGTCTCCTCACAAAGCAGGAGAAAACATGAAAATATGCATTTTTTGCTGCCTAAATTTAGCCCCCAAAGCTTGTCTGGTCCCAGCCGCAACTCATGGTAAACCACAGCTTGAAAGTGAGGGTCAGCCACATCTCCAACATCTCTCTGACAAGGACGTGGCTAAATACCTGCTGCAGGGACCCTGGCTGCGCACATACTTCTCTTCCTGGAGAGAGGAGGGGAACAGAACCAATTTGGGTTAATTTGCTTAGTTTCTGTGATACAGAGTGAAATAAAACAGACACTGCGCCGAGTGCCAGGCAGCGCCAGGAGTTACCCCAGGCTGGGTCTGAGAAAGCTAGCTCAGATACCGCTGCTAAATAGCCTGAAAAGTGCAACGCTCTGCTGAAAAACCACTCTGTGGAAACAGGTTCTTCTCTGTTGCTGCAGATGTTTTTTTTGGCCGGAGCAGGCTCCCCGGACCCGATCCCCTCTGACTGCAAACCGGGGCTGGCCGGGTGCCTCCTGGCCACGCAGCCGCCTGAGCTGCCAGAGCATTGCTTCCAGCAGAGCTGCAATCCGCACAGAGCCCGTGGGTTTGCTCCAGCTTTTGCATGCCAGGGCTGATTTTACTTCTTGTTCGGTTCCCTCTTGCCTTCGCCCGTTTCAGTTTAAACAGTCGCATCTCCACTAATATATGTTCCGTACTGCTCAGAGGTGGCTATAAAAAGTAGGTGTATTTTAAGAGACTGGTTAAATGTGTTCTTGCTGCAGTTCCTTTGGGCTGGATTCTACCTTCAGCAGCACTGGAGTAATCCTGGAGTAACTCCTGGTGGTGGTTTTAGGTGGACTATATTGCATTTTTCCTGACTCTAAATGTTAGAGCCTAGCTAGTTTGAAGTGGTGAGTAAGGGACTAAGGGCACTGAATTACTTATAGCGTGGGTTTGGTTTTTTTTTAGCTTAATTTCTATTTTTAATGCTTTCTGCCAAAACTAGTACTGATGGTGGCTGTCAGGTTTGTTACCTGGGTCCTGTGTTACCTGGATGCCTTGCTTCAAATGTGTATCTCTGGCTGTTTCATCCACCACCATCACTGCTGTCCCTTGCACTGCTGTGAATCTTGTATATTTGAAACCAAAGCCTCTGGAGGAGGGGGCTCTGGGGCAGCGGTCCCTGCCTGCCCCTGCCTTCGCTGGGGCATCCCGGCCCGTGCTCCCGTGTGCCCCGCAGCGTGCTCCTGGCAGGCCATCAGGTATGGCTGTTCTGCAGCATTGCAAGCGCTGTCCTTTCTCACTGTGGTGGACGCCCTTCCCCATCAGATCTGCCAATCCGCTGCCTGTGCTTACGCTGTAAATCTGGTCTGTGTGCTCCGTAGGGGTCGGATGTTCTGGCTCCTTATTCCCACCCCTGGCAGAAGGGACACACTCACATTCACATTCACACGTGAACACGCACCGACTCTCTCTCACTCCTACTTGCTGTGTTACAGTCTGGTTTTGAGACGTAACTTCTGTGCCAGAATTTTGAGTCATTTCTGGTTGACTGACATGGCAATTTTTGTTAAGAAAGAAGGAAAATTATTCTCCAAAAAGAATTACTTACTCTGAAAAAGAGGAAAGTTACTCTACTTGGATAATTCAGTGTCCTGACCTATTTTTTAAGGTATCACATGGTTGGGTTTTCCACACTGTTCACAAAACCTTTGGCCGAAGCTTGTTAGAGACTGAAATTGAAGAGGAGACCTTATGGTGAAGGTAAACTCACATTACTGTACAGATTTCAACTGCTCAGTTGCTGAAAATTGCTCTTTGAAGACCTGATCTGCAGCTGGACCAGGAAGCAGAAGTTCTGTCTATCAGCCCCAGTCTGTAGGTGAGACTAAGCGTGGTGGGACCTATGCCTAGAGCTGGGCTCTGTGCTGAAGTCCGCGTCTGTCTCCATTTTCACTTCTGTGGCTCTGACAGGGATCTCGTTGGAGGAGACGCGGCTGCAATGGACTTCTCAACAATCACGTGCTGAGGAAGGAGCGGTGGGGCTGAGGACGAGAAGCGATGGCATTCGCAGTGAAGGTGTGCGCCATGGCTGAGCTGCGCAGTAATGCTGCTACAACCCGCAGATCAGAGCGGAGCTCTTCAGGTGGCTGAGGGAGGCTGCAGACCTAGTTTCCATGAATGGGGATAAAACACAGAAAGTACACTGGCAGCGTGGCCGTCTTGGTGTATGAAGCTGTATTGCCTCAAAGGACGGTGTTACTGGCCGGTGGAAGCTGAAGGTGGTGGCAGCGGGGTGCTGCTGCTGTGGGCTGCTCTCTGGGCTGGAAGTTCACCCCTTCCAGCAAGTGACTGGGCAGATGGATGAGAAAATTGTCTATCAAGAGTTACTGAACCAAACAGGTCTGTGCCAAAAACACCTGAACAGGAAGGAGTTGGGAAGGTGGGATCCATGACTCCTAAATTTTGTGTGAGGTCATTGTCCAGCCTGCACCTGGCCCTTGGCATCGCTGCTAACCTGGGATTACTCAGTCTTCAGGGCAAAGCTCTACTGAGTCCCTGCTGGGGGCAGGACAAAACCAGCTCTTTTCTTGAGGGACAGTGAAAACTGCAGGATCCTGTGTGTGTCTCAGAACAACTCTAACCCCCAAACGTTTCCAAGGGGAAGCTCGGGTTCAAACGTGTGGACTTGGCCATTCTTCTCATCAGTCCTTCCTGTGTCATCATCCTGCTTCTGAAGGAAGTGTCCGTAGTTATCTTGATGGCACTGGGATGTTTCTTCAGTTATTGGAAGATAGGGTATTAAATGACTAAACTCTGCTCTGTTTTTCCTCTCTTCTCTAATAATGCTGAACATCTTGCCAAGTTCTTTAGAAAACAGTGTAGTCATCAGCGCATTGAATTCATTAGGGGTTGGCATTTAGACAGTGTGCGAGAGCTGCTGACGCCCCATGGAAAAACTTGCAATACATTCACTTGAGGACCAGTGTTGCTTATGGATATCTGGGTGTTTTTAATCCACACTTGAATTTGTTTTTCTTATTAGGAAAAGATATCTTGACTCCGGAGTTCAGCTTTTTAAATTTTGGTGTGTGTGGATTTTTTGGGTTTTTTTTAAGAAAATTTCCCTTTGCTAATTTTTATAGTCAGTAGGCAATATCAAAAGAGCTTTTTGTCTTGTGATAAAGTGTAGCAGCCAGGTAGCAGGAGCCATACTGCTCCTGGCACCTCTCTTGCTTTCCATCTTGCTTCAACAGCACGGCAGCCTTTCCTCCTCCAAGTGGGGCCTTTCTCCTGGAAGCCGGTTTGCCATCTCCTTGGTCTCAGAAAGGAAGGACCATGGCATCCCCTGACGACACCTTGTTTCACGCTGAGAGCACCCCGGGAGGCAGCTGCTCTCTGCTGTGGTTGGTGTTCCCAAAGCGCGGGGAAGCTGCGGCTGACAGCAGAAACACCTGCCGGTGTCTGGTCCGGGTGCTCCCGCCGGTCGGCTCTCTTGGACGGCGGGCTTATGCTTTCCATCTGGTGTGCACATGTGGTTTGAAGTTTGTTTCTGTTTTTAAATTTACCCTAATTGCAACACCATTATATTTGTTGTTAGACAGTCTTTATCCGTGGAAAGTTTTGGTCTTGAAGCTCGGCTAAAGTTAAGAATAAACACTGGTTTGTTTTGGGTTTTTCCCTTTCCTGTCCAAGGAACGTAGGCTGTCATAGCAGGGCAGAGCTGCCTGAGCTTGGCAATGCTGCCTGCAAATGGAAGAAAACTGGGTGCTTTGCTTCACCCATAACGCTCATTCTTCCCTGCTGCTAGGTAGTGCCTCTTCATGAGCCGGGCTGGCTGTTTCCAGATCTGCATCCAGAGTCCGTTTGTAAGGGAAATACGCTGTCGGTAACTTCTGTAGGTTTGGATTACAAAAGCATATGACGAATGCTGCCACCTTGCCAGCTGAAGCGGCTGCCGTCGTGTGCGTGGGTCAGAAGGAGAGGAAACGGGAGCATGTGAAGAGCAACGTGCGAGATCTGCTGCCGCAGCGGCTCTCGGCGGGAGGGCCTTGGCTCGTTTGTTCTTAAGTGCTTGCCCAGCTTATTTTTAATTATTTCAAGAGTTCATTGTTGCCACCTCAGCTTTGATCTTTGTTCTCAGACATCGAGAAGCTGCCCTCGTCTTCCTTTGCTCCCTACATAAAACGAGGGGCTGCTCTCTGCCTCGTGCGAGGAGGATCTCCCCAGGTAAAGGTGGGCTGAGCATCTCCAGCGCATTTCAGACAGGCCTAAAAAGAAGCAGCGGTCTCGCTGCTGCTACTGGTAGACTGCTGTCGTGATGGGGAGGAGAGGCTGATGGAAATAATTCTGCTGTGTTTGAAGACTTCTTTCATCCTATGAGCTGGAGTGTAAATGAGACTGGGCAGATCACTTCCAGGGACTCGGAGGGGTCCACTGACAGCGTCTGAACGCTCAGCAAAATAGTTCAACCTTGACCATGCTGTGGCTCAGTCCCAGCTCATTGTTTTGAGCAAAACGTTGATTTTTCAGCAGTGTTTCTGCTTCCAAAGTGATAATGTTCTGGATACATGAAGGGGCCAGTTCTGCTGTCAGTTATTACTACGTCTGGTGAAAGGGCTTGCGGCCGGCAGGGATTGCGGGCGAGATCATGGTTTAAGCTGTTTGATCACAGCAGGCAGGGCACGTCGTGTGGGACCCCCCCTTGCTCCATCTATCCTGAGCTGGGATCACCACACGGACTTTGGGAGCGTGGCTCAGCCTGATGCCGTACATGGGGTGAGGAGGTGTGCGACAGGGTGGTGCTGCAGGGAGCTCTTCCCTGGCCGTGCTGCCTCATGGCTGCTTTGAAATGTTCCCACAGGCTTATTTACAACACCTTTTGGCCATAAGAAGTGGACATTACGTAAGTCTTAAGCCAAATTCAGTGCTCTCATAAGCGTGGTATCTGCTTAAACCAGGACTAACTTGATTTGAGAGCTTTCTTGGGGAAAAGTTGATGCCATGAAATTTTCCGTGTATAGGTCAGAGAACAGTGGTCATTGCATCAGTGTTGTGGGTTTTTTTTTCCTTTTGTTCACTGCACCACTGACTGATTTAAAAGCTACTGATGATTTTGGTTACAGGTCCTGCATAGCAGCACATGTCTGGGTGAGACAAACCTTGTGCACCTACAGTTTCCTACAGCGGGAGCCTGTGCTGTCTTAGCAGTTGCATTTTGTCTGTAATTATTTTGTGGGAGTAGGCTTCTTTGTTATCTAGGAAGATATTTTATGACCTAGAAAGATACATAAATTCTGGTGTATCATTTCTAGTGAGATGGAATTCCCCTCTCTGAAGTGCTGGTGAACAGTAAAATGGAAATAGCTGTGTTAGCTCTAACCAGACAGTATCAAAAGATCATGACCTATTTCTGATCAGGTTTGTTCTACTCCTACATCTGCTTTTCTCATGAAGGATGCCTTCCTAATTTGTGTTCTTAAAGTGTAAAAGCAAAAAATGATTCAGTTTGTTTTTGAAATTTTATGACTTTTTTCATCTGCACTTTGAATATCAATATGAAAAATAAAAAAAAAAACCCCAAAACAAAAAACCAGTCTCTTCTTAAATCTGGCCTAACCTGTTGCACTTGCTACAGTGGTTTCCTGAGAAGAGTGCTGGATGCTGTAGGGTGACTTGTCTATGCTCCATTTAAAAAGAAGAAAATGTGGGGAGGAAGTTTCTTTCATAGCTGATGTGGAGCTGGGAGAGGCTGCAAAGCATTGCCTTCAGAGCAGAGCAGCCACACCAGTGCTGTGAGCTGGGAGAGCCCCCTTTGGAACGTGGCATTGCCATAAATCTCCGAATCAGGTGGTGTGACCCACTGGGGTTCAAACACACCTCAGTGGAAGGTCTCTTCTCTATTAGGTCCCATTTACGTGCTGTGTTAAGGCCCTGAGTAGCTGCATGTTGTGTTGTATGGCTTGAATCCTCGCTGCAGGGGGTTGTACACTGTGCTGGTGGAGGAGAGGAGGTGGGACAACTCTTCTGCTCTGGCATCCACCTCCCTGTCTCTCCTCTTACCATATGGTTGCCTTCTACCATGAGCCCCAGCACGGACCCCGTGGCCTGGAGGGGAGGAGTGGGGAGCGAGGTGGCCACGAGCAGTGACTCTGGTGCTTCCTCCAGCTCTTGATGTGTCTCCAGACCGCTGTGCGGGTATCTGCTCTGGTCTCTCCAGGTTCTTGGTCTGGTTTCTACAGGCTGTTGGGGAGGGGTGTGGGAAGAAGAGGCTGACTTGGCTGGCAGGTCTTTGTCCGCTGGTGGTGTTTCACGTTATGGTGACTCTGGTTTGAGAGCTGGAGCATCACAACGGTGGACCCTTTGGCTTGCATTGCTTTGCAGAAAGCTGCTGCGTGTTGTCCCTGTGCAAAGGCATTGGCTTGTCTGCCAGGGAGAGCACAAATGCCTTGCTGAATGCTTCTGACCAGTAGTTACTTACGGTGATGTAAAGCTTGTTTATATTGGGATAAAGGAGCAAACTGATTTCATGAAAAGGATAACACTTGCTGCCCCCTTGCCTCAGCTTCCGTGTGTTTAGCTGAGTTCCTGTGGGGTCAGGAGGCCCCAGCCCACAGGGATTGCACCAGGAAGCTGTTTCGGGAATGCGGTGCTGTAGACGGGATTTACGCTCCATGGAGATGGCTAGAAAGCCATTATAAACCCATTTTTACCCACACTCCACTCAGGCGTCTCAAAGGTGATGCACGCAGAGATAATTCTTGTAGCCACTGATATGATGGGCTGACCACGGTATTAAAATGTTAATGGAAAAAGCCTAATGAAGGACAGTAAAACACTAGACAGTGCACCCTGGTATGCACCCGTTTGCCCTCCAGTCTGTGTGTACCTGTCTTGGCCACGGCTGCTGCACCCAGGAAATGAGGCCAGTGGAAAATCACTGAAATTAGTTATTTACCTGTTTACTTCTCTGCAGGTGAGTTGGGTTTTCAGGGGAGTCTTGTTAGAAACAAAACGTATAGGTAACTGGAGAGAGCAGGAGGGAGAAAACTAAGCTGTGAGCTAGTGTGTTCCAGTTGCATTGCTGCCAAAGTCAGCAGGAGAAGGCAGTAACCTCCTGCCTGGCAAGGGTTTCACCTTCCCCTCCCCACACGGCAGTGGCACGGCTGCCCGCAAGGCTTTTGGGGGCAGTAGGTATTTAGGTATTATAACAAGGGCATGATGGGGTGCGCGACTTTGGGCACCTACTCTCTAGTATAACCATGCCCTGCTCTCACGGGTACCAGCCCAACCGGTTCATTTCTGTCGTGTTGTTCTGGTTGGAGTTAATTTGAAGGAAGGATTGCTTGTTTAAAACTGTTTGTGCAAATATCCCTATAGAAATGGAATTTTTCTTCATGGCTTGGCCGCTTTGTTCCTGCAGGCGTGGTAGGGAGCCTGTTGTGCGCCGAGGTGCTTGGTCCGGGCTTGCCGGAAACCTCAGGACCTGGCCGTGCCCCCACCCAGGAGTGAGGGGCGAGTGAGCAGGGGCTTGGGCAGGGTCCAGAAACCGGCTTGGCTAGCAGCAAAATGAAGGTGGCATTCTCCTAACGCAGGCTGCCCTGAGCTGCTAGTCGGGGCTTCCAAACCCCACATTTCCTCCAGGGGATGCTGCCCCCAGGCCCCCCCCGCACCCTGCCCTGGGTTTGCTCCAGGGCAGGGGGTTTCCCAGGAGGGAGGAAGTCACTCAGTTCAAGACCTAATTTCTTACACTTTCACTTCCTTTTTTAGTAGTTACAAATTAAGAGGTTACCTTACAGGCCAGTGAGTAACGATGTAAGGGCTCAGTGTGAGTACGAAGGCAAAACCGGGGCTCTTCGGTGGAAGCGCCTTTGGTTTGGCACTGTGTCCAGGAGCAGGCTGGTTCCTGATGCGCTCCCTGAGACTGAGGATTAAAGACACGCCTGAAAAAAACTGTATGAAAAATGCCAATACCACATGAATTGTTTTCAGACTTGAGAGAAGTGGTTTTTTCTCTCTCTTTTTAAATCCGAAACTTCTAGTTTCGGATGAAAGGCTTGTCTCGTTCTTTGTTTTACTAAGAGCCAAATCTCTTGTCTTTTTCTAGACAGGGTTGTTAATAATGACATGTAAGGGAAGGAGGGAGGCTTGTTTGCTTGCTTTGGGCTGTTTGCTCAGTTCCTTCCCTGAAGCTTTCACGGGTGTTCACCCCCCCAAGGGTACCCTCAGGCTGGCACTCCGGGGATCGGCGCGGCAGGAAGGAGAAAGCATGGCTGGCAGCTCTGTGTTTGAGATGCTCCCGTCCGTCGTCCTTGTAGCTCCTTGGCTGTTCAAGCTGAGTAGCGTCACTGTTGGGACTCGCCGAAGCCTTGGCCCGGATTCAGCTGCGGCGAGATGGGTGCTCCCCTGGCAGCACCGTCCCTCGATTCCCTCTGCCGCTGCTGCTGAACCGCCTCAGCGGCGGGAGGTGGTGGTGGAGCGGGGCGAGGCGGGCGGATGAAAAGCACCGTGCCGGGGAGCGGGAGCGTCCCGCGGGCACGTCGTACCGCGTGGGCTCTCGGGGCTCTGCCCTGCCTATCTTCATACACACGTAACTGTGCACGGAGGCTGAGCCCAGCCCCCCGAGCATCGTGCCTCGGGGGGTTCTGGCTGCTGCTGGGGCTGTGCTGGCAGCTGCCTGGCCTGGGGCAGGTGGGTTTGGCTGGTGTCATGGCCCGCTTGGCATTTTGATAATGAATCCAGGCTAGCCGTGCGTTAGATGTGTGTGTGAGGGCTCTTCCAAGGGAAACGGTGCATACTGTTGGAAAATAGGATGGCAAAGCACTAAAAAATGCATAAGAGGTAATTCTGTGGTGAAGAGGGCTGGGCTTTCAGTAAAGGCGGCACACAAATAGTCTGAAGGGGGAAATAAACTGGGAGTCAAATGGCCGCCTTAATGTATTCCATATTTGTAGAAGAATTGGATTCTCCTCTGAGTCCAACTTGCCATGCTATATTTGCAATAAACTATTGGGTCTAATCCCAGTTGTGAGGAAAATAATGTTTTTTGTTGCCAGGCATATTTTCTCACTTGTCACAAATCAGTGGGGTGAAACATATGTTAGAGGAACGGCTGTCCTAGGCTGCCCGTTTGGAAGATCAGCCGATGACACTGTTCTCCTGGACAGATAATTTGGCATCCCCAGAGCAGGCGCTCTTGGCCCAGCCAGGGCTGGTGGGTGGGCTGCACCCGAAGCCCCGGGCTGGAGGCTGGCAGTGGCGGGGCTTGGTCCTGCTCTCCTGGCTGTGCCCGGCCCGTGGGAGCGCGCAGTACTGCCGGGCGAGGAGGAGGAGGAGGTCTCCGAGAGCTTTCATCCCAGCCCGTTGCTAGAGAAACCCCCGCTTTTGTCTGTCCCTGTCTGAGCAGCTGGAGCCTGGCCCTGGCCCGACAGGACCCTGCGGCGGGGGGCTGGGGCAGGGGCGGCGTGCCAAAACCGCCATCTCCCTGAGGAGGAGGGTGTTCGCCCTCCCGGCTGGTGAGGACGCTTGCAGGGGGCCCGGCTATGGGCCACAGCTGGTGGGGCTGGGGTGCGCGGGGCTGGGCAAGCTCCCAGCCCGACGGCTCTGCGGGCTGGAGCATCGCTGCGTCCCCACGGCCACGGCTTCGGGCTTTCCCGCTCGCTGGTGCATGCTTGGCTCCTGTGGTCCCTCGGGTTTCAATTCAGGCTGTGCACCTTCACGAGTCTTAACTATCCGGGTTTTTCCATTGCCTGTTTTTCACCAATTTTTGCACATACACAATTGGGCTTATTTAATAAGCCCATCCTAAACTTGTCACGTATTGCCCATGTGAACTTTGCAACAGGTCCAGAGGCTGGTCCTGGGTCCTGCGCATGGTCTCACCTCTTCTGGCAACAGGCTCTGCTGGGACCCAACTGAATTTTTGGTGCTGGAGTAAGCGTGCGAGTTGTTGTAAAGCTGTGGTGTCAGGCTGCGAGTGTTGCATCGAAGGTACAGCAGCAAAAAGTGCCGCTGTTCGTCTTCTGGTGCTTTGACCTACAATGGGACAAGCAAAAGTAAACGTAGCTGGGAGCCATTGCACCTTCTGCCACTTAGCTTGCGGTTCCTTCGCTCAAACTTATTTTGTTTTTTGTTTAAGATGTTTTACTGTTTATGAAGAAAGTAATTTCTAGGGTAGCAGTACACCACTAATCAGCGCTGTACTTCTGCTGGTGTTGGTTTCCACTGTGGTTGATGCCAGTTAAGGAGCTTGGCCCTTACTAGCATTTGGGGTAAGAAGTATTGGAGCCAGGGGTTATTGGAAGAGGGGGAGACTTGCAAAATAACTGCCGGAGAACAAGATTGTCTCACTTACTCCGTGTACTGCCAAAGGATGAAATCCTAGCTCCGTTGAAGCTGGTGGGAGTTTTGCCACCGTCTCAGCTGGGGCCGAGATTTCAACATGGTATTTGTAAATGCCTGAAATTCAGAGATTCTCCTGCCCAGGAGAATATGTGAACTGTATGAGGACAAAAGGAATAAGTGAATAATAATAATAAGAAATACCACTGGTAAAAGTTTGATTGTTATATTTAAAAAATGAGACCATGTGGAAAATATCCCTCAGCAAGCTGAGGGTGGGACCGGTTGAAGTAGCGGTGTGTTAATAATGAACTGGAGTCGAGCGTGCTGTCTTCGTCTTGACCTCTCCACATAAGCATGTTACTTCTAATATGAGTGCTCAAATTGGCCATAGTTTGTCCCAAATAATTTTGTTCTTTGTAAAGCACTGCATCATTTATGTTGTCAGAGGTATGCTATTTGGATGCATGTAATCGTTCTCGGGCTCTGTGCATGGCTGCCAGCATTGTCCTCACTGGAGAATGGATAAGGTGAACAGCCTAGGAGAGGAAAAAAATGAGACTTACCCCAATCTGCTGGCCAAGATGTCAACATCAACCCAAACAACACTTTTCTAAAGTCTTGAAAAGGTTTGGGGAATTGCCTGCGCTTTAGTCTTTCACTGGCACACCGGTGAGTATCAGTTTCCAACCCAAATGCAGAGCTCCTCAAGGTATGAGGGTTGGTCTTGCCGTGGTGGTGATCATGTGAACTCCAGCATTTCTGAAGGTCCGTGTTTCCAGAAGTTCAACAGAAGTGCCCCTGAGAATGAGCTCGTCTCGGGACCCTGCGTGAGCCGCTGTTGGTGACGTGCTGCGTGCTGTAAGCCTGGGGTGCTCGTCATTCTGCTGCAGCCCCCTTGTGCGGCGGGCTCACAGGTGGGCATGTGGGACTGGGCACAGCATTGCCGTCTCCTGCTGGTGCAGAGAGCTGCGGGTGTCCGGGGCCAGTAACGATCGGACCATTTTGGAGACAAGTCTTATATTAGGAAAGCAGCCAAAAAATACCTTTTCCTGGAGATCTTTCTGGCACTTTGTGAAACAGACTTCTCCGTTGACATTGAGCACTGCCTTCACGCGCTGACACTGCGGAGGCTGATGCCTGATAGAAAACGCCATCTGAGTGACTGTAAATCTTCTCATATCGGAGGAGGAACAGTGCCTAACATTACAAAACCCGTATGGAAAGGATTGCTTCCTCCGTGTAGCTCTTTGCAGTTCACTGCAGAACAACACTGTTTCGCTGCATACCACACACGCAGAATTTCAGCCAAGCTCAGCGTTGTAGTTGGGTTGTAGTGACCATAATGTCAAAACATGTCACCTCTGAGCCCCCTGCCCAGCCGTAGGCTGATAGGGCCATCAAGAACCGGCCGCCCAGTCATCCCACCCAGCCGTTGGCCATACGCAGCACCGTGTTATCATATTCACGGTGTTAGCGACTGCCACTGCCAGAGCAGCTACGTCTTCTCCCACGCCTCCAGCTGGCTGACCCGGAATCTTATTGATTTTTCCAATTTCTCACCTACTTTTCTTCATGGCAAGTTTACATCTATTTGTCTTATGCTAATACTCTTTCTTCAGTTTTAAATTGCTCCTTTCTTGGGTCTGCTCCCCCATAGACAGCAATCGTATACGCTCTCTGCTGTTGTTTTCCTGAGCTGGCTTTTGAATAGCTCTGTCATGTTTTTGGGTGTGTGTGGGTTTTTTTTTTCCCCCCTTCATTTTTTGAACATTGCCATTCATTTACAAACCTGCCCAAAGGCTGAATGTAAAACATTTTTCTCATCTCTATGCTGTCTCCAGCACTCGTGTACCACTTGGCTGTTGGTGGTGGGAGGCTGTTTGGAGCGGGTTTATCCCTGCTCAAGCACGTCAGCCTGTGCACAGTGCTCTGTGTCGCGGCGCTGGCCGTGGTGGTCACGCTTGCTTTCCGCCTGCGTCCCCTCTGTCGCACTCGGCAGCCTTTCTCCGGCTTTCAGAGGGATGTGAGCATTGTTGGGGGTCTTTGACTGACGAGGGACTTCTGCCATATTTGGGATCTCGGTAGCCTGGATTGACGGTGGGACCCGTCGTTGGGGCTCTGCAGGGCCATGCTCCCCTGCCTTGGGCCAGGTTAAACGTGGTCCTGGAGGCTGCGGTGGTTGTCATCCCGCGTGCCGCCCCAGGGAGGCTGCCGGGTCCCGGGGCTGGAGTGCATCTCCTCTGGAAATCTGATCGCTGCTGACATCTCACATGGTTACATGCGCGGCCTAAGAATAACGAGCAGTCATTTGGCTGTGATACGGGCTAATTGATTTGAAAATATTTACAAAAGCCAAATCCCCAGATCTTCTGATTACAGATGTTCCTTCTCTCGGCTGGATTAGCAGTCCTGCAGCCTGTCTTGAGCGTTGTTGCTCTCCTTGGTTTGCCAAGGAATTTTGTTTTCTCCAGCATCCCTGCCACTGTGTTTCAGAAGAGCTGAGGAAGTCATATTTCTTGCATTTTCTACCTCTGATTCTGCATTTGAGGACTGCTCACAGTAGAAACTCCTTTCTTATGAACAGAACCAAGCAAACTGGGAGGAAAAAAGCAGCAAGTCTTGATAGCCAGCTGTCCAGCAGAGTTCAAGGAGACTTGAGGAGCTTTTTATCACCCTTGTTTGCAGAATGGCTCACTCTGTTCTCCTTTGGCACTGTTTGTGCTTTCATATATTGTGAATTAAATCATGGGAGCATTTCAGACAAACTACTATTGGAAATGTGACTGGCTACACAATTTTATTTAACGTTTTGCTTTCTGCTTTTTGGCAAATGCTTTCAGCTCTTCCTAAAGCAGTTTGGTAGGTCTTTGTTTATTGATTTCTACTGAAAGTTCCTATAAATTCCAGGTTCAGAAACACAAACAGCGAGGTGGCTGGTTTTTTCCTGTGGACCTGTGGCATTTCTGTTCACGTCCTGATGGTGCTGGGCAGAAGCCAGAGTTGGAGAGTTTTCCTAGTGGGGTTTGCTCTTCATGGCAAGGAGCTTAGTTTTAATCTAGCAAGGAAAGCTCTGAACATGGGATATTAAAAAAACATATGTACTAGTTGAACCAAGAAAGGGTCTGAGCCCAGTTTGGGTCATTCCTTTGAGAAACCTTCAGCCTTCACAGAATAACTTGCTACTGATGCTCTCCGAGGCTTCCCATTTCCTTTTAGTTTGCCAAATTATTTTTATTCAGTGTAAAAAAGGACCTGTCACCATTATGTGAATTCCAGGAGTTACCAACCTGCCATCGTATGAGTGTCTCCTGTACATGCTTCTTCAACTGTGAGTAGAAGCAGTTCTCCTATTGCTGCAACTTCTTAGTTATGCGGAAGCATGAGACTGGAGAGGTCAGGCTGACCACAGGTAGCGTTTCATTAGATTATAACGGCTCGTTGGAAAGCTTTGGGGAAGAGGAGTGCAAATGAGAGTGCTTGCAGCCCAAACCTGGGCCTGGGTTGTCATTTCTAGCTGCTCCCTACTTCATTCTAATGGCCAAAGCAAACCACCCTTCTGCATGTGCCCTTTGGAGATGCTGCACTGCTCCGCCAGCCTGTGACTACTGACTCTCAGATCACCCAGGATAAAATGCTCAGCTGGGGGTTTCTCATTTCCAGTTGTTTGAGGGACAAAGTGGCTGTTTGGCCAGGTAACAACAGTGCAGAGGCAGGGGCCGTGTCCAGCTCCCCCAGGATAGCGGGCAGGCATGGGATCGCTCCCGGCTGCAGCGGTGCTCGGGATGCCGGTTCCTGCTGTAGGAGGTGTCGGATGAGGGTCCCTCCAGTCCGCCTGGGCGGTGGGTGCTGCATGGCCCTCTGCCGTGGGCAGTGGCCGCGGCCCGCGCCAGGCTGTCGGTGTCCCTCCTGCGCGCAGCCGGCTGGGTGCACCAGCGGTACGGGCAGCCCTGCCTGAAACCTTCAGCTGACAGCACACCCACTGCTGGGGAGCAGGAACGAAGGGGTTAATCCTTGAGCGATGGCCGGTGCCCATCAGGTTTTTAACAGTTTAACTCCTTCTTTGTAGACTTTACTGTAGCCCAAGAAAACACGAACTTTTCTGTTCCTAATTGCCTGTGCTTAGGGCTCGTCTCACTCCAGTCGTTTCTAAAAGCCAGTTCTCTGCGAGGCATGTCAGTCGAGTGCCTGGAGATGACTCCCCTCCCTCCAATTACTGAAACACAATTAGTCATCTCTTCCCGTCAGTGTCCTCTGCTTTCTAGCTCTGTCTTCCAGAGTTTAAGGTTTTGGGGTCAGGCGCTGAGGAAATATTTGTCTAACAGGGAAAACATAATTGGCACTCAGTTGACGGTTATAATTAAAGGCCTGTTAATCCCCCCATGACAGACAGGACTGATGCAGCTCATGCTGATGCTGCTGGCCAGAAAATTGCCTGCAAGCAGTGCTGGTAGAGACGGGGCGGGTTTCAGTCTGGATTCTCAGCTGGCGCCCATCAAGGTGGCACCCAGTCGCCTGTTGGGTCTGGGTTCGCTGGGGATCCGCTCTCTCTGTCTCGGGTGCGTGAGCAGGCCGGGTTAGGGGGGGAGGATGGAGGGTGTCGGGATCAAACAGCAAATGGTGGCTGCTCCGCCGGTGGGGCTGGTCTCCAGCTCCACTGTGCAGACGGGAGAAAATGGATATCCTCCAATTGCTCCTGCCCGTTCCCTAGGCAGCAGGCACGAAGGGTGGAAGAAGGCTTTTCTGCCTGCCTGTATTTTTTTTGTGCTTATGTGAGAAGGCTACTTAAGAGCGAGTTCATTTTAATTGAAAGGAGGGTGCCTCTTAACTGCAGCAGCAAAGTAACTGTGGAAGCAGGGGAGCGACAATGCCGGCGCTGTCAGGGGCTGTGGTTGTGAGAGGCTGCCTCACAGAGACCTCCGGAGCACTGAAGAATGTAGTTTTCTCTGTCACTGCTTCTGTCTTTGCATTAATGATGCCAGCAGCCCTTAATTTTGTTTTCTACCACAAACCTTTTCTATTTAACACGCAGCAACAGCTCCTGGGGTCAGTGGCCATCTCCATTTGTTTGTGTGACTGCTCATAGCTGAGTGGCTTTAGGGTCACAGCTAGCGGGCTCTCCACGTCTGGAGACACTGCCCTTTGCCTCTGCGCTCTTAGCTGGTACTGCCCCGGCTGAACTTCTGCAAGGAAACGTGAAAGTGTCAAAGCAACGCGTTACAGGGGTGGGGAAAACAAAGAAATTCTGTTGACAAAAGTCAAAATGTGCCTTTCGGATGCCCAAGAGCATCCTCACCCGCCGGTGGGACTGACGTGCCACCGTTGAGTCCTCCTTTGCACCGGGGCTCTGGGGTGAGCCGGCACCTGTGGGACGATGGGGGAGAGGGAGCTGGGGCCGGCGCTGGGCTCACGAGCGTGCGGCGAGTGTGCAGGAGACGGTGACCCTCACCAAGCTCGCTGTGGGTCCGATGGGCGTAAACTGCAAATTCCCGTTACTCAGAGCAGGGGGTGGTGAAAGCTATGGGAGCCTCAGTGAGCCTCTGCATTTGTTGCTGCTGTCTGAACTGCCTTGAATGACCCCTGTAAGAGTCAAGGAGAAATCTTTGTGCCAGATACAAAGGTTGAATGAGCAGCAGTAGCTCAGATCTCAAAAAAAATAGGAAGAGGTAGGAAATTGAAAAGATTGGAGAAGCGTTATTGATATTCCTTGTATTTCTGTGCATTGTCAGGGTTGTTAAGAGCTGTTCTGGAGACCACCTCAGGTTGTAATCCACTATGAAAAGAGAACTAGAGATCAAATGTGTGGGTTTTTTAAAAAAAAAAAAAAAAAACCAAAAAAAAAACCCAACTCTATATCAAACTTGCTCAGGAAAGGAGAGAGCTGTAAAGCAAATCCTGTGTTGGCACCAGCAGGAGTGGGAATGTAAAATCCATATGGGATGTAATGAAATTTCCACTGACCTTGTGTGGGAAGGAAATGCTTGTTGGCAGGGGAATGTGAAGGTTTTAAAAATGTTTTATTATGAAACTGGTACCTTTGTATCCTGTAGGAACATAGCAGTGGGTTTTTAGGAGGCTTAATTCAAAGGTGGTTACTCTTTGCCACCCTCAGCTCCAGTGAACGGCATCGTTAACTGCAGAAGTTGTGTAATGGGGACACAACTTCAAAACAGGGTGCGTATGAAGCCGCGCTGTAACGTAGCAGGCATGCTGTACCCTGGGAAACTGTTCTGACGAGCTCGGTGGATGACAGCACCAGCCTGCCATCTCGCATCCTGGCTCTGCTCGGGTGGAAAGCAAGGGAACTGTCGGAAGGCATGACTGTGTAGGTGGTCGTCTCCTGTTGATCCCATAAGGCATCGCAGCTCTTGCACAACACAGAGCCCCTGAAGAGCAGTTTTCCTGGAGGAATCAAAGCTGCAGTGCTGCGTACACGTGATCTTTCTGTAAAGCCTAGACTATTTTTCAGCAAATACTGGAGTCTCAGCTAGCAAGAACTGGACCAGCTTTCGGGTGTGATGACCAAATACGGCTTTCTGGAAGTTCACTCAGCTTCTCCAGGCGTTCCCATGCATCTCTGTAGCAAAACCAGGGTAAATATTTCTGTGTGACATGAAAGCATCCTTCCTCTCTCCCCAGATAAAGTGCCATTGCAAGGGGAGCAGATCTATTTTCTGTGTATGAGTGCAAATGTGAAGAAGAGGGGATGGAGAAGCAGTGTTGTTTGTGAGGTGTGCAGCTCTGTGTTTTGGCATGGTGCTGGATACCACAGGGATAGGATACTGCTTATTTTGATGCAAGAGTAAGACCAAGACGCTCTGACACCAGTCATTTTGAGACCTCATTTACAATGAGAATTTAATTTCTTTTTCTCCATTCTTTTAGCAGCCTTTTTTTTTTTTTTTAAAGGGTATCTCTAGCATTGCTTATGTAGTGGATTTGTCTTTCATTCAGGGTGTTCTGCAGCTCAGCTCTGAATGAGGGCTGATGTTTGTGTGCAGCAGATGCCCCGAGTCACAGGGGAGCCCTGACCGTGCAGCGCTGCCTGGGTGGAGGCAGCAGTTGTGCTGAGCATCCCTGCTGCACATCACCCTTCCTCCTCTGCCCGGGGCCTCGGCCCTTCTGGCTCCTGTGTCCAGCATCCTTGTGTCTGCAGATGGGATGCATGTAGGTCAGAAATGAGTTAGAGTGCTTTGGCTACCGCAGGGATGGTTACATGGTTATCCAGACAGACTTCAGGAACGGAAAATAGCTTTGCTAGTGGCCAAGTGCGGTGTGTTGAGTCCCTCACCAGGACTCTGTATGAGCCTCAGATGCATTTTTATGAACAACTGTGCTATCCTCTCATAAAGTATCAAGAACATAAAGGAAGTGCTGTAAAAGCAGTGCCCACGGAGGATCCCACATACGGTGACTGATTAACTTTGGAGTTTTCAGCATTGGTTATTTCCAAGGAGCTTTTGGTTTTTAGGTGACCTTCACGCAGCCTGCAGCCTCCAGTCCCGTTGCTGCCATCGTTAAATTACCCAGTAATGAGATTGCTGCAGGTGTCCTTGTTCCTGCGGCTCTCCAAGTTCACCTGTCAGGCTGCGAGTGGCTCAGTCTCGCATGATAGTTGTTCTACGAAGAAATGTTGAAAAATATCAGATTCTTACAATGGCAATTTCAACCTCCTCCATGTGGCATCCTCACAAATTCAAAGAGCTTGAAATTTTCCATAAATCTTTTGTTATTTCAGTCAGCGCTTTGCATGATCATTACTTAATAATTTATCAGTTCAGCATCCAGTATGGAGTAACGATTGTCTGGATAGGACCATGCTGTAACTGAAGTTGCGGGACAGCCTGATGCTGGCGGGGGACTGGTAGGGCTAGCCTGCCCTGCCTGTATATGTATTTTTTATATATATATATATATATATATGCATACTCAAGATTATTTCACGCCTTGGAATGACACCGCTGTATTGTCTTGGTTCAGGTCATTGAGCTTCCCAGTTACGACGCAGCGATTTCATGTGCGTGTGCTCAGGCAGTACAGGTATTTTTAGTTTGCTGTGGCTCTTGCGGGTAAGTTACTGTTTGTCATCTTGATTTGCTGAATTTGCAGAAGGAACCAAGGATGAGGTCTAGCCCTCTTGCCAAAGAGCTTTACCAATTTTAGGACTTCCTTCTTAGTACAGGCTGAGTCTTCCTATCACGTAGGCAGCGACAGTTCAGTGTGCTGTAGCCTTGCACCAGAAGTTTAAGAAAGTACAGCTCCTGTTGTTGCAGAAAACCCAGGCAGAAAGTCACCCAAGAGCTCGCGTTTTCAGTCCCCTCCTGGTAATCCTTGCAGGCAGCTGAGCACCCCCTTGCAGCGCTGCCCCCTTGCAGCGCGGGAGGGCTCAAACTTGATGTTTTAAGAGCTGCCTGTCAGCTTAGATCAGGTGTGGGTCTGGTCCGTCATGTTAAAAAAGAAATGGCTCACCGAGCAGTGAGGTGTGGTGCCAGCGTCTGGGCGCTGCAGCGCCGGGCTGTGGGTGCTGCGTGCACGCTCAGGGAGCAGCTGGCTGGCCGAGGGCTCCTTGGTTGAGTGCAGGGTTCGCCCTCTGGGTTGCACGGTTCTGCAAGACCACGCAAGGGGGCTGTAGGGTACTCGGGCAAAGAACGGGTGGAGATGGGGCTTCACCCCGTATTTGGTGAGCTGCAGATCTTGAGGGGATCTAGGCACTAATTTGGAAAGGAAATGTTAGTGTTAGTACAGAAGGGAGGGGGTTGAGTCGGTGGTGGTGCTCTTACTGCTAGCGTCAGGCCAGCAGTGACTGAGCGCATCTGCGGGAGCCAGGGACGGGACAAGGTGGGACGGAGGCTCTCCGAGGTGTCTTTGTGTGCTGCCCCGTTCTGTGCTGGCCCCGTCGAGCCCCGAGGGTGCGCACACGGCCAAGGGGGCAGGTGTGATGCTGCGCTCCCGCTGCTGAGCGTCTCTGCTGGCTTTTTTGCTAGATATGCTTTGCAAACGTATCCTTTTGGGGTCCTTCAGCTACAGGTGACCAAAGTGAGAAAAATAGACTTAGGCACAAACCTTAGGAAAAGGTAAAGAATATGTTGTTTATTACGGATGGTTTATAAAAATGTTCATAGCATTAAAAAGGCTATTTCTGTGGTTATAATAAAATGGCACAAGTGCCTTGTCTGCTCAGCAGGGTTCTGTGCACCGTTTTATTGGGGGGGGGGGGCGGATATAAAGATAAGTTTCTCAAGGTGAGCACATGCGGTAATATGCTGTGGCTGGAGGGGACCCACTCACAGGTGAGGTGTCTGTCTAGCTGCCTTCTGCAGGTGGGGTGAGCGGCGGTGGGGAGGGCCTGGGGGGTGCTCTCCCCTCTCCCCGTGGGGTCTGGGAACAGGCAGTCGTCACATGGACCCGTTTCATCATCTGACCTCTGTGATTCTGGCTTCTCTGATGCCTCTGCTGCACAGCTGCCCCTCGGGAAGCCTGCTCAGCCCAATTGTTCTCACTCTGAATACTTTTTCTACTGTCTAGTCTCATTTTTATCTCCCATTTCCAGCCACGCACACCCTCTCCCCGTGGGGCTCCCCTTCCCGCCGGGCAGAGCCCAGCTGCAGCTCCTGCAAGAGAGAGCCACTCCCTGCGCAGACTTCCTCGCTGCGCAGTGCTTCAAAGAGCTGCTAAAACCCTCCCCGTGTTTGGGAAGCGGTTTGGAAGGTGTATTTCTGTCGCACCACGCGCCGCAGGTGCTGCACTGCTCCCCTTGTAGAGAGGGTGAAGGCTCTGACTGTGCTTTGTGAGCAGTGTTTCCTTCTCCGGTGCTTGCCCGTCTTCCCGAGATAAGCCCTGTGTCAGGGATTTGCAGCCTCGGCTGTGTTACATGAGAAGGGGGAGCTGGAAAAAGTGCAACTGGTCTTTTACCATTCGAGAGAAGTGTCCTCAAAATGAGGCTGGTCAAGGTGAAAAATACAACTCGACATATAAAGAGGAGAAACATTAGGACAGTCTTCCAATAATTTGAATATGCTGAACAGAATTCAGTGTGCCTGAGGATATCTGTTATGGGCAGTGCTAGATAAGGGTCAGCACTGGAGAACAGGTCTGTCTGCTGCTTGTGGGATGCTTGTTCGTTGTAGGGACGCAGCAGGCACCCTGGCGATGCTGCGGCAGAGATGCAGGCTGCCCGAGGCTCCCGTCCCCTCTCCCTCCCTCTTCCGCACAGGCACCCTCCGGGCACCGCAGAGCCCCTCTTCGGTAAAGGTTGCGGGGGGTTGTAGTGTATCTGTCAGTGTCTGAAGGTCCTTGTGAGAAGGCAGAAAAACCTGGAACAGATAAAGTCTGTGGTGTTTTATGAACTGGAGTTTGGAGAGTCTGAAAGACTTTTTAAGTCTTTGAGCCAAAGGCAAGTTTGACTTGCCAGTTAACCCGGCAGCGCTGGGGGGACGTAGGGGAGAGGAGTATGCGTTTACAGTGCCAGCTTCCTTCAGGTCATTGTCAGCCGTTAGGTCACTATTCAGATGATCATTTATCAAGAAATAGTATGTTCGTTTATCTGCAAAGAATACAGGATTTCAGATAGCGCTAGGTAAATTGAAGTATCATTTTCTAGTTTCAAAAGGCAATTGAAAAGCTCTCAGGGTTGGTCTCTGTGTACTTACGCAGTTGTTTATTTTGACAAAGAACAAGGTTTTAATGTGAGACCAGTGAATGAAATTCTTTAGCTCTCACCTGGAAAAAAAAAAAAATCTGTTGCCTTTAGCAAGCCTTGAATTAAACCTGAGGCTCGTGAGGGAGCCTGCTCTAGCAGTGCCTGTGCAATTTGCTCTGAGGCAAGGAAGAACAACCCTCCTGGCCAGTGTTTGTTGCTGACATTGTATTTTCTTCTTCTCCTCTCTTGTGTGCATGCAGAAATCCGAACTCAGCTGGTCGAGCAGTTCAAATGTCTGGAGCAGCAGTCGGAGTCGCGCTTGCAACTGCTGCAGGACCTGCAGGAGTTCTTCCGCAGGAAGGCTGAGATCGAGCTGGAGTATTCCAGGAGCCTGGAGAAACTGGCTGAACGATTCTCCTCCAAGATACGCAGCTCTAGAGAGCACCAGTTCAAGTAAGCAGGTGTTTCCAGGGGCAAAATGGTGCAAAATGATGGGCCAGAGACTGCCTCGAACACTAGATGTTTGTTTGTAGCTGCACAGTCCGAAAGTGGAGTAAACTAAATAGCATCAGTGGTGATCCTGTCCGTCTTATCGCTGTGCAGGTTCACAAAAAGAACTAGAAATGTCTTTTTCCAAGACTTTCACCACAGCATTACTGACCTGTGCTGCCCAAATTAGACTTACTATGTGCTTCTTTGATCAGTACAATAAAAATATGAATTGGGGACTAGGAAGGAGTCAAGCCCCTTGATTTTTTTTTTTTTTTTTAAGAGACTTGAATTCAGCCAGTGATTTGATTGTCCAAATAATGGTAGGCCCATTTTATAAACCCTGGTTCCTGTATGTCATCCAATCCTTATATGTCAGAGTGCTTCCTGTTGCACACAGATCTGCTTACAGGCTCAGACTTGGAAGTGGTTTCTGGAAATCTAATTTATTGCAGTTTTTTAAAATGAAGTATGTATGTTTTCTGTGTACAGACCCGTACAGTGTAAGAGCTAGGCAAATCCATAGTGGAAATACTTTGAAACAGAGCTTTGAAATAGGAAGTATGAACTGGATGCTGGAATTGTGTGAAACTCAAACTGGTGATGAAAATTGTAAAATCCATGAATGTGTGAATGTGCGCAAGTTTTCAAAAGCAGCCTCTCTTCAGTCTAACCGCACAGTCAAGCCTGGCTAAAACAAAAAAGATCTGAAGGGGAAAAAAAAAAAAAACCCAAACAAACTCAAGGCAGAATTTAAGTCTGGAGGTGACTGTGTTTTGTGGTGAGGATACGTAGCTTGTGCCATTATGCTAGGTGGTTGGTGGCCATGACTTCAGGGCTCCTGTGAATGCCACTGTCCCGTCGCCGTTGGAGGAGCTGGTCCGTGCTCTCCGGGTGCCCTTGAGTGTGCCCGGTCGGAGGTGGCAGGCTGGGCTCCACAGGACGATGCTCAGCGTTTGCCCGTATGTGTTGGTAGCTGTCAGGGTTTTACTCCGTGCTGCTCGTGTTCCTTGCCATGACCCGCTCTCCTGGGCGGTTTCTCAGCACGTGGGGTCTCGCTGGGCAGCATGAGTGGTGCCGCCAAGCTGTGGCCGGCAGGATCTGTGCCCTGGGGACCAAGCAGCACTGCCTGCAGCACCGAGGCAGATACTCGTTCTGGCTGCTTCCCATGTAGCACGTCAGCTGATGTTCCCCACCTTTGTCTCCCCTGGCCGTAGCATCTGTCTCTGTCTCTTCTTCTGACAGCGGTGTCCATGAAATAGTCTGTCAACTGGAATTATGCCCTTTGCTCAGGATGAAACTAGGGTCATTCAATTAAATGGCCGAAGACTACAGCCACTGTTTAGCTCCTTTCCCAGAAAACTGAAGGTTTTGCCGGTCTGATGCGCTTAGCCTTGCTAGCCCCTGGCTCTTTACAGTCTTTTTCTAACCCCTTGTGATTTTTTTTTTCCTGTTTCAGCTGCAAGAGAAGCGATTTCTGCTGTTACATTCCTAAGTCCTATTTATTCCATATTACTAAATCCCATTTAATCTGTTTACTTGGTCTCTCTAGTGAGCAAGGCTTTACTGTTGTCTTATGCAAACGTCTGCTGAAAATGAATTGCCGTTCAAATGCTATCCATTCTTTTTGCATCTGACTGTTCCTTGTCAGTTGTGTGGTGCCGGGCTGGTGCTGCTGTATCATGCGTCAGGGATAACTGTCCTGGGGAAGGAATTGACCAGTATGGGTTCGGGAAGGTGCTCTTGTTCAGAGACAGAGCTCATGAAGTCTCGTCGTGCGTGTGTGCGCCTCTCCCATCAGCTGAAGCAGTCTTATGGCACTGCTGTTGCTTATTGTGCTTACAGTATTGGAAGGATGCTGTTGTGCAATATCTACAGGTGACAATTATTTTCCACCTTGATAAAACACTTGGACACAAGTGCCTGGTGGTTTGTGATGGTATTGGTAGCGTTAATAGGGTCAGCTTGATTTCAGTGCACACTTCTGCCAAGTCCTCACCGTCTCACTCTGTGTTGAGAGAGACTCCCTTAATATGTATTTCTTCCAGACTGCTTTGTACCTACCTGCCCTTGATTAGGTTCATCTGCACTGCTTCCCCAGCTTGCTCATGAATGTCATTATTCTGATGAGGCTTTTGACACTCTTAAGAAATATGGTATCTTCGGCTCTTCCTTTGTCCCTGTGTAGCCATGTGCAGCAGGCTGTGGCCCAGCCCTTAATGGTGGTAATTGCCGCGGTGCTGCTGCTGGGCTGTTCGTGGTGATTGTGGGTTGACAGACTCATTCAGGCTTTTTATGTGCACTTGTTTTTGTCTGTACGTGCACGCAGAGATTTTCTGGAGTCACCGTGCCTTCCTCTCCACAGGTTCAGTGGTGAGGTGGGCTGCACCAGCCCCGGTACCACGGGCGAGAACAGCTTGGATGAGGAGGAGTATGTGTGTGAAGGCTTTGGCTGCGCAGTGTAGCTGTAGCGAGCGTGAGCTAGCTTTCTGGTTGCAGGACTTCTTGGGAAGGACAGTCTTGTTTGAGCACGGGGGGTGCGTCTCCATCGCGGCCGTGTTGCCAGCGCTGTTGGTGCACACAGGCTGTCGAGCCTGGGTGTGCAGCAGACCTGGCTCCCGTGTGGACGAAGCAGCGGGCGCTCCCCGGGCAGCTTGCACGTGTCTTTAGGTGCTGGGGAGGGAGAAGCCTCTGGGGCTTGAATGCGTCCATCAGGCATGGCTGTCAGCACACGGGGAGGCCTGCCCAGGCAGGATGGTGGCAGGGGAGGTCTCTGCCGAAAGGGGCCATTTCTCTGGAACCAGCTCGTCTTGTAGGAAAGCGTTGGTTTGACCAGAGAAAATGGCACAGGTGAAATGTTTGGAGCAAGTCACTCGGCTGCCTCATTTAGAGGATCTATCTCAAAGTGTCTCTGTTGGATGATGTGAAATGTTTTGTTTCAGCTGTATCATTTCTGGAAATTTTGATTCACTTTTGATTGATTTGCCTTCAGTACTAAAAGCAGTACATGGAGAGCAGTGCAGGTTTCTCTCAGTGTGGAGACGGAACATGTCAAAATTAGTTAAGCTCTAATCAAGTGTGAAATGTTTGCTGAAATTTCCCTCAAAAGAGAGTTTTTCTGACCACCCCTGGCTTCCAGGTGAGTCAGGGTCTGGGGGTGCCCCTCAGCAGGGTCTTGCCCAGCGGAGCCATGTGGGGACGAGCTCCCTCTGAGGATGCTGCCTGGCTCCCAGGGACGCTCTGGGTCACCTGCTGCTCACGGCAATCTCTTTGTCTTCTGCGGCACGAGTTGGATTAAGACCATCGTAAATATTCAGCATACATGGATGTATTCATGTTGTGCACAGACACTTTGTGTTAACATTGGATGCAAAACGCTTTCTCCAGCACTGTTCAGTGGACTAAATGCAGTACAGCAGATTGTGTGGCAAATGGGCTCTTTCTGAAATGGAAGTGACAGCTGTATTAATAGCGTAAAGTGGAAGAAAGAAGCAAAACTGTCTCCCTTGCAAAGCCTTGAAGGGATTGCTGGGGATCTCTCTTCTCTTGTGCCATCTTCCAGGGCACCCAGTTTGGGAAGGGTCTGGTTGGGGGTCTGATTTGGTATGTGTGCTCGTGTGCTGCTGGATGTCCCTGCGGGGAAGCTTTTGAACGGCTGAAAGAAACTCGGAAAGAGGTTCCAGGAAACCGGAGCAGGGCCACAGATGGGTTCCCAGCCTGGCTGGGGCAGGGGAGCAGTTCTTGCATTGTCTCTGGCTGACTCGCATGTTTTCAGGTCCTTCAGAGCTGTTGCCTGGAGTATCTGCACTGTGTTACTGTAATATTGCTAACTGACCTTTTGCAGACCACACCTTTTTAAAGCATAGGTATGGAGCTGTGGACCAGAAAGTGTGCTGGGTACCCCAAAAAGTCAAGGTAGGGCAGAAAAACCAAGCTGTGTAGGGCAGATTGTATACAAAGATCCATATATATGCATGTTGAGTGAAGCACAGGGCTGTCCCCAGGGTCAGCATCAGAGCATCCATCTCCCCTGCACAGAAAGCCTCTGTCCTGCCACCGGCAGCTGTGGGAAGGCTGCTAAATAAGGACAAAGCTGCGGGAGAGAGCAGCTTGGGGCAAAGAATGGGAATTCCTTGGCTTGATTGAAAACCTTGTGTATAATATTTAGACTGGGAGCTTCTGTGTTGGCAGAGATATTTAAGCACCTTTCCTGCACCGAAGAGGAGGTGCTGCTGTGGTCAGCCGGTGGGCAGGCAGCTGCGTGTGTGAGCGTGGTGTGTCTGCCGGGTTGCACTGCCATCCCGGTCGGGGCAGCAGCTCTGGGCCAGCACCCGGACCTGCACCGATGACCCCGCGGTGTCCGCCAAAGGACGTGGCTCCGAGCTGGTGGAGAGTCCGCGGTGCGCCGGTCGCCTCCATCGCAGAGCTGCGCCCTGGCTCCACGCGATCTGCGGCCCTGGGGAGGGGGAGGCGAGGGGTGGCAGCAGCAGGAGGTGCTACAGCCAGGTGTCCTCCCCACAGGTCGGTGGGGACTCAGGAGCGGTCCGGCAGGATGAGGCCGTCGTGCTCGCGGCCGTGCGCTGGAGAGGGGGGCTGGCTCTCTGAGGGGCTGTCAGGTGCTTGGCTGGATGCTGCAGCGGTTTCTGGGGAGGGGAGGCAGCCAAGCGGAGCTCACACACTTTTCCCTGGGAGCGCGACGGACTCTGGCAGATGTATGCGGTAGAGGAAGGCAACGTTAATACGCTGACAGCATTCATTTGAAAATTACATGCCTTTTTGACTTGTTCACTTGACCTTTTTGATCTTTTTTACAATTCCCTAGGAAAGATCAGCACCTACTTTCCCCTGTGAACTGCTGGTACCTGGTTCTGACGCAGACCCGGCGAGAGAGCAGAGATCACGCCACCCTGAATGACATCTTCATGAACAATGTCATCGTCCGTCTGTCACAGATCAGTGAGGATGTCATCAGGCTCTTTAAAAAGGTAACCAAAGCAGCAATGGAGAGTTCTGCTCAGTGAGGATCCATCCTTGCATTTTAGTCTGAAAAAGAAGCTTATTGTGGACTTCTGCACAACTGTGCCCCCCCGCAAAAGTCTAAAGAGGTACAAAAAAGCCGACATTGTTAAAAAGCAGAGAAAGGTAACAAGACTTTCTAAGAAGTACATGTCACATCTTAATGAGAAAACTAGAGAGGAGTTTGAACTCTGGACAGTGAAAAAGTAAAACCATAGTAAGGCAGACCAAATAAAATTCTGAGACAACTTGCTAAAGACATAAAGCTAACAAAAACTTCTCCGAAATCACAAGGAAGAAACCTGCCGCAGGGTATGGAGGAGGATAGATGGGTGAGGTGCAAAAAGGCTATGAGGGAACAGCCAAAGGCCAACTCGCTTCTTTAGCTTGGTACTTGTTATGGGAAAGCTTTGACTAGAGATTTTCTTGGGGGGGATGGTGGTGTTACCAACCCGAGGAACTTATCCAAATGGATTGTCATTAGATGTTGCAGAGCAGATCTGTACAAGGGACTATCACTTGTAAGTCTTTCCGGATAATATTTATCCAAGAATTTTAAAGAAACTGAGATATAAAACTGTCAAGTGACTAGCAATGAGGTGTGACCTGATGCTTAAACTGGTGTCAGTGCCAGAGAAATGAAAGGTGGAAAACATGATGACTTTTTTTAAAGACTCCTGGAGGGCTTCAGAGAACAGAGCAGCGATCTGACTTTAAAAACAGAGTTGTTGGGTGAAACCTTAGTAAAGAGCAGAATGACAGGCATGTAGGCAGATACAAGAGAGGAGTCAGCATGGCTTTCTTAAGAGAAGAGTCATGCCTCATAAGTCTAGTGGAGGTCTTTCCAGGAGCAGGTCATCATGTGAATAAGCTGGCATAGTACCTTCCATGTCTTATAGGCTTTGGAAGAGGTCCCTTGCTGAAGTTCTTAAAGAAAAGAAGCTGTTGAAGAACAAGGAGCGGTTTTTTTCTGGATTGATGACGAGTTTAAAGACCAGAACAAAGGGAAGGAGAATTTCAGTGGAGTTCCTAATAAATTATTTGGAGAAAAGGATGAATAGTGAGATGACAAAGTCTGCTTATGATACAGAATTATTAATGATAACCACGTTAAAAATGCGCATCAAAGACTTGCAGGAATCTGGCAGTCAGGTGGACCAGGACTCTTCAGTTGAAAATGAGGGGGGAGTGCGTAATGTGGTAAAAGCATGAAAAGTCACAGGCAGTTTGTAGGCATGAGTAGGCACGAGGACCTTGTTGTGCCTGCTAACGAAGGCATGGGCGGTCAGCAGGCACCAGGCAGAAAGAGAAGGTAAAAGGAAAGACTTTTTAACATCATTAATACTATATGTATTTTATTACATTTGCAATATTATGTGTAATGCTACATGTTTGTTGCTTCATACCATGTTTTTGAAAGCCGGACATGTAACCTGAACCCTCAGGCAGTCAGACAGATGTGAAGGAGTGTTCCCTATCGGCAGCTGCCCGGCCCCACTGCTGGCGCAGCTTTGGGCTCAGGAATCGCAGCCCTGCAGCTCGTCACATCGTGAACATGCTCAGTGGCATCACTGGCCCTTTTCCTCCACTTCTCTTCTGGGCGTTTGCTAATGGCCGCCCTCAGGGATACCGTGCCGGGCTAGGTGGACCTTTCATCTGCTTTCATGGCTTTTTCTTAATTTTTATCGCTTGTTTTCAACAGGGGTAGCTGGAGAACTGCAGTTAGCGAGCAGCGTGAGCCTGTTGGGATGCTTGCCTCTCCGAACAGGAGAAGGACTTTCAAATCAGTGGTTATCTTAGCCCAGCTGGAGAGTAAATTTAATGTGATATTTTTATGTCCAGTTTCCTCTAGTTTATAGATCTGACCTAGAAATTAAACTGCAAGGTCAGGTTTGGATTTGCTGATCTGATACAGGACATCATCCCTTTTCCTGTCCTTCTGGCCTCCAGAAATTGGACAGATTTGGGATATTTCGGTTAGTTCAGTTCTAAGTCGGTCTCAAAATCTCCATCCCATTTGCATTTTACTCTGAACCTGGTTTTGTGAACGGTATATCTCATTTTGAACCGTAGGACAAATCCAGTCAACATTCAAACAAGGGCATAAATAGAGCGTTTGAGGTGTTTTTCTTGTAGTAAGTCAATCCTCAGCCAGGACAAGATGATACAGCGTTTCATCCATTCAACAGAATTATTTCTTTGCATTTGCTTTTTCCTCTGTCTCTCCCTCCCTCCTCTTTTTTGAATTTAAATTTTAAGTTACACAACGCTTATATTCTATAGAAATTGTTGCTCCTTGTTTCTCCCTCCCCCGTCTTCTGCCAGGAGAGGTGAAGTAGCACTGACTCCATCTGCAGCCTGCCAAAGCCAGCACCTGCTTTTAATCAAAAGGAGGCTTCACAATAGAGTTGTGGGGATCTGTGATTTCACTCGCATTTGTCCCTTGAGGTTTAAATTGTAGCAGGACTCACGTGTCCCTGGAAATAATGCTCAGCTAAATCATGGAGAAGGCTTATTTTGTGTCATCATTTGCCCTTAATGTGGATAGGGAGGCTGACACTTTTGGGGATATTCAGGTTATTTATGTTTTTTAACCTCTTGCACACTGTGCCCAAAAGGGGATCTGGGGCTGTGCTTCCCACTTTGCAGCCGTGTTTGGTGAGAAGCCTTAGGTACATGTGTGGGAATATGAGCATCCTGGTAAAAGGCTTTTTAAGACACCCAGTCCAGCCTTGCAGCAGGTACGAGGTTGCTTGGAGGAGGTATCTTTCACTATTTCATCTGGTCTGGTTTTGAGTATGATGAGTAAAGTGCTTGAAGCACTCCTCCTGGGGCGACTATACCATACAGGACCATTGGGCAAATAAACCGGCTCCAGAAGGGTTAAAGGCGTCCGCAGTTGTGGTTCAGCTGTTCGGTTTTGTTGCAGATTGCTCCTTGATGGTAAATTAGGGTAACATTTTTTTCCAGAGATGTCACTTTTAATTCCTCCCATCTAGAATTTATTAATCGGTTGTGACATGCTGCGGGTACATGGAGGAACTGGAAGGTTTTGTGCTTTGTGCTTTCGTTATGTAAATGTAAACAATCTCGGCAAAGAAGCTGGGACCTGCTATCTGGAATACGAGGATAAGCGTAATTGAGAAGCAATAGATCAGTGTGGTGGTGATCTGCCAAGAAGGATGCCGGGTGCTGAGCTGCTTCTCCCCTTGGCTTCCCTGGGTACGCTTGGCCGCAGCGAGGGTCGTTCATCAGTAAATTGGGGCGTTGTGTTTTGTTCATCTCCACCGAAGTGCTTTGCCCTCCCGCTGACCGGCAGCGTACGGTCCCTGGCGTTTGGCCGTGCATCGCTCAGACACGCCTCTCAGGGTGGCCGGCCAGAGAGCCTTTTGGCTTACCCAGATCCGAGAGAGAGGGAAAGTAGGTGTAGTGGGGATTGAGTTTTTAGAGTTTGAGTTGGAGACATTTAACTGAGCCAGCTCCAGGTCTGACCTCGGCTCAGCTGAGGTCAGTGACGGCTTGCGCTGGCCTCAGCAGCAGGACTTACGGGAGGTATAAGTTGATTGTCAAAGATAGAGGAGAAGCTAGATTACATTTCTTGAATCATTGGCAAACCTGTTTTTGCAGGCTGTGGTCCAGGCTGGGGTCCCTGCTGTGGCTGCGTTTGGCGACAGGACAGCTTTGCAGGGTGTTCGTGAGTCGCAGTCGCTCCTCTGAACTGTAGTGGTACCTCGAGGCTGGTGGTTCTGCTCCCAGGGGAAGCCGTGCTCTCTCCGGAGCTGAGGAGTTCGTGTCTCACGGCGGCGGGGTGAGCTGAGGGTTGGTGGCTCAGCTAAGGCTGGTGACGCTCGGGGCGGGGAGTTTGCCATCTTCTGCTTGTGGATCGCTTCCTTTTTGGCTTAATTAGTGGCAACTTTGTTAGCTTTGAAAGTGAGGAGGAGGCCCTGTCGGGAGAGATGCAACCCCTCCTCTCGTTGTCCGTGTCTTTTTAATATCACCGAGCATTGTGAAATGGGGAAAAGCAGACTGCGGCCCTCGGGGAGTCGAGTTGAACTGCGAGGTGCGGAAGTCGGCAGGGGACTCGGCAAGGGCTAGCTCCTGGGGACGGTGATGGTAGCGTGTGGGGTTTGGTGGGGTGGAAAATGAGAGATTTTCTGCAGCCAGGACTTTAAACTCCTCCTCCCTGAGAATTTTAATATAGAATCAAAAAGAATTTATAAAGCCAGCTGTTATGTTGGTAAATAAACGTACATTGCTGAAATCAGTGGATCCACCCTGGTTGTCCATAGGCACTGCAGGCAACATATATCCAGTGTCTGAGATGATTGTTTGGCTCAGCATACCCAAAAAGTAGAAACTCTTGTTTTTTAGGGGTATACCATACTTATGAAACGCTATTTACCCAAAGTATGTATATTTTTAGGGCAGAGGGGAAAAGTTGTTAGTAGGGTGGTCCTGATACATAGAAATAGTTTGGAATCCCAGGGGAACAGAAAACTAGAATAAGTTGAAAAAAGCCACTATTGAAAATAAAAAATGAAACTGTAGGCCCTAAGTCATAGTTAGAAAAAAACCCGTGCAAAGCCAAGAAAGGAAATGAGTAAAGCTTATAATGAAAATACAAAACAGAGATGGGGATTGAATTCCTGAAACTGGCAGATAGAGGAATTAAATACAGAAGCAACAACTTTTAAGTAAGTGTGTGTTTGTATAAAATACAGGCAACAGTGCCCTTAATGCACTCATAGGTATGTGTATATTGAGTGTATTTGTGTGCTACTAGGTAATTTAGTAATAAAGTGGTACATAAAATAATACGTAGAAAAATGTTAAGTGATGCATGTAAGGAAAAGCAGCTTTCCAACTTGGATGCGCTAAATTTGGGATGAGACGTGGAGTTAAAGTATCAGGCTCTGAGCATGCCAGCTCAGCGCTCGCTAGCAGTCAAAAAAGAAATCAGAAGTTAGGAATTGCTGGGAACAGAGCAGAAAACATTGTTAATCCCCTGCAAATCCACGGACCCATGGCATGCCTGCATCTTGAATCCTGTTGTTTTTCTTGCCGTTTCCTTCCCTTCCAATGCTGCCACTGTGCTTGATGGCATTGAGTGACAGAGCGTCTCTGTGTTGTGACGCTTGCATCAATGCTTCATGAGGCACGCTCGGTTGGGATGGGGTCAGGCAGCACCAACGGGTTTGTGGTGTGAGGGTGAAGGACTGCAAGCCCAACACAGTGGGTAATGCGAGGGGTTTGGCTGGCAAGAGCTGGCCCCTGGGTCGGGGCACAGAAGGCATCCTCTAGGAACGGGAGCTGACAGGGGTTGCTTTGCTCTGTGACGGTGCCGCGTCTCCCAGGGTTGTCGCGGGTAGCGCGGATTTGGGAACAGAGACTTGGAGAACTCTGAAGAGGAGAAACCTGCCTGTCTGCAGGAAAGTCTATAGGCAGTCTTGGCATGGCTTGTATTTAAGCACAGTGATAGATGTCAGTTAAGCAATCCACAGCCCTTTGGTTGGCCTTTCAGGTATTTTGGAATCGCATCCAAAGGAATCCCAATTATAACTGTGGAAACTTGTCTCCTTCTTGAATACCTGCAGAAAGAATATACTGAACTATGGGATTCATCCAAAGGTGTCTCGAGGCAGAGCGCAGAGATGCTTGTAATTGATATTTGTAAAGGCAGGAACCATTTACAAAATGTGAGTCGAATCTGGATTTGGACTTTGATAGTTCTTTTGTTATATAGTGGGCAGTTTTTCCCATTCAGTGATTTGTTTTCTTTCTTCCCCTTCCTTTTCTGCCCTTGCCAGATGTGGAATATAGGAATTCCTGGCTTTGGTGATCTGCATAGGCAAGGGTATGATTTGGCTTGCCCTCTGAACTCATGTTGTTCAGCTGAACCCCTGCGCACTGAAGCTATGTAATTTTACACAACTATAATCCAAACCCCCCAACTTGTATTTTATCCCAGCAGTTAAACGAACTGCATCTTTCTTCTCCAGGCAATGCTTCAGAATTCAGTATTTAACATATTGCTACACTGAGAGCTCCAACTGCATCCCATCGGTGTGGATAATGTGAGGGCAGGAATAGCGGTGTAGATTGGGTGTTTTCCTGACACCTGGCCCTGCTTCTGTGACCCTCTAATCTGAAGCCTATNTTTGTTAGTGACACCGAGGCTGGGGGCTGTGCTGCTGATGGCTGTTACAGTGAAGGAGGAGCCCACAGGGATATTAATTGTGTCTCAGCATCTTTATAAAAAGACCCAGTAATGATATAATTTACTTGTTGCACTGGCTGGTTATAGTTGCGGTGACAAAGGGCAATTGTCCTCTAGTGGGTATGGCTTCTTGCTGCACAGAAACTACCGTTCTCCAAAGCAGGGTAATAAATTCCTGCAGAGAGATTTTTGAGTTGGGCACGGTGTCACCTGGAGACCAGGAGCTGTGCATCCAGGCTGAAAGAAAAACAGAGATGTTTGCCACAGAAGTGCCACGGTGTCACTGGTTAGATAGTGGTGGGTGCCTTTGGGCTGCATCGTCAGCATGGTTAAAAATGGGCCAAGAAATCCTCCTAGTATGAATCTCTGAGTACAAGACATGAAAGATGGGATGCATCTTCTGCTGTGTATTTGAGTTGGTTCTCCAGACTCATGTGGAGAGCTGGGCGCATCCGAAATGCCCTCTGGTCTGTGCTAATGCCTGCCTTGGGATGGGGTGAGTTTTGGCTGTCCTGGTTCTTCGCAGCACGCACGGGTGGCTCAGCTGCAGGCGTGACATGGCAGATGCCAGACTGGGGCCGGTGAAGGCCATGAAAACCTTCGCCATTTCTCTCATTTTGTTTACCTCGGCATGCCGGGTCTCTCAGTTGATGCCCAAGATGTTTTCCATCAGAAAAGCATTCACAAGCGCCGGGAGTGGCAGACCAAGGCAGAGGAGGCTTTCTGAGCTGAGACTGCTTTGAAGAGCCCAGGGGCTGAATGCAGTTCAGAGCGGCTCTGGGTGGCTTCGTTTCGGTGGTGGCTCAGCCTGCAGCTCCTCCTTGCCGTCTCCCCTGGTGCCACACATGGCTTCAAAGGCAGGTGGTTTGGGTGGGGGGTACAGAGCTGCAGGAACTCCAGAGTGGAAATTGGGTTTGACTCTCCAGCTCTTCCTGATTCTTCAGCACGGCTGCCAGCAGGACTGCTCAGGAGGTGGGCTGGGGTTTGAGGGATTTCCCCTGCTCGCTGCCAGCCCTTGACACTGACATTGAGGTAGATCTGGTAAGGTGAGCTTGCAAATGCGAAACACAGGGAGCGCGTGGCCTCTGTCCTGTTGTCTCCTCTTTCCCAGCTGAAGCTTTCCTGGGAAACGTAGGACCTGGAGACGGAGTGCTGATGGCTCGCGTTGAGGAATGGTGTCCTGTCAGCGAGTGCTGCGGGACTGCGCAGGTAATTAAGGGTATCACAGAGCTCCTGCAAAGGGGTGCTGCGGCAGGGACCTGCAGGTAGGTCGGGGAGCTCCGCAGGCAGCACAGGGGACCAGCGTCCTCTGTCCGAGCATCCCCAGCCTGCAGCTTAGCCTGTGCAATTGCAATGAACAGCCAGCCTCCCTGCCTGCTCCAGCAGACAGGCAAGCCCTGCTAATGAGGAAAGTAGAGGAAGAAAACTCAATTGGGCAAATTTCCCTGGAGCTTCCAGTGAGAGTCACGTTCCTGGCGCAGGAGGAGATTATCAAGGCAAGTGTGTTAATGTTGCTAATAGGCAATAAATGGAGATGCTAAGATATGTCACTGCAGAGATCTGACTTGATCTGTTGTCGGAGTGTGTCTCCGTCACCATGAAATCTCACAGCGCATCCTCCCGGCAGAGGCAAACCCTGGGTGAGGGACGCACTGCCGGCCCCCTGGGCCAGGCAGGTGTTGTCTCCCCTTTTACCTCCTGCTGTGGCGGAAGGAAAGTAGTTTGCTGCTTCTTCCGAGTATGGAATACAGGAAATTACATGTTTGAGACAGAGCATTGCTATGTCCGAAATAACCGTGCTGCGTTATTCCCCAGTGTGAGATTTAATTATGTTCCATGACAGTGAATTTAATTATACCCCATACTGCAGTGCCCTGGATGGAGATTTAATGAAGAAGTGGTGTCTATCTGGAAGGGAGTTCTTTTCTTTGTCTTTAAAATAAGCATTCTTCGTTGCCAGTAGTCCGTGTTGCTTCTTCCTGTTACTTTGTCTGCAGCAGCAGGAATTTTAATAAACCTGCTAAACTGAAGCCATTGCTATCCCAGCAAGTAACTGGGTTTTTTAGCAGGAATGGAAGGCATAAAGCAAGCAGCTAAATTGGAATTTGGGTTTTGCGGATGGTGCCAGGGAATTGGAATGACATTTTGGCGTCATCTCCCATAAACACACAAATGTAATTCCTCTGTTATAAAAAGGGGAGGCAGCAAACTCAGAGAGGCGTTCTCGCCTGCCTGTGTTTGGAAGAGGCTTCAGCATCATGAGGTTGGACGCTGCCCTCTTGGATGCCAGGAGACTTTTGACGATGCTGGAGACCACTTTGGTCTCCAGTAACAGGATGCAGGGCGTTTGGTGTGTATAGTGTCTATAAGCAAATGGGTCTCTAAATGTAGTACCCACCTGTGGGCCCCCATGTCAGTGGGACTCATGGGAACGACACACTGCTGACAACTGAGCCATTTTTTGTTGCTCTATTTAGGAGTCTAAAATTAGGTTTGAAAATTACGGCTTTGTGGACTTCCCCTCCGCCACACAGGAAATCTGGGGCAGAGGCAGGAGCTGCAGCTGACTTTGGGCCATTGCTCCTACCACAAGCCCGTCCTCCTCCGTTTGCTTTGGGAAAGGCTGGGTTCATGGCCTGGGCTTTGACTCACAACAGCAGGGTCAGCTGGAGGGGTTACGTGTGACTCTGAACTCCTGCAGGCTTGGGGCCTCTGGGTCCAAGACCCCCATTTGTAGACCCTGACTTAAATAACTCATGCTCTGGATGCTCTCTTTTATCTGGGAGGGATGCATGCTTTTAATAGCTCTGTTGTTTATTAGCAAGCCACAGTGAGATTTTTGAGACCAGCTAGTGACTGCCGGTGTTGGCGGGGATGGGAGGGACTGGGGTTTCCAGCAGACGAGGTTTCCAGATGGCTGGGGGTACTTAGCACCTTCTGGTAATTGGCATCTTCTTGGCGCCTCACGCACATAAGGATGGGAGCAGCGTGCATCAGTCACGCTTCTGAAGATGGGACTCTTCCAAATACCCTGACACTAATTCACAGATAAACTCTAATTACTGGATATTCACAGAATGCAGAGTGCTTTTACTCTTTAGGTTCCTTGCTTTGCTCTTTGCATTCAATTCTAACCTTTAACAATCTAAGGTTAAACTTCTCAAGTATGCAGGTTGTCCAGTTAGCTTTAATTAGAAGACCTCTCTGTGTTGTGGGCTTCTTTAGCCACCCAGCCAAGAAGCTGATGGGATGTTGTTTTCCCTGTGTGCACCAAAATGCATGGAGTTATTTGAAGAAATGTGAAAGAAACTACTTGTTGTTTTGGTNGCCAAGAAGATTCTACAGAGAGATGTGGGGTGTAATTACAAGGGAGGGAGGAAAGCAGTGCGTGCACATCTGCAGCAGCATCCAACCGCTGGATTTCTGAGTAGGAGTTCCCTTGATCTGCAGCCAAGCTTAAACGTTCAGCAGCTCCCCAAGTTGTGGCCTCTCCTGTGAAATGCCGTGTTCATGCTGTAGGAGGTAGGTGACTGGATCTGCTTCATCCTGCTTGGCAAGAAAAATGAAAATACAAACTGGTAATAGGATTTCAGCAGACAGGGGGGTGGAGGAAGATGCCATGAGTTGTTACGCTCTCAGTGAGCTTCCTCCTGAGCTTGCTGAACTTTGGCTGTTGCGGCTGTGAAATTGGAGACTTTATTATATAACTGTGGTGTAGCTATTTCGTAATAAAATCTCTTTTTTGAGAGAGACTTTGGTTTGCTCAGGTCAGAATAGTGAAAATGAGCTACTGAAGACAAAACGGGGAGGGTGGGTCATGGTCAAGGTGAACCTAAAACCTGAAATACTCATGGTAGGAAGCCCTGATAATCTGTGTTCTGAAATACCAAAGTCAATTGGAAATTGCAAGTCCAACGGCAGGTGTCTTTAATAAATCTATCAAATCAAGATAGATTGACAGGTGATACTGTGTGACTGGAGAATGTGAATCTAAGCAATTCGTGTACCCACAAATGTTTATTGTGTAATTTTACAGGGGAGCTAGTTTAGCACTAACATAGAGCCAGCTCAGTGTGGAGGATGCAACTTATCCACATCCAGTAATGCAGGTTTTGTTGAAAAATAGGCAGAGTCAAGCTATAAAACACTTCTGGCTACGGAGCAGGCCCAGCTTTTGTGCACTCTGCCAGTCTTAATGTGAAACAAGTTCCCAAAATGGGGGGAGATCCACACAGTGAGTTGACTGTGGGCTGGAGATAAATACTGCCAGTGGAAGGACAAAGCAATATTGTCTATAATTCTAGATTCATCCCTGTGCGTTTGCAGGATAAATAAATCAAATTGTGTGATGTTCCTCATCATGGTCTCTGAAACCCAGGTTGGGTGATCCATGGACAAACGTCGACCTCAAACAAAAATGCAGCAATTCTGAAATAGCGTGAGGATTTGCTGTACTGTATGTGTTCATGTTTATAATCACGCATTTTATTTTGTTAAGGATTTGTAGAAAATTAAAGGAAATCAAAATGCTAGTTTACTTTTAAACTTCACCATCGCAGGCAGATTGGAAGAGGAGGCCATCTGTATTTTGGTTTTAATGTTTAGAAATGGAAAAAACGGAGCCCAGATGTGGATTGGCAGCCCTGCTAATGTCTTTTCAGCTCCTGGAGCAGGAAGGATATTAGACAGGATTTCTGAAGTGGTGTAAATAAGGACCCTGGGGCATTTCCCATGCTGCAGGGCTGTTTCATTTTTTTTAAAATAATATGTAGATTTAAAATATATATGGTTTTGTTAACATCACCGCAGAGAAAAGAATGGCAAGTTTCGTGTTTGGCAGGGGAGCCAGGAGAGGGCAGATATCCGAGGGGGCAGAAGGTGTAAGATGGACATTACCCAAAGCCAGTTGTGCTGTCGAGGTCCACCCACTCCATTGTCAGCTGAGAGGAGGAAAGAAAAACCCTCCAGGCATGAGAGCAATGTGAAAAATGCCGCTAGATAGCGGCAGCGTAAATAGGTTGCTGTGGTTTTGTTCTCTGTGGGATGGATGTGAAAGCCTTTGCTGGGGAGTATCAGGATCTGCTTGGACACAGGGGTGGAAGGGCTTGCAACAAATACTTCTGGCTTTGTCGGGATAGTGTTGGTGGCTTCGTTTAAGAAAAGAGAACAACCCACTGCTGCCCTGTCCTACCAGCTTGCCAGCGTCCCTGGACTCTGTTCCTTCTGCTGGTGCCACGGTGTCCCATAGCAGTACTCTGGCAGCATTGGAGACCTCCTGTGTACCTTTTGATCAGGTAGTTGGGGAAAAAACCCATCACCTCATTTCTTGTTCCGGAGTTTGAACTGGGTATTTGTAGGGGCCCCATTCCCCCTTTCCACACCTCCTGTCTATCTCCGGAGTTTGATGCCCTTTGAGTGGCGTGAGGTCCTCCGGAGCCATGGCATGCTGGGGGAGCTCAGGGGGAGGGCTGAGTGTCTGTGTGCTGCCGCCGGTGCTCAACCTGCGCAGGACCCTGAGGGCAGTGCGCTTCTGCTGCTGACCGCGGCTGAGGATGTGCTTCTGGTACGGTAGTGCTATCACAGTACTGTTCACACCGTGTGCAGACCGCTCTTGTGAATGCGACTTGGAGAAAGGATTAAGATGCGTATGCATGGAGTATTTGGAAGTCATACAGTTTTATTCTTCCCTCCAAAATGTATTTTCCTTTCAGAAATGCATGTTGTGAGCATAACAGAGTCTCAACTCTTCTTCTTTTTGTCTTCCAGAGCAAGGAGATTGGCTTACAGATGCATGAAGAACTCCTGAAAGTCACCAATGAGCTTTACACGGTGAGTAATGAGCTGATCCTACCTGTGTCTAGCCTGTGCAGCGAGGGGAACGTAGGCAATGTCATTTGTTAGAACAAAATGTCTGTTGAACGTTTCAGTGACTTGAGGAGGCTCACTCTCCCTCCTGCCATCCTGCGGTACAGCCTGTTCGTTCCTCTTGCATTTGTTAGAAACGTTTCACTCTTCACTGGTTTTGACGGCAGCAGAGGAGGATTTCCCAGCGGTCCTACTGTGAAGGGCTTCTGCAGCTACATCAGGCAGCGGATCATGCCGTCTAGCTGTTTCACTTAAGCATAACTGGAGATGTTTTGGGCATGATCCGGCGCAATCCCTGGTGTCTGTAATGCGCTCACCTGCCGGGCCTTCTACGCTGTGTTACCTTTAGGCCCCTTTCAGTTTTCACTGGGTTGGTGATTTCTGCCAGGCGCTAATGGCTCAGCAGTCGAGCTCTGAGTTGGCAGTGCCAATTTGTGGCTGAAACCTGACCTGCTCATGTGAGCCCGGTGGCCTCTGGGTGATGGCTGAACGTGACCTTCTGCTGAGGAATGTGTAAAACTTTTACCTCGTTTGTGCTCAGCTTCATCTCCCTGCTCCAAGGAGCACTTCGGTTGCGGAGCTGTCTCTGTGCCTCCAGGAGAAATCGTATGCTGTCACTCAGGACATCGCTCTTCAAGCAGGTTTTCATAGTGGGGCAGTAAAAGTCTGTGTTGCTTATGTCTCTTGTGCTGTAGAAATTGTTTGGGTGTTTTTTTGGTTCTTTTTTTTTAATTTTATTTGTGGTTTAGGATCAACAAAGCAATATAAAGTCTATCTTCTGTTGGAAAATTGAGACAATGTATTTGGTTTCTTCGGTTGTATCTGTTACTGGTACATAAATAACACTGCAGCAGGTTTATTCCTAAACAATAATTTTATTCCATCTTTTTGAAAAATAGGCCTGAACAACAGAGCATGGATGATATTACTTGAAATTTCTCCCATAAATCTTCTCTTAACAGGTTTGTTTCTGCATTAGTTGCTGACGGATTCAGGTTTTGTGAGACCTGCAGTGTGGGTGGATAGCCAGGTTGGATTAAAAAGCCTGCGTGAGATTTGGGAGTGCGTTGCTGATGGTTGAATGTCACAAGCTGTGGTAGTGGTGGTGACTAATTAAGATTAATTACAACAGCAGCATGGCAGATGCAAAACAAGGAAAGACTAACAAGGGCTGGGCTGACCTTAATACCTGTGGACCAGTGTACTCAAAACCCAAACACGGGACAGGAGCATCACCTGAGGGACACGGTTAGGTCAGCTTGAGTATCAGAAGTGGGCCGAGGTCCAAAGTGCATGCGGTTGGCCAAGTAAGAGCATAGAGAGTAATTTTGCTCCTGCTGAGTCTGTGGCAAAACTTGTCTTCACTGAAACTGAGATTTCCCCCCATTCACCGCTTTGCTCCCACATGCTGAACAGAGACAAGAGGGAATGGCCTCAAGTCACGTCAGGGGAGGTTTAGATTGGACATCAGGAAGAATTTCTTTACCAAAAGAGTGGTTAGGCATTGGAACAGGCTGCCCAGAGAGGTGGCAGAGTTGTCAACCCTGGAGGCATTCAAAGAAGCTATAGACGTGGCACTCCAGGGCCTGGTTTAGGAGTCATGGTGGTGTTAGTTGATGGTTGGACTTGATGACCTTAGAGGTCTTTTCCAACCTTAATGATTCTATGATTCTATGAATGTGTTTGAATGGTGAAACAGACTGGAACGGCTGGATGAGCTTTGTGTTTTCTTTGAACTGACCGTGCTGCAAAGATAACAAACTGACTCTGTCATCCGGCTGGGAAGGAGCAGGGAAGAGACACTTATTTCAGAATTGACAATGAAACATGAAGAAAAAGCAGGCCCTGTTGGGCCAACAAGATCATCTTAAATCCGTTCAGCGCAAACCAGCTCCCTTCCAGTCAGTAGTTTTCTGTCCTTGAGACATCAGGTAGAACAGGCTTAATGGCAGACTTGCAGGTTGATCTGGCGTGCTGGTGGTGTTTTGGGACATCTTCAGGACTGACCTGGAGTTGGCATGTTCATTGCAACATGTTGGGTACCCAGGAGCAGCACGTTCAATAACCGTGGCTGCTGACAGAATCAGGTACAGCATAAGGACCCCTGGCTCAGAGGACACCAAGCTGCTGCTTGTAAAATGTCATTTGCCTGCTGTCAACGCAAGGAAGTTGTTTATCTTGCCTATGGCCAAGCCTTGTATCCATAGTACATCTGTGCCCTGGCTAGGCTGCTTTTTAAGCCTTTCAGAGGAGAATTCTGTGCACTGTGTGGAAACTGTATAATTTTTTACAGGCTTCTCAGGCATTCACTGTCTCAAACTTAAGCCAAAATAACTAAATTGATTTTAATTCAACCTTGTTGCTGTTCTGATGCAAGTCACCCTGTGGACTCTCTGTGTGGAAAGAACTAAACCCAAAACCCATGCTTATTTTAATTGAAAAGGAAGTAGGTGACTTTCATTCTGAAGTAAGAGTTGCTAATGAACAGTTTTGCCCAGAAATAATTTAGCTGTGAATTAAAGCCAGCTTCATTCTTTTGATTCCTGCTTACGGACTCCAGCAGACAGATATCAAGTTGGAGTCCGTAAAGGTTGGAGGTTCTTTGTTCCTCTGCTCGCAGGTCCTTTTCTGTATTGTATGCATTCCTATCTGAAGAAGTCAGGCAAAAATTAGGGTAAGAAAAACAGTAACCCCAGAGTACCGTTCTGGTAGTGTTTTCTGTAAGCTCCGGCAATGATGTATGGGCTTTGTTTGCCATAATGCAGGGGCACGGCTGTAGCTGACGGCAGCGCATTGAAGTCCATAAAAGTACTGTGATGTGAACCGGTGCAATTCTTTGTCACAAGGTATTATGGAAGAGGATTAGTAACTGTGAAATGAATTGTATTAATTAGAAAAATATCTACAGATACATTACCTAGGTTAAAAATAATAACAATAGTCATCATTCCCTGTGTAGCAGGACATGAATTGGCTGGAGGAAATTTTCCCTTTCCATCGGGAGCACTGTGATGGGGGAGGCCATACCTCCGTGGTTAGCGGGTGTTTTCTGCGAGTGTCACGCTGTAGAAATCATTGACTGTACCACACGGTAGAAATGTGTTGATACGTTGCTCTGTATCACAGCGTAGAAATCCTCTGAAAAGGACGTGTTTGCTTTCATGCTCCCTTAAAATACCGGGGAGATGGAGGTCAGCGCCCGTCAGTCTGATGGATTTGTGCCTTTCTCAGACCTGACGCCACGGGTGTCCCTTAGCTTGTGCCATAGGCTCCATCCAAAGAGGAGGGGGCTGGCGTCTTCGGCAGGCTTTCACCTATGGCCATGCACATCTCTGCTTCACCCTGTGCACTGGGCTTGTGTTTTGGTCTCCTCGACTTCAGGAGAGCCTGAGCCTTTGCTTAACACAGGTCGCCCAGTTTCTGACCTGGCTCCTCTGCTGGGTCAGAACCTTAACGATGAGCTGTTTAGAAATATAAAGCACTTTTAGCTGAAGACAGCAAACAGTGCCGTTTATGGCTGGTATTTTGGCAATGGCCTTTATCCAGAACGTGTTATTAGTATTGGAAGACACAACTTGTGTTGTTAAATAACTAATGAACATTGGAACATATTTTTCTCCCTCCACTGCAGCTAATTAACTTATTTGCAGAAAAGAGCCCAGGGACGCAGCTGCGGCAGTTTTTCTTTGTCACAATAGCGTAAGACAGGGACAGCGTGACTCGATTGCAAGCGCCAAGAAGGCACGAGGGAATTGCGGATCAAAGGGCTGATTGCTGCAGTGCAGGTAGTCCCCATTCAGAATTAAGGCAGATATTAAAATGAACAGAAATATCCCCTGAATTTCCAAGCGTGAGCTGTGTGGCAGCTGATGCGGAACACAGTCAGTACAGCGAGCTGTTTAAGACATCTGTTTCAGCAACATGGATGCTGAAGTCTGGGGAAAATATTTTGATGGATGTTAGGCCCTTTGCACTTTGTTAAAGAGACTTTCAGAGAACTCTTAAACCTGGTTCCCGTGTTACCTTTTCAGGTTCAAGCAGGGGGGAAATATGGAGGAGGAAAAAGGGCCTTCGTTAAAGAAAGTTTCTCCGGTCATTGGCAAATAAGTCAATAAGAGCCTGTGCAAAGGTACCAGATCGCAGCGGGGCTCGGAACCCCCTTGCAGCACTCTGCACGGTGGAATCCTACCTTGCACTCCGGCTGCCGACGTTCTCCTTGCAGCTGCGGGAGCCATTGGAGGCAATGGGAAAAGGGGTTACAGCAGCGTGTCCCCAGGCCTGCGGCAGAGCGGCGTAGCCGTGGGTGAATAGAAACAACTGATGAATTGTGCTGAAGTTTTTCTGGTTAGGCAACCATCTCGTAACCTTTAGATTTTCACAAAAATCATGCAAATTGGACCACTGTTTAATTGTTGGGCTTTTCTGTTGCATTGCGTTAGGGCCTCTCTGGGTGCTGGGGAAACCTCTCTTGTTACTGCCTGACTGCGCTGAAGTGCAGGACTTTTCTTTTTCACTTTCCTCTGAGTTTTTAGAAACAGATGGAGACAGTGCAGATAAGGAGGGCTCAGCAAAGCCCTCTAGTCTTTCTCCTTAGGAGGAAGCCAGAAATTGTCTGTTTTGTGCGTGTCCTGCAATGTTCACTGCAGAAACTGCAGTTTGAAATATGTGGCTCGAATCTGTGTTAGAATTTGCAGGATTTTGAAATAAAGCAGCTCAGAAACAAGGCACAAGCCTTTGCTTACTATTCCTTGCAGTTGCCTAAAATTGTAACTCCCAGCGATAGCACATTTGTGCAGGCTTCGATGCGGCATTTGGAGCTCGTTTGCAGCTGACGTTTGTGCTTGGCAAGAGAAGACATCATATGTTTCAGCCTAACCTCATCCAAGTTAAACACTCCTGGTTCCTGCTGACAACCGCAGCTGAGGAAAGCTCTGTATTTTCTTCATTAAGGCTTGTGCGATGTTACTCTGCTTTTGTGGGTTCCTGCTCCTTTTTAACTCATGGGCCTCGAGGTGAGCCTGTCCCAGTGCCATTGCCGGCGGTGCCCAGGCACTTTGTGTGAGGCTGATCTTCAGCGAGAAGTCAGGCATCTCGAGCTTTGTCAAGGCGATGTGAAATAAAACATCCAGATCCTGAAGGGACATGATAAAAGGGGACAACGTGACTAATGGCATAAAGAGAGAAGAGCAGATGCGTTCCTCTTGCCAGCTCCATTAAAATGATCACAATGCGCCCTTTGGGCTTTTGTATCTGAGAAGAAAGGCTGTGGTAGAAGTTTTGCCCGCAGGAGTTTTCCTGGCAGTAGGTCAGCATCGTCTATCCAGAGTCACTGATGGCGATCTTGAATTTAAATGACTAGGTGTTGCTGCGGTCCACCCTGGCACCGACTGTGCTTACTGGGCGGCAGCAAGAGGACGATTAAGTGGCGATAGGAGACAAACTCCATTTCTGCTTGGAAATTGCAGATCCTCCACCTTCAAGATGGGATCGACTGTCAGGGTGGTAGAGCAGGAGTTATGTTGATGGGTTGGCGTAGCAAGTTCAAGCGTAGGAACAGAGGGGCTGGGTCAAAAGTGACCTCAGGTTGATTTTTGGCCTCCTCACAGTCTCTTGTCATGGAGACCCTTACCCCAGCTGCGATGCACTGGAAGTTATTTCTCATTTCCCTGTAGGAAGATACGCAGTGCTCTTTGAAGGCAGGTGTCTGCTGGAGGCACGTCCTGGCCTGTCCCTGCAAGGGGGCCTGAGCGGAGATAACAGTTCTTACACCAGCTCCGTGCCATTTTGAAACAGGGCTAGCGGTGGGGTTAATTTTAGGGGCTTTTCCTTCCCAGCTTGTTCCTTGGTGGCACGGTGGCCTCAAGCAGTCCTGGCACAGCTGAGACTGCTCCACGCTGCCCACGGCTGTCCCCTTCTCATGCACTCATGCTTCCTGTGGTCGTGGGGTGGGCGACTGACGAACTTCTGTTTCCTCAGGTGATGAAGACCTACCACATGTACCATGCAGAAAGCATCAGCGCTGAGAGCAAGCTGAAGGAGGCGGAGAAGCAGGAGGAAAAGCAGTTCAACAAGTCAGGGGACATCAGCGTGAACCTGCTGCGGCACGAGGACAGGCCTCAGCGGCGGAGCTCTGTCAAGAAGATTGAGAAGATGAAGGAGAAGGTGGGTGAGAGGGGAGGACGGGGGAGCCAGGCCGGGGTCGGGGCTCCCTGCGGGCAGCAGGGTTTGGCTCCGGCCCTTCCCGTTTCTGTGCAGCCGTTCCTGTGTCCCTGGGAAGGGGTTAGGGAGGGTGTCAACTCGTGTGTATTTTGCTGAAGGGCAATCTGAGGAGGGCATAACGAGTCTCTTTACTGCTTCCTGGCTGTGGAGAAGTGCCAAAACCAGCCGGTAGCGAGGATTTGACCCAAAGTCGAGCTGGCGCTGCTCAGCAAGAAATGGGGACGGGGGACGTTGGGCGGTGCAGCCTTGGAGGAGGTGGTGGACCCGCACGGGAGCCACGTGGCTGCCCGTGACATCTTCCAGGCTGGCTCTCTGGAGGGAGGGCTGAGAAGGGCGGCTGGAGGGGCCTCGGAGGCTGACGGCTCCGAGAGCACACGGCAGAGACGGGCAGTGGGAGGTGCTCGTACACCAGCTGCTCGGGCTAGGGGCTTGACCGTACACCAGCTGCTCGGGCTGGGGGCTTGACTGTGCCCCAGCTGGGACCTGAAAGGCTGAGCCGAGCCGAGGAGAGCAGTGCACCGGTGTTCCTGGCTGGGCACAGTGACGCTTGCTGATCCAGACACGGGATGCTGCTACGGGGGGCTGCGGTTTGTTCATGTCTTATTTTGAAAAACAGCGCTTTTAACAACAAACAATAGCTGTCCCAGGGTTCCTTCAGTCAGAGGCTTGGGGGCGCAAAAAAAGGGTTGGGTGTTTAAAATAACCATGTTTCTTCCTCTGCAGACTGTCTGGGAGTTAAAGCACAGCATTGTTGGCTTTGTTAGTCAAAACACTTAACTCCATTCCAGCTTCAGCAAGTCCCCCCAGATCTCAGGATCTCCAAAACTGTTTAAATTTTCTGTTAATTTCTGAGAATAAGCAGTAGCTTCTCTAGCCAGGAAGCTTTTGCATTCATGTTGACCCGGTACCAGGCATTGTCTAGCGGCAAGCCTCTTTTCAAGGGTTAATCTTTTATGCTAAACCTTTAGACTAGTGATCTGCCTGAGCAAATGCCCCAGATCTGAGCACATCTGCTTTCCTACAGAGTTTTGAATTCTGGGTCCTGTCCTAAATTTTGTAGCTTGGGCCTCTGGGCCAGATTCCACTTTGATACAGCTGCATGAATCTGGAGCAAGTCCAAATGTATGTCAGCGTATCTGGGAGGAAAATTTGGCCCTCTAATTTTGATTGATGCCAAAACCTCCATGAGTGCACAGATAAAGGAAGAGCAGCTGTGCTCGGGATGCGCTAGGTACATCGGAGCAGAACGCGCTCATTGTGCATTGGCTGACGGTACCAGGGATGTTCAGATGTGATCTCCTCCATCCTGGCAAGGGTGCCTGTTTTCATACCCAGTAACAAATTTTATTAATTAACACGTCACACCCAGGCTGCAGGGTGCTGTGGGGCCCTGCAGCAAGAGAAGCTGTGAAAGTAGGGTTCTGTTTGTGCTCTGACGTTCCATTTTGCTTTTTCAGAGACAAGCCAAATATTCTGAAAACAAGCTGAAGTGTACTAAAGCCAGGAACGACTACCTGCTGAACCTGGCAGCCACCAACGCAGCTGTCAGTAAATACTACATCCACGATGTCTCTGACCTCATTGATGTAAGTGCTTCCTCCCCCTGCCTGCATCCTGCCCGTTTTCTACTGATAAGTGCACAGCTACATCTTAAGCATGATTTGGTCCTTAAAAGCACTCTCATGTGTGGTAGCGAAGGAGTATTTGTTGGGGCTTTAAAATATGCTTAACTGGGACCTGAAAATGTGCTGTAAATTTGGATTTTTTTTCTCTTTTTTCCTGTGGTGTTTTTTTCCTCCCAGCTGCAAACATGCATTTGACTTTCCTCCCAGTTGATGTAGGCGTATATGAGCGGAGCTAGAGCTGCCGTTATATGGAAGTCATAGAATCATAGAATGCTTTGGGTTGGAAGGGACCTTTAAAGATCATATAGTCCAACCGCGTGCCTTGGGCAGGGACATCTTTCACTGGATCAGGTTGCTCAAAGCCCCATCCAACCTGACCTTGAGCACTTCCAATGATGGGGCATCTGCAACTTCTCTGGGAAACACCCAGAACCAGTCTCCTCTGAACTTTACAGTGGCCCCATGATCACACAAGAAAGTAATTGATTCATATTTATGCTACGTATAAGCTTCTTTCATCAGTGTCTGGAAAAAAAGATGAAGTTTTTCATTATAACTGCAGGGTATGAACCAGCCTGAACCAAACACTTTCCTGAGCGCATAAGCAGGGGAGTCCGGATTGATCTGCATGGTTCAGGCACGTCTAATATACAGTTACAAACTGCAAGTTGCTTGAATGTTTTCTGCACCTTTCACGCTGTATCACAAGCGTGCTAAGGTCTGGTTGTCAGTGTACGTTGGCTCTGCCTTCAGAACCGTGCAGATGTGGCGCTTTGCTTCATGTTAAAGCGACGGCTTCATCTGCTGTGGCTCTCTCTCAGCAGGATGTCCTCCAGCTGGAGCTTCTCAAAGTCCAGAGCCTTTGGAGGACATTTGCATTGGGGCAAGCCAGGTGAGCCTGCAGTTTCCTCCTGGCCCATCGATTAGTCTGTATTTGAAACAGATAAACTCTTAGGAAGATCAGATACATACTTATTTTTGTTGTTGAAACAGAAGATTTTTCTTTCTACTATATGCATCTGCAGTTTCTATCAGCATAGCAGGCACTTAGCTCTCCTCAACTTTGGTGGCAGTTAAGCACATGTGGAAGTGCTTTCCTAGCTAGGGAAGGCGCTTGCTGAGTTGTATCTGAAGTGCTCATTGCACGGAATAGCCTCAGGGCAGGAACTGCTGGAAGCAGGTTTCATAGTGATGGTAGGAATTGAACGCGTGTGTGTATCAGCGACTCCCATGAATTGCTTTTAAATGATTCAAGAGAAGGGATTTCCATTTCTTCCTTTAATAGGCGTTTTCACAGTGGTATAGATTGCACTGTGCAGAGTTTCTTCCTGTTAGAGTTGCTTCAATGAGCACATAAATAACTGATCTATAAGTACCGAGTCTGGCTTCATCCTTACCTAAATGTATAATTTAAAAATGTGCTGGAGTGTTTATCTCCTTTACTAACCCACTAACATATATTTATTCTTCTAAGTATTAATTAAAGTAAGCCTGATGCAAAACCCCTGATGATCTCAAGATTTTGAGAATATGATAAAATGTTCTTAGTATGTCCTTTTTGTTCTCTTTACTATTTAAGATGTATTAAGCCATATTAAAAAACTTATAACTTGATCATAGAGACATTTGAACAGCAAGCTATGATAACACCTTGATTTTTCTGTGGGGTTTCTGCTTTTTGTTGTGTATATTCTCTCTCTGTCTCTCTCTCATTTATTTATTTTTTTAAGCAAGAATGACTTATTTTCATGGAGTTTTGGGGCCTTTGATTTCCCGGAGAGTTGCCGAGTTCCATTTTAGTTCTGGCTGTTTATATTATTCCTCCCAACTTTATTTCCTTGCTGACATTTCCACTGGAGTCAGCAGATGGCTTTTCTTCCGCACTCCAGGAATCCCTTCAGGGGACTTTAACTAAAGCATCCTCAACTCTGTGCAGCTAAATTCCCCTAATTACTTATTCTGTTCACCAAAGAAAACAAAATATCGGATGTGTGAGCTGCACATGGGTGTCCTAATTTTAAATCCCCAAAGGAAGGGCCGTTTATTTGAACAGACTTTTGTACAAATTCAATATATTTTGCGAGAGCATGGCAAGAAGGGTTTCAGCACGCTCCAGAAGAAGGGGATCCCATTCACTCTGTGTCCCACTGGTACTGAAAGTGGTTGAAAGAAAAGACAGCCATCGGATCCAACAGCTTTGGGCTTTCTGTAGGTGTGTAATCCATGTTAAAGAAAAATGAAGAAAACAGTTATTTTTAGATGTAGTTATAAAGTTAGTGTTTTAATCTTAGTACATTGAACAACGATAAGACGACGGTGCCTTTCACTCTCAGGAATGACAGTGCCGTTTGCAAACACTGGGTCTGTTCCATGGCAGTACGCAAGATGCGGGTCCTCTGCCCCTCGGGACAGCCGTGCCGTTCCGTGGGACGCAGCAGAGAGGCTCTGAGCGGAGAAGGTGAATTTTGCCTTTGATTGAGAGCCAGGAGAGCCCTTGGCTGCAGCAGCGTGAGCAGAGCGGGGGCGATGCAGGGCCCTGGGCATCTGATCTGTGCAGGGGAGCTGTGCCCGACAGGAGGAGCGGGTCTGCAGGAAGAGAGTGAGTGCAAAGGGGCTTCATGGTAGGTTTTGGTTTAGCTCAAAACCTGGCTGGCCATGCTTTAATAAGATCCTAGCAGTGTCCATGTATTGCAGTTATGCAAATTGTCCCAGCTCCTCCACCCTGCGTCGCTAAGGCAGATGATTAATGATGTACTGGGCTGTCTTTCTGGGACATAAGAGGGGGTCATGGGGGGCTCTCGCACACCCTTCCTATCAAGCACAAATTGCCATGTGCAGTTTTTTGATTTGCACGCAAATCTAAACCGTCAGGACACTGGAGCAGCTAATTTAGTAGCGTTTCCCCCAAATCCCAGATGGCTCAGTGTCATCTATTAGGCACAGCCTTGACATTTCTTGTGCCCTCAGCATCACTGCAGAATGATGACTTTTATAACAAAGCCGTTCTGCTAATCTCCCTCTCTGGCGAGAAAGAAGGTCCCAGCTGCTCTGGGAGAGGGCGGAGAGTCCTCTCAGGGCTGTGGTTTTAATGAGAAATGTAAAACTCGATCAGAGGAGCTGTGAAGTGGCACAGAGCGCGCCTATCCCTCCCTCTGTCTCCAGTGGCCCTTTTGTTTTGTCCTTTAGAGAGGAAGAGAAGAATATAGAGACAGATCAACTTAGACGTGGACTTAAAGTACACCATTGTGCCTCTTCCCTCGAAAGAAGCATGTGTTTATACTAAAACGCATGGGTTCATCTCTCATTTCTGTCATTAACTATGTGACCAAGTTAATCTCTTTGGCCACGTGTGTGAAGTGGAGATAAAGCTGCTTATCCATCCCTCTGGAGTTCTGTGTGAAATGGCTGCAAAATATTTTGAAGTGGTCACATGAAAGATACCGCTAGATTTAGCAGAGTAAAATGTAGCAGTCGGTCTCAATACGTACTGATCCACCAGAACTTGTTCAGCCTTCTGTAAATCCTTTTGCAACAGCAGCTTGCTTTTCTATGGATTGGTGCATTTGCCATATCTGAGACGAACAAGCAAGTAAAGGAGGAGAATTCTGAGGAATTTAATATTACATGTTACTGCCACATTGTTTAGTCCCTAGAAAACTCAGCTGATGGCATTGTCATTTTTTACGTGGTCAAGTGACGCTTAGGCAAGTTAGGAAACAGAAACAGCAGTCAAAATTGTTATGCCAAAAATCTTTGGTTGCTGTTACTTACCTCATAGTGAAGCTCTGGTTTTTGCAGCCATGTCCAGAGATTAGAGGCCAGAAAATATATGTATAAATGCATAATATATGTTTAAAGAAAGAGTAAAGAAAAAATGAGGAAAAAAGGGAACAGAGCAGAGCAAATGAGGAGAACTGTTTGTTTCCAGCTAGCGCTGGGTACTGTGGAGGACTAGGAGTTAGGCTGCTGTTACCTGGCAAGTAAAGCGATTGATGGCAGACTAGCTGGGATGGTCAGGTGTTACTCCGGGATTTGCCATTCGCTCGGGTGAGGCACACGGTCCCACGCTGTGCCGACAGCCTTGGCAGTGGGACTGGCTGTGCTGGGCTATCGGGCACCGTGGCTGTATTTCGTGTGCGGGGTTCAGCCTCCCGAATAAGAGGGAGACTCAAAGGTGCTGAAGCCACAGACCACTTTATTAGGATCTATTTTTAGGCATCTCTTGCAGCTCATGTCATCGTTGTTTGCATCAGTGGCTAATTGCCTGGGCACGTCTGTGCCTGCAGGGCCAGCGCCGGCAGCAGCTTCGCTTCGTGCAGCGCTTTCCCTGCGCGATTGCAGGGGGACGTTCCCCTGGCCTGAGTAGCTCTGCGTGACACCACTGGCTTTAATGAAGAGATACTGATTTATACGAGCAGAGGGTCTCTTTTAGGGGTTTGTTCTGTTGTTTGAAGCCATTTTTCCACCATGAAGAGCTTTTCAGTTCCACAGAGGCACAGAGGTTCTTCCCATGCTCTCCTTTAAGTGGGCTTTCTGCCAGATACCAGGCCCCTGCCAGCCCCAAGAGCCAGGTGTGTTTTATCATGGAAGCTCCATGCAAAGCACCGCCGTCGCTGCACTATCATGTGGAGCAGCTTCTGTAACTCAAAACCCAGCAATTTCCCCGGGGAGGGGTGCCTGTACTTCAGCTTACCATGCGGTGCATCTGCAGCTAGGAGATCTGGCTTCAGGGTATTTCAAATAAAGTCAACAGTGCAGCGATAAAAAGAATAAACAGCTTCCATCGGGAGGAATTAGGCTGTCTCAAGAGGCTCAGTGCTCTCTACTGCATGGCTGCTGTGTCCCTGTTACCCGGTTTCCTGCAGAGGCGGCAGTTTGGGAATGCCACCAGCAGCTCGCAGCACCCGAACCGGTCAGCTCTCCCTGCCGCCGGGGAGGAGGCTCTGGGAAATAGAAAATACGTGCTTTTAGGAGGTGCTGTCACTAACTCACTTTGCAGGGAGCTGTGAGCTGAGGAGCTAGAGGTGCCACACAGCCACCTGAGTGCAAGTGCTTTGCTGTGGGAGGCTGCAGTGGATGCTGGTGACTGTCAGTGACGTACAGTGGCACTTCCGTACGAGTTCCTGTAGTGCCCTGAGTTGGTGAAGAACAAAAACCTCAGCTGCCGTGGTTGCAGAGTTAACCCTTGAGCTTTAACGGTGGGTGCGACAAAACATGCCTGAGCTTGCAGAGAGCCCCAGGCAGTAGTCCTGGCATGTGAATTGCCTGGGCAGGGCAGAGATGGTCAGTGGAAATGGGTGATAAAGCCAGGAATATCCATACGCCATTAAAAGTTTCATGTGTTTTAAGAGAATAAATGGAAGAAAAAGGATTAGATTTGTATGATCTTTTTCAATACAGAGCTTCTGTGGATGAAGAGAGGAGGGGAAATAGGTGCATTTGCTTGATTTCCTTTCAGAAATGTGACATCATTTTTTCATATACCAGTACCCTGGTTTAGTAAACTTATATTACTCTTCTTCTATATGCAGGTTATTAATAATAGCTACCTGTATGTAAGCAGGAACCATAAACCATGATACCCTAATAACAACAAGAATTTTTACTAAGCTGTTTTTAGAGTAGTATATTAAACTGAAAGAATCCAACCAATACACATTTCTTAAATTTTGCTGGTCCTGGCTTTAATAATATGGCAAAACTACATTTTTTGCCAAAGTTTGTACGTAGTAAACGATTTATTCCTCACGTGGATACCACAGGCATTGGAATTGACTTGCTAAATTAATTAAGCACATGTGCTGATTGTTTTATGATTTAGAAGTGTCATGCAGTCTGTAAATTTTACTGCCTGAAGACCATGAGCAGCCTTTGTCTGATAGACCTTGTTAGCTTGGTGCAAAAAAAGCAACAGTAGTTTCCTTTAGAAAAAAGAATTCCTTCTTGATATTTTCGGCTGCTTTTCCCAGTTGTTTGAAAGAATAGCCTCAAGGTCTTAATGTCCTTTAAAAGATTAATTTACCGATGCATTCATCTTAACAAAACAAAACCAAAACACCAACCCGCCCAAACAAACAAACAAAACCGCTGACCCCCGAAAACCCAAACCAGCAAACAACCAAAAAACCCCATTAAAAAAGCCCTGAGAAAATATGTAGGGGGGAGGGAGTTGCTATAGAGAGACTAAGGAGCAAAATAAAATGTAGGTTAAAAATCCTTCAGAAAGAAACCTACTCCAGAGACTATGGAGTTAATTAACTATAGCTAGGTGTTGAAAAGGACTACATAATCTTTGGCTCTGTAATATTTATAGTTAGGGAACCTTTGATTAGAAATAATCAAATCTCATGCTTCAGGGCGTGAGTTGATTACTGCAAGGGTCAGGGAGGATCCTGTCTTTCCCCTGCCATACCCACACGTCATTCCCTGTTTGGCTAAAAATAAATCAGTTGCTCAGGAGTTTTTATGTTGTGGCTGCTGCCTCAGGCAAAAGACTGAACTTGATGGACCAAGACTGTTGCTTTGGAGGAGATTTACGCTAACAGTCGAGCACTGCAAGCCAGGCCGTGGCGTGCATGGGGAACCCTTCACTCTGTTCAGGAAACACTTTAAAACATGTGCTTGTCAATGGGTGTAGGAGAAAGCCAGCCTGGTAGCACACATCACATCCACTTGGCGTTACGGCATGGGCTTCCCGATTCCTGGCCTCAGACCACAAAACCCGATAGTCCCCGTTTAACACGTTATGACAGCTTACGTACTCTGTTGTAACAACAGGCACGGTTTTGCTGTGAGTCAGAAATACGGGAACTCGTGGAGCGAATCCAGGGTGGTTTGGTCCCGCGCTGTCAGATGTGTGGGTCGCACCCTTGCCCTGTGCAGCCGTTCCCTCGCAGTGCCGACGTCTGGAGCGCGAGCCGCAGCCGAGCCCCCCTCGGCGTGGTAGGTGTCCCCGGGAGTGATGCCAGCATTGGCATTTTGTGGGCGGAGGAAGGGTTTTGCCGGGTGGTGCTGGGCTGCAGCGCACCTCTGCGCGGCGAGGGGACCTGCGGTCTGGTTGACTTCGGGCTCCCTCAGCACCCTCTTCGTTTGGCAGAGGAGCTGGCACGTTAGGTTTGGATAGGCCTCGAATTGCTAAAGCTTAAAAGATGGGGTCAGTCTGGGGGATATTGCCTTTATATTTAAAATAGTGCACTTTGGAGGGCAACACCCACTTTTCACTGCCGAAAAGTTCAGCGACCCTCGACCCCCCAAGGCGCGATGCAGTGAGTGCCTCCATCGCTGAGTCTCCTCGTCTCAGCACGGCTGCGCACCTCAGCGTCCCCGATAGCTGGTTCCCACCTGGCATCAAACTTGCTCGGGACTATTAGGGGTAATACTCGTCAAAGGGAGACAGCCCTCGCATTTGTTTGCTTCTTCCCATCTTTTCTGAGCAATTATTTGTGGCTGCTGATGCGTCTCAGCCCTTTCTGCCTTCTCCTGGTGCGGTTTAATTTCCTTTGCTGCCTGGATCCATCTTACAATGTGCAGAGCCTGTTTGTTGTGGTGGAATGTTGCTTTACAAGCATTTATCATACCTTGGCTGGAATACGTTTTGTAATCAGGTTTGTTTCGACGCTGTTTTGCTTTGAGGGAAGTGCAGTGACTGCAGGCTGCAAAGGTGCGACTGTTTTGTTTTCTGCATTTTTAGTACATGATAAATAAACGTTCTCCATAAAAACGAATGAGAACAGAAGCAGTTTGTATTCTCTTTGAACGCTCCTCCTAAGATCTCAAAATACTTTCCGGTATGAGTTAAGATCCTGCGTAGTACCCAGCATTGTCATGGCCAAGTGCAAACGTTATCCTGGTAAAACATTATTTCATGCTTTGCAACAGGCGGGTTAAATATCTTTTAGCTGTTTAACCAGCGAAGAAATGAGACAGATGCATCAGTAGTTTAGAAAGCATTTCATTCTCTCTGGAGCCCAGTGCTGTTGCAGCCTCGGCTATGTAAAATCCCTCAGCGTTTCTGCAGAGCTTCATCATTCATATTAAACCCCATCAGATCCTCCGGACCCACCAGCTGCTGTCCTCGCTGCCATCACCTCTCTTGTGAGGACGGTGTCTAACTCATGGGGCCTGGAGCAGTTGGCCTGGTGCATCGGGGGAACTGCTGTCAGCCTGCCCGAATACGCGAGGAGGGCGAACGGAGCAGCAGAGCTGTGCGGGGACGGGGCAGCTCTCTGCCCGCTGCTGAGGAACGACCGAAAGTCACTGCTGGAGTGCGGAGTGGTTTGGGCTCCCGTATTTTCCACCCGCTGGATGTTGCTTTGTTCTTAAAATGTTCGTTGTTTTCCTGTGCCGGTGCAGTTTGGTGCCTTGGTCGTGATCAGCGGTGCAGCTTGCTTACCGCCCCATTGGTTTAGACCGTCCCAGGCCCGATTTTCACAAGAGATCACCCTCAGCACGGCAGCGTGACCAAGTCCCGGGGAGGAGCTGGCTCTCCCTTAGCTGCCTGATTGCGGTTGCCTGAGGGAAGACGTTGAGATACTTGTGCAGGGTTGGAGACTCGCCGGCTTTCCTCCTGGCTTTGGGTGAACCTTTTAATATCTCTCTGTTTCCACTCCTGTGTCTAAAATGGGGTTACTGGCACTGGGGTTAATAGCCAGTGGTGGTCCCCTGCGACCCCCGGCCCCTCCTCCGGCGCAGCTCTGCGGTGGGAGACACACACACAGATTTGGCTGCTTCCACGGTGTTTTGGCCAAAACCAGCTTGCTTAAGCTCTGGGGTGTCGGTTTATTTCTCAAGTTGAACACAGTAATATTTCCACCCTTTGCAGGGGTGTTACCAGACTTAATGAATTAATATACGAAGAGCTTTGAGCTCTCCAGATGAAAGGCGCTGCAGAAGAGCTAAGGATTATTATTTGTGGTTCTAATTTATTTTCCATCAAAGGGATGAGAGGGGTGAGAAAATGCCATTTGTTCTGGAGCTGGGAGCAGGAGTTTGAAGTCTTTTTTTTCTTTCTTTTTTTTTCTTTTCCCTTCGCCTTTATGTGTTTCTCTGAGAATTTCGTGGAAGTCCCTGCCCTGTCTTTTCTTCTCTGGACACCAGTGTGTGCAGCAGCCGGCACAGTGCTAACCACCAGAGACTTCAAGGGCCGTAGCGTGTTAGGGAAGCGCCTGCCCTGGTTTTCAGTAACAACTGATTTCCAGGCATTGCAACTAATTGCTAGCTTCAGCGCGAGTTCAGCATTCAAAGTAAAGGGAAGATTTCACATGGAATTTTTTCTCAATCTGGCAATACCCTGAGCCCCATCTCCTCGGATTCTGTGGCATTCAGCGATTTTCCTTTGTAATAACTCAGATTTGGATGCTTTGGGAATTCCCACCCTTCGAACAGTGGCAGATATTTTCTCCTGGTATTATTTTTTTTGTAGTCAAGTAGCAATAATTTCCAAGAGGGTGGGAGAATGACAGTGATGAGTTGGAAGGTACGGGGGTCTCGGCCCTGAACGCTGCTCCACCCGCATGCAGCCCCCTTGACGATGGGTTGCCAGCTGCCCATTCCAAGCCAAGTGGGTTGTGGGGTCAGAGCCCCGCTGATGCTCCGAGCGCAGAGCTCACCTCTCGTCCCCCGCAGCTGCCGGGGATGCTGCGCACTGCTGCTCCTGTGGCCGGCCCTGCCGGGGCTGCCCGGCCCTGCCTGCCAGGTGCTCAGGGTGTGCCGAGACATGGCTGGGAAGAGCAGGGCAGCTGCAGTGCTGCATCGTCTCTACTCATCAGTTTCTGTGTGCAGCCCTGGAGCAGCCGTACAGGACTTTGTGCTAAAATTGTCTCGTGGGAGAGACTCAAACCACTAGAACAAGGTTTCACCCCAAGTGGTGAATAGAAATTCGCCCCGATTCCTCGTTTTTTGTGTTGCTTGCTGATTTATGAAAGCACAGCTATACTAGTCCTTAACTGCCCATGTTTTCAACTAATAAGATTAGAAGCTAAATAGCAGCAGGACAAATGGTGGATTATGACCATTCCATAGCTCCTGTAAAAATCCTCATTATTGCACGTGTAGTTTCACTGCTTTAAAAGACTCGCTGGGGACAGGCAGGCTGGACTCGTATATCTGTGAGGAGGAATCATCCCGTTGTGGTTTTACTGCTGCTTTTAGCACAGTCTAAACCAACTACAACTCTGCATGTGACTTGATCTGAGCTGAGGGTTGTCTCTTCAGATCTGCAGAAAGCATGAGATGACTTCTTTGGTTGGAGCTGCTTGTGGCACCAGCTGAGTTTTCATATTTCAATTTGAGTTTATTAGTACTGATGTTCTGGCGCAGAATCACTTTCTGTGCCTTTCTGCATTGATTCAGTAATGCCTGTGGATGCTGTAGAGCTGGAGAAGGTGCCTCTGAAATGCCAGCTCACAACAAGGTGTTCTGTTGCTGTGGAAAAGTTGGTCTCGTTTTGGGTCATTGGGATTACGCTAGCAATCTTTCTTCTCTTCTCTGTAGCTTTTTGTGTCATGCTGGTCCTCATGGCAGTGGTTTTGGTGGGGCTGCACTGGGGCTGAAGCCTGCTCACCATATGCCTGCCTGTGCCACCGTGCCAGGGTGGTTTTGGTTGCAGCTCAGGCAGTGAGGACTTCCTACTCGTTCTTTAATCTGCCTGGCAGCAAAGCGTCCTAACTTCTGTAATACAAATTGTGCCTTCAGTAGTTTTCACGTAATAAGAGTAATTCGCTGGCAATGGTTAGTTTGGTGCTATGTGCTGTGGGAGGTATTTCTCACGGGGTCCCTCTGTTTCTCCCCTGGAGGTGTCCCGGTGACCCGCAGCCCTCCTGTGCCTGGGCATATCTCTGCAGATCATGGTGCTTGTGTGCAGAGGTACCTGAACAGCTTCAGACCATGAGCATACCACTCTGCTAACCGCTGGTGCTGACCAGGGTGCGCCGCACTGTGCCCTGCAGCTGTACCTGTGCTGTGCCAGGAGACAGGAGTGAGTGCACTGGCGACATATGATTATGAAACTCCTCACAGAGGATAAAGCCATAATTATCTAACTTTATGTCCTCTATCAGGAACTCCAGCCCTCTCTTACGTCCCAGAAATAAATGTGCTTCAGTTTTGGACTGCAGCCCTTCTGTTTCGCTGCACTCTCCTTACAGCCCCACAAGTGCGGCTCAGGCTGATGCGTTGTGCTTGTCCTGCTTACAGCATCCTCTGTGTCTTGCTTTTCCCTGCAGAACAACATTGGTTGGCATCCAAATTTTGGGTGCTTCTTTGGTGCCTGTCCTTGCCCCCCACTCCCAGGGCAGGCTGCTCGCAGCAGAGCCAGCCGATCGGAGCAGAGCCCTGCGGAGGTTTGCACTGTGTCAGGGCTCCCGCTGGGGACTGACAGTTGCTAAAAGTTGCTTTTTGCTCAGCTGTGATTAAGCGTTCATAGCAGTAAATCCCTATGCTGTTGCTGTATTTAACACGCCAAACTCAATTATATTGAGAAGAGAGTTTAGAAACAAGCTTTTGTCTAATGTACAGTATTTTGGCAGCAATTAGCTCTGAGTTTTATCATTTTCCCCAAGGTGAACATGAGAACGATCAGTTATGCACGAGAAACTGCTCCGTCGTGAGAGAGGAAGGCAACTTCCTAGCGAGGATAAAAGGGTTTGCACATACTGCAGGGCACGTTTTTCAGTGCCACCTTGCTTGAACGTCCACCTGTATTTGATAACTTTGGGAAATGGTTTCTTTGTGTAAAAAGTGCTTGCAGCGTAGTTCACAAGGCGAGAAGGAAATCGCTGAGGACAAGCAGTGGCACAGGCCCTCTGGCCAGTTCTTTCCAGGGGCTGCTGCAGGGCACAGGTTTTGCCACCGGTGGGGCCCCTGTGGTCACGCTGGCCCTGGGGCAGTGCTGAGCAGGGAGCCAGGGAGAATGGTGCTTTTGGATGATTTTTTTTCCTCTGTTCTGTCTGAGAAGATCCTGTGCTGTTCCCAGTAAAATGAAGGGTATTAAACCCTGGTGCCATCGCGAGGGTCCAGCGCAGGGTCACTGTGCTATCTGGCTGTTTGTTCCCTGGTACCTCTGCTCCTTCAGTCCTCTTTCCTTCTTGCCTTTTCATATGGTATTCCAGTATGCTGTTAAATATACCCTGGGACGACAGGGCTGATGTTTCTCTGGGACATACAATGCTTCTTGGGGGCATTTAATGTACACATGACCCTCCAGAACAAGGGTGGGAGTGTTTGTGTGACTGGACCCTTCCTCGGTGTTTCTCAGTGCTGTGATCTGGGATTCCACGCCAGCCTCGCTCGGACGTTCAGGACATACCTGTCTGCTGAGTACAACCTGGAAACCTCCCGCCACGAGGGCCTGGACATCATCGAGAATGCTGTGGACAACCTGGATGCACGGAGCGACAAGCACACCATCATGGACATGTGCAACCAGGTCTTCTGCCCTCCGCTGAAGTTCGAGTTCCAGCCTCACATGGGGGATGAGGTAGTGTACTCGCCCGAGGGGCTGCAGAGCTGCCTCGCAGTCTGGCCTGGACTGGCTTCCTCCTCTTCTTAACCGTCACTGTTAAATTATTTCTGAGTCCTTATCCCTCTGTGCTGTCTTCACACGCTGCTATTCGTGTTTCCTTTCTTAATGAGACACTTGGTTCATTAGGGCTCCTCCTTTCAGTCTGCCTTTTGCTCCATCTCTCTCCCAATTAGGAAGCCTGTGGCTTGATTCTCAGCTGAACTGCCCCACAGATTTGTAAAGCGGAGCTTTGATTTACCTGCTGTAATTGGAAGACTTCAGAGTGCAGCTTTCAAATGCTGGGTACAAAATGCTTTGTGCTGGCCTGGATCCAGGGCACTATTCATTAGAAACTGGGTGACGCAGCCTCCCTGGAGGCTGCGAGGAGCTTGTGGGTGCTGGAGAGAATCATCTAGGTATTTAAATGTGTATGTCTGGTCAGTGCATGACCCACTGAATGCTCTCCTGTCTCTCTCTGGCACCGATCCTGTCTCAGGTGTGTCAGGTCAGCGCCCAGCAGCCCGTGCAGACCGAGTTGCTGATGCGGTACCACCAGCTGCAGTCACGACTAGCCACCCTCAAGATAGAGAATGAAGAGGTAAGAAGTCACTCTGGGTCTCGTGTTTGGCCCTGTAGGCAGCATTGCTCAGCCTTTTGCGTGTTGCTCAGGGGGTTTCTTGGCGTGCTCAGGTGTCCTTCCAGAGACAGCAGCTAGTGCCAGAGCAAGCCCAGTACTTAGGAGCTGCCTGTTGGCCAGCTGTTGCGGCTCAAGATGTGTCACTTTCCCAGTCTGCTTGAAAACCATGCTGTCTTCTGTTTCTGATAGGTACGAAAAACGCTGGACGCCACAATGCAAACTTTGCAGGACATGCTGACAGTGGAAGATTTTGATGTTTCAGATGCCTTCCAGCACAGTCGCTCCACTGAGTCGGTCAAATCAGCTGCATCAGAGACGTACATGAGTAAAATAAACATCGCCAAGAGGAGAGCCAACCAGCAGGAAACCGAAATGTTCTATTTTACAGTGAGTCTCGTCTCATGCAATAGAGGACACAAAACGTTAATTGCTACTTGAGTCCCATTTTAAGTGCTCATTAGTGAAGAGCAAGAACCAATTCAGTCTCTTTAAGTATTTGTCTTCTGTCTGATTTGGGGTTGGAATGCATTTCTCAGTGACAGGGTAGCGCATAGGGACTGACAATCCAGTGTCTGCCTCGTTTTTCTTTTTGAAGGAACAACTGGAGCAACCAGTTGTGACCAAAAACTTACAGAAATCAGTAGGAGTGGCTCAGAGCAGGGCAGCAGACTCCAGCCAGCCTCGCAGTGTGTCACCATTCAGTGGCTGTTCCTGGAGACCCTTACCATTTTGAACCATCAGCCAAGCCTTCCTTTTCTGGCCTACACAGCTAAAACCTGCCCTTGGCCCATGGGGTGAACTAAACGGTCATTTGCATCTCGTGCAGGGTGTTGGGGGAAGCTGCGACAGCCCCGGCTTTGCAATGCCTCGCTGTTGTGTGCGTGCTGGGTAGAGGCAGCTGTGCTGTGTCTCCCCTGCAGCCTTGCTCCCGTACTTCACTTCTAGGCAGATGTAAAGTTCTCTGTTATTGTACTTGAAATATAAGTAATAAGCCATCAGTTCAGCAGAAGTAGCCCTCATTTAAACCCGGTTAATAGGCTAAAGTTAATAGCATCTTATGATATATTACATATGCATAGAAAAGCTTCTACTTTCTCTTAACAGCAGTATTATTCCAGTTCGGGGAAAAAAACTTGCAGTGTTTGTTTTGAGTTGTGCTTGGGGGTTTTTTTAATGCTTTTTGCAAGAATTTGATCTTTCCCATTCTCTGTCTTTCATTTTCCATCTCTCTCTCCTTCACTCCTCTCATCTGTAAAATTACTTGCTCTTGAGCGTTCCCGGGTGTCAAACAGTCCCACAATGAAATGAGAAGTTGTGCTGCACAGTTAGTGTCACCCAGTGCATAAAGCATCTGATGGTCCCTGGCCTGGGAATGTCTCACGCACTGGGAGTTCTTGCTCTGCATCATTTGTTTGCACGAAGGCAAAGTGTCTGTCAGTGGAGGGAAAGCCTCTTTGATTTTCCAGGCCATTCCCAGAAGCCTGACAAAAGAAAGCTTGCTTTGAACTCGTTTCTTTGGAGCTCCTTGTGTTCCCAGGCAGGAGGTGCAGCACCAAGGAGACCGGGCTAATAAGATCGTCCGGACTGTGGCTGGAGCAGTGAGAAGTGATTAGACTGTGCTCAGCCCTGCGGCGCATCTGACGTCTGGTTTGTTAGAGCCTGTCAGCCTCACCGAGCCCCCCTCCAGCAGCCCCCCAGGCAAAAGTGTACATCAATTACGGACTATTTTTGCCAAGTGTGTTAACCCACCTTGTTTGTTTTATTTTTAATTCCAGAAGTTTAAAGAGTATTTGAATGGCAGTAACCTTATTACGAAGCTCCAGGCTAAACATGACTTGCTGAAGCAGACTCTTGGAGAAGGTGAGTCGTGGGGTTAAGTCCAGGGAGGAACCTCCCATCCCATGAGACGATTTTAAACCAGGCGTCATCTTCCAATCTTACCTGCTGTCTGTGTTTTCCTGAGTGACTGATGGCTTCTGCGGTTGGCTGCTACCACTAAGTTTAACCAGTGATGTGCAAAAATCATTATTTCCCTGGAGCATTACGCTTTTCCCACCTTTCTTTGGGAGTGCACATAGAGAAATTTGTTTGAGTCTTCTACTGTGTGCCAGAGGGCTGTGTTACTTCTCCAGCAGCCAAGAGGTTCCCACCCCACTCCAACCCTCTGCCTTTTTCCTTTCTCTTCCCTTTCTTAGAGCAGCCCTGAACACAGGTATTTTCTTGTCCTTGATGCTATTCTTCTGTGTTACAGATTTGCCAGCAGCCTTGTTGATTTAATAGGCCCCTTGCCCCCCTGGCCATAGGTTTTTGACTTGCTCTAAACCAGAACTGCAAAATCATCCTTGTTTTTGAAACTAACTTTTCCATAGCAGGCTCTTGTTACTCCAGATAATTTCACAAGTTTGGTTTAGAGCAGATACGCACAAACAGGCTTCATACAACAGCAGGGGCAGTAACTTCTGAGGGAGGCAGGAGTGCGTGGCTCCAGGTGGGATCCGCCACCGCTGGGGCAGTGGTGTGCAGCCATGTTCCTGGGAGAGGATTTTAGCTCTTTTAAAGGGTTTTAAAAAAAAAATGCATTATTTCCAGTGTAAAGAAGATGGAGATGAGTTAGTGTCCTGATCTTTCCAACAGGAGAGAATATATTTAAATTAAAATACACAAATGGTCTATGGTCATGTTTTAACAATACCAAAATTGGACTCCACATCTCAGGGTTAAAAAAAACCCAAACAAACCCAAACCCCCAACTTTTTGTTGGTTATTTTGCCAAACATATTTTCTCAGCCAAACTTATTTAGACTTAAAATCCACCCTCTAGTTAGGTCCTAGGGTATGTTCCACTCAGTGAGCAAAGAGCCAAGTCAAGGCACAAAATGTAAGCACAAGGAAAGCTGCAAGGGTAGATACATAGGGGTCCATTAACATATTTCTTTTCCCAGGAGTTTCAGTACTCCCTGTAGCTGCCTTTAACCCCTTACGACCCTGCATAGCAGGTCAGTGACAGCCCTTGTGCATCCTCACTGAGGCAGTCCTGTTCCATACCAGCCTGGCAGGGGTTGTGCGAGGCTCAGGGGGTTACTGCGTGCTGCCAGGCAGGGCTCCCAGCTGCTGGCTCTGAATTCAGGCTTTGACATAGGCAAGGGGGATGGAGCGTGCGGTTCACAGAAATTGGACCCATCTAAGCTCTTCCCAGAGATCAGATCTTAATACAGAAAAGAGCTCTGTTTATTCGATGCAGTGCTAAGACTCCTATGGATGGTGCAAGAAGTGATGAATCTGTTGAAGATTAATTTGATCACCATCCTGGTCTCTCACACAAGAGCCATACTAATGCCATACTTAGGAGGAAGAGTGCAGGGTCAGGCATTTTAATTCTCTAGAGTTGTGCAAAAGCAGCCATGGAAGATTTTCACATGAAAACTTTCTGAATTTCTCCCAGGCCATGGGATCATCCTGCTATGTAGGCGTTCAGCAAATATTTAGCCCAGAAATGCCAAATGCTGCGTTTCAGCATGAGCTGATTCTCATTAGGAAGAAGTCTGGGTTTGCAAAACACTCATGTTGGAATTCTTTTCTTTTTCAGTGAGGAATTGGCTGCAAGCTTGCTTTCCGCAGGTGCCAAGGGAGAGCAGGAAGGAGGCATGTGCAGCCAAATGCTTCCTTTTATGTGTCTTAGAAAAAGGAAGAATAAATCAGCTTTCCTGGCCTTGGGAGAAAGGCACAAAGAGCATGTGAAGTTAGTTTTTTTCCGTGGATTGACAAGTACTTTAAAAAATGAACAGATCTTATCAGTGGTGATACGCTGCTGTTTATATGAAATCCAAGCACTAAAAATACACGAAGGGAATAAGAATATTGACAGCCAGAATAGGGTCTGGCTGATGGTGGTTAGATGGGCTGTTATCTCACAGGAAAAGCTGGGGAACTGAATACTCCGCTGCATTCAGGTGCTGTTAGTGGTCCTCCATGAGGCAGTTGGATAATCTCAGCGGCCTCCCTGGGGGCTTCAGCCCTTATCAGACTGCCCCTTTCCTGCTGGGGTTTGGCCAATCCCCAGCTAGTGTAAATGGGCACTTATTGCAGAGGACGGCAGTGCATCTGGTTACTTACAAGACGGGATTCATATTGCAAATAAACCTTTAATATCCGTGGGAATTGAAGATGCTTTCCCTCTCTTGTGGCTGAGTCTTGGATTTCTAATACATCTTTTAGTGGTGGGGGCTTGTGTAGCAAAAAGCTCGGCATCTCCCCAACCTGCAGGGCCCTCAGGCACGTTCAGCTTCTTTTTGCCAAAAGCCATTAACTTGGGGCTTACAGAACCAGAAGTGAGTTCGTGTGTGCCTGTGCAAATGTGTTTTAACCGTTGTTTTGTGGTGACTAATGTGGAGAGATGATGGAAACTTGTGTTTCTTCATAGGTGAAAGAGCCGAATGTGGAACAACCAGGTGAGCATTTTCTTCCACTTCATCTGCTTTTAGGAAGGGCTCGCTCTGGCAGGAGGAGGGTGGCCGTAGGAAGGGTGGCTTGCTTTGCTACTGATACGGCTTGGTGGGGTTCAGATTTAACCATCTTCCGGCTGCCCTGTGCTGGCAGGCTGGAGGGCAAGGTGATTCCAGGCTCCCCACATCACTGCCCTGCTTCTCAGCTGCATTGGCTGAAGTGGATTAATTAGGGTGATGACAAACAGGCCCTTGTTTTTGCTGCAGTGTAATTTCTAGCTGACTGGCTCTGAAGTGCCTGGAAGTGCTGTGTCAGCACGGTGCGGTGCAGTACCTTGTAGCATGGCTGAGGTTGGGTTGTGTTCAGACAGTGCGACACAAGGGTGTGCAGCTGCTCTTTACCACCCCTGTTCATTTGAGGACTTTGATATGTCCCCCAAAGCCTCTCCCAGCTCTGGCTTCTTTGCCTAGGAGTGCAGAGCCTGTCTGTATTCACAGACTTTCATCCCTCTGCAGCAGGAGATAGTGCTAGGGCTGAATGTAACAGGGAGGAGGCTTTGATCTGTGCGCAGTCCATAAAGCATCTCCACAGAGCTCTGGTGGCTTGCTATGAGTGTGCTGGTTTTCTAACAGTAAGACGTGGGCCAGCAAAGCCTCCAAACATCTCCCCAGAACATGTACAACCTCTCTCTGTGTTATCTTTTTACAACCCTGTTTTCAGTGTTTAATAAAATTTGCAATACCAGCAAAAAAAAAAACCATTCCATGTTAGAAATGCTGAAACATATGGTGAAGCCTGGGCTGCCTTTCCAGGCAGGAAAGAGGCTGCCTTAGCAGAGGGCAGCAGGGCGGCAGGGTGCCTTGCTCTCTCGACTTCTGGCTGGAGGGGGACTGTGCTGCCGGCGCCAGGCTGAGTGGCGCCAGGGCTGGGCACCCACTGGGGCTGCAGTGCAAGGCAGCGAGGTGCCATCAGGACAAAGAGGGGCCTTCCCTGCCTCGCACAGGCCAGAGAGGGGGACTGCACAGTGTATCACTGCACTGAAGTGCTCCAAGGAGCTGCACTTGGCCGTGCTCCCAGGTGCCCTTCGGATCAGCAGTCACGGCAGCTGCTCCCCCGCTGCAATCACTGCCTCTCCCTGCGGGTCCCAGGAGAGCTGCCCTACAGCACCTCGACACCCTCGGTGCCCCAGCTGTGTTTGCATGCACACAGCTGAAGCGGGGTACAGACACAGCCTGTGAGGTGGGCTCTGGTCCTTTGGGTGTGCCAGGCAGGGCTATCTGCTGAGCTGGTTGAGGAGAGCACACCCAAATGACCAGCTAAAATCATAGGGAGAATTTGCTCTTGAGTACTTTGTTTATCAGGAGTGGGTGCCCATGGGGTGGTGGTGTTGCAGGCCAAAACAATCAAAGGAATGAATAACAGCCTCCTACATGAGGGATGATGGCACAACTCCCTGCTGCTTCTGTTTGCTTTTGTTTCAGCAGTTGCTTTTACTTCACAAAGGAAAATAAACAAGAGACAATCTCCTTCTTGTGCGAGGCAGCGCTGTAAGTGTGGGCAGAAAAACCTTTCCACCAGATACAGCTGGAGGCCAGGCAGCCCCGGCCGCCTTGCGCTGGGGCGTCCCCTGGGGAGAGGAGATTACGCGGCAGCAAACAGCACTGGGTCTCTAGTCTGCAGCACAGGGCTGCTCAGCTGAGAGCCAGGCAGATGCTTGAATGGACAGCAGTTGTTTCTGCTCCTCAGTTACCAGTTGAAGGAGTGGTTAGAAGCTATAGGAGTGTAGAGACAAACTGCTTAATTAAAGGCATGTGATTAGGGAACCAGCGGATCACAACTGTCACCTTTGCATCGTAGCTCTGTGTAAATTGTACATGTCTATTTGGCTCTGCTTTATGAGAACTTTTGCCTGAAGGCTCCTAGCACTCATTTTTGTTTGCAGTCATGATCTCTCCTCTACAGACAACAAAATAGCCTGGGGGTAGAGGACAGATCGGAAATCGGTTAGAGATTTTATGCTATTTTTCTCCCTTTTCTAGATCTAGGCACTTGGGTCTTAATGTCCTTCATTATCAGAAGAAGAAATAAAAATGTGAATAGCGTTAATGAAAGCAGCCCTCCAAAGTCCTGATCACTGCACTAGAATAAGTCATATGTTTCCATGGCCTCATTTCCAGAAGCAATAGGTGTCTGTTACCCTTGCTGAAGTCAACAGGGTCTTCAAGGTCTGTTCCCCGTGACTGATGAGGACCCTCAGTCACTAGCTAGTAGGGGTAGGGTCACACCACTTCCTAATGCGCATGCCTACCTTTTCTGTTCTTATAGAGTTGTTGGTGGGTTTGCTCGTGTGTGTTGACTGGGCTCACCTTTTTGTTTGGTGGTTTGACTCATGGGAATGCCTGCCAGAAAGATGAAAAACGGTTCACATCCCTGTGAATCTCTCCCAAACAGAAGTTAGCTACAGAGAGGTGGAAGTGTTCCCACTTTCCTCTTTCTGGCCGTCTTTGAGCAGAATGAGGTCCATTTAGGAATAAACAGGAATACCCCAGTGTTTTCCAGGGGTAGCTGTGATTTATTTTGGATACATCAGGGAATCAGTTGAACCCTCCAGCTACTCTTGGTGCTTTTTCAGGCTGACAGAGTGCTGAACTGATGGAGGTAGGAGGCAGGTGTTAAAAATCCGACTGAGCACCAATGCCTTCGTTTTACTTCTAAAATGTCATCAGAGAATGGTTTGGGTTGGAAGGGACCTTTAAAGGTCATCTAGTCCAAGCCCCCTGCAACGAGCAGGGACATCTTCAACTAGATCAGGTTGCTCAGAGCCCCGTCCAGCCTGACTTTGAAGGTTTCCAGGAACGGGGTATCTACCACCTCTCTGGGCAAGCTGTACCAGCGCCTCACCACCCTCATTGTGAAAAATTTCTTCCTTATATCTAGTCTAAGTCTACCCTCATCCCTCGTACTAGCACAAACACTGAGCAGCAGTTTTGATATTTGGCATCTCAGAGAGGGAGAACTGTATCTGCAGATTGTAGGTACCAAAGGCAGTTGTGACCAGCTGTGTTTAGCAGCTTTATTACTCTCTGGCTTGAATGAAGCAAGTTCTGCATGAAGAGCATTCCTGATCACCCATTGTTCATTCAGGCTGTGGTTGTTGGTATAGTTACTGCTCTGTCACTGTCTGATTTCTGACGATGACTTTTTTTTACAGTGGAAACTAGGACTCTTCAAGAAGCGCATAGCAACAGATAGTTAGATTGCTGTATGTGGCTGCAGCTGAGGTTAGAGTCTGTCTGATAGGGAAATACTGGAAGGTTATGGGGATGGAAGGTAATGGGTAGGTTGGCTTATTGCTGTTAAATGTTTCTACTATCAAGATTAATTTGAATTTATTACTTAAAGGCCGCAGTCTTGACCTTGACTTGAAATTATGTGTGCAGTGTATAGCGAACAGCTCTGATTTTGCTCCGGGCTGCCTACAGGTTATCTCTGCTGCCTGTTCAGGCACCTGCCAGCTGCACCCGGGCTCAGCCTGGCCTTTGGGACCTGCAGAAGTGAGGCCATTGCGGCACTGGCTCCAAAATGAGTTAGGCAAGGTAGTGCAAGGGTAGCCCGCCCCAGGCTGCTGGAAAGGGCTTTGGAGTAAGCAGAGGGCACGTCCCCAGGAGCCGCGGGTGCTGTGCGCGATGTGGCGGTGTGAGCCGAGCTTGTTGCAGGTCCGCCGGCTCCCGGTGGAGCGGTGTCCGCGGGGCGGACACAGCAGCAGGGGTGCTGAAGCGTGAGCGGCTGCAGAGTGCGTGGAGCTGTGTGTAGAGTCCTCACAGAGGGATTTTTCTGTTTCATTTATTTCTTATTGTCGGTCATAATCTCACCCTGTCATTGCATTTATGTTGGTGTTTTGTTGATTTCTTTTGTTCCATTTTCTCCCAGGCCCCCATGTCTTCCCCCTAAGCCACAGAAAATGAGGAGACCTAGGCCTCTCTCAGTCTATAATCATAAACTCTTTAACGGCAATATGGAAACGTTCATTAAGGTACTTGCTGGCTGACAGTAAGAGTTTATGAACGCTGTGAATGTAACGGTGGCTTTCCTGTCCTAACTGCTGCCTGCTTTCCTTCCTCGGCGGGGTCTCTCCAGTCCGCCCTGCACCCAGTTGACGTGGCCAGCGCACGCTTTGCCTCGGTGACGATTTCTCTCCGTAGCTGTCCTCGCCCCTCGTGTGTTCCTTGTGTTACCCGTCCTGCCACCACCTGCGTGCCCCGGGGTGAGGGTAGCAGTGAGGACCCTCATGGCTGGTGGCTGTGCTGGCCGGCTGTGCGGCGCGAGGCGCTCTTGGCTGAGCATCCCTGTTGTCCAGCACTGCTTCCGCCTGTCCTGGGAGGGAAGATCAGGCAGGAAGGATAACCCAGCCCAGCACCCTCAAAGGATCAACAACCCTTCCCCCCCCCCCCCCCCCCCCCCCC
>WAAD01035091.1:201406-227562 GCA_013389945.1 Fregata magnificens
GCCCCCACCCCCCCCCCCCCCCCCCCCCCAGCTTCCCTTTTTCCACACACTTTTGGTGGTCGTCTTCCCCCGTGGCTGAGGGGGAAGGCAAAATGACTCATAAGCTCCCAGAAAGTATCTCCCAGTTGTAAGGGCTGGCAGCCTCGAATTGAAATACCGCGCCTATGGGTGGCTGCGTGGGAGGGTGGATGTGCTATCCTCATCCTTAAACAAAATATGTTAATAATAACCAGCCCAGCTGGCTCATCTCAGTGCCAACTGCTGATGGGTGGCTGAGGCCCTCTCGTACAGCTCGGCACTTAGTGGGAGTCTGAAGGCCCCTTCCCACAGCCCAAACTGGAGGGAGGGCTCACCTGCAGGGAGGGCAAGCGAGAGCCGGGTGTCAGTGCGGAGCCACGAGCTTCTCCCGTGGGAGGCCGTTACCTCTGAATGTGCCAGGAGAGGAGACACTATGGCTTGCACGCTGACTGAGACCCATGCCGGTGCCTGTCCGTGCTCGGCGAGGGCTGGGACCGTGGGCTCGGCTTCCAGCGTTGGAGCAAAGTGATTCCTAAATGGTTGCTGAGCCGTTTCCTCCAAACCATCGCTGATAACATGCAGTGTGTGGTCTTCATAAATGTGGACCAAAGTATTTTCTTCATTTAAGCTGGGGTGAACTCAGATGAACTCAATTAACACCAGTGCAGTCCCAGTGGAAGGGGACATTTGGCCCTCATCATCCCCGGAAATTACCCAGAAGGACAGATTTGAGGAGAAAAATGAAGAGATGTGGACGTGGGATTTCTCCCAAAGGATACCTTCAGCTATCTAGCTGCTGACCCTCCAAAATCCAGCACTTTGCTGTTGCCTGGCTGCTGGGAGAATTTCCAAAGGAAGCGATGCCGTTCCCATTGCTCAGAGTGTTTAATCCTGTGCTGAAGGAAGCTTTAGTGAAAATACTGTAGGAAGCAGTAGTGACAAACTGTTGGATTAGGTAAACTAATAGGCATTGTCCGGCTCCGATTTATTCTCTTAGGCTCTTTTAGTGCAGCCATAAGCCTAAGGGCAGTGCTTATAAACAGTGCACTGTCACAAGTAGTATACAGGACCGACTGACAAAGCCGGTAATCTCTTGAATACTTGTAATTATTCCTTACTTAAACTGATTTTTAAAAAAGTAATGCTCATTAAAGTCCAGCCTCTTCAGCACTGTGGAGGAGGAATTAGCTGCAGTGGAAATCTATCTGAGCGGACAGGTGTCCTGTGCCAGCGGAGTCTCCTCGGAGGATGGTGCTGTGCTGCTGGGGTTGTCCTCGAGGCTGGGAACCACGCGCTGCCGTGGGAAGTATGTGGCCCCGTGGGGCGCAGGGCTGTGGGCGGCTGCCCAGTGCCCCTGCACCGGGGCGGCTCTTCCCGCAGCCTCCTCTGCGCCTGGGCAGGGGCTGGCATTGGCCTCGGGCTCTGGCGAGTGCCCCAGGTTCAGGGAGGGAAGAAATCAGAGAGGCTCTTTCTGCCGGTCACCGAGGCTCGGGTGCAGCGTGCCAGATGGGGTTTGGGAGGGAGGGTGGACAGCCTGAAGGCCTGGGTTGGACGTTGCTAAGCTGCCATTGCATTTGAGCGTTCATGGCCTCCGAAAGAGATGCTTACCTCTAACTGAACTTATCCTTGCTTAATCTTTTCTTTTTTTCCCCGCTCTGCTGCTTTTTTGTGTTCTCAGAGGAAGGAGGAATGCGCGAACGAGAAATCAGGTATTTACTGGAGGCCCGTCTACGAGACGGAGTAAATTAACCAGAGAGATGCAACTGTACTCTACTGGAAAAAACAACCAAACAAAGACCCTAAGGAAAATAAACATCCACTTAGGCAGTCAGACACAGCTCACATTCCCCCCTGAGCTCCTTCCACGAGGGGCCTGGAGAGAAGCGGCTTTGAAACAAAAGCCTAAAACTCATCAGAGGTTCAGATACAGGCAGTTCATTTCACACACTGTGGTGTGGTTTTTTTTTTGTTTGTTGGGGGTTTTTTTTAAGCATCTACTGACAATAGCTCTTTCTTTAGGTGGAAATATTGTTGTAAGCTCTGTTACTGGAAGCTTATTTCATCAGCCAGGTATAGCACAAATTTTATTTCGGCTCAGCATTACACCTTTGAAATGGAGTAGCTGTGATCCCGTTGCATCAGTCCCCTGTCTCAACCAGATAGTGAGCAGCAATCTTTCACATGCTTTAGTGAAAGCTTTTTTTGTGCATAATTGACTGCACATAGTATATTCAGCACTTTTTGATGGCTTGATGTGTGTAACGCCTCCTTTTCTTGCCTGTTCTCCTACTAAACTCAATGGCGCTGATTTTCAAATCTCTGTTTTTGCAATCTTTAATGCATTTCCCGTGCTTTGTTATCAATAAACCAGTAATTTTTTACTTTTACCTTTTATGAAGGACTCGGGACAGGCTATTCCGCTTGTAGTAGAAAGCTGCATTCGTTACATCAATTTGTACGGTAAGTTGGTTCAGTAATATCAACAGAAACTTTCTGCAGAGGAATTAAATACTTGCAGTTAGCAGTGAAATACAGTAGAGGTGCTCGCAGCCCTCGCTACATGGGCTCAGGTTATAATTACAATGGCATTGACTGTGATGTAGCATTGGATGACTGACAAATACTTAGGTCTTGTTAGCACTTACTCAGGTTAAATTGTTTGCTCAGGCCCCAGGCCAACGGGAGCCCTTTCAGTGCTTTGGTCGGGGGGCCTTGGCTGGAGAATATGAGCAGAAATGAATCGTAGCAGGTTGTCCCCTTCCTGCTCTCTGAGCCTTTCTCTCCAGGTGCGTTGACTCCTAGTTTCTGCTGTTCTTTACCAGGAAGTACTGTGTAACAGTTACACAAATCTTTTCTAAAATGTTGTTCCTTTCCAGGCCTTCAGCAGCAGGGCATTTTCAGAGTTCCTGGCTCCCAAGTGGAAGTCAACGACATCAAGAATTCATTTGAGAGAGGTGTGTTGGCAGGATGTGCAGCTGCTGCTGGGACGCCGTGTCCGAGCAGAGGTCATTGGTGGGAGTTTCAGTGTGTGCTGGGTGCATTAGACATTGTGTAAAGCCTGTGCTAAAGGCCTTTCTGCTACAAGACGCGAGGAGGTTTTCTCCCCGTCTAGGTGTCTCAGTATTGTATCTCCAGCAGTAGCAGAGAGTCACTTAGGGAAAGAGTATGAGAAGTAGGGGTAGGTGCAGAGATCTTTTCCACAGTCATTAATTAAGAGCATGAAAGCCTCGGATGAGAGCCATAAAATAGTTTGTTGGGGATCCATCTTCTCCTTCCTGCAGCGGTTTGTCAAGGGAGGAGCAGCATTGCCACGTGTACCTGCTGGCAGTGCTGGTTCTGGAGTTGCCAGTGATTCTGTTGAGAAAACCACATCGAAGATGTAAGGCTGGCAAGACAGGGCAGAGCAATCCTGCTGTCACTGAGCGAAGGTGAAGCTGCGAAAGGGACAGTCTAGATGGGAGTGATGGCCTCTATGGCATTAATCTTTGAGCAGCATCGGCAGGATCAGGGTGAAGGTGACCAGGCCAGAGAATAAGGCAGTGGTGAGATTGTCAAAGGCTGAAGGATTTGGCCATCCAATTTAAGAGGAATCGGTATCCAAAACCCTTAGGTTTTGAAAGCCTTTTATAGATGTAAGTCGGTACAATGCTATCCAGAACGGTTTGGTCTATTCCAGAGGCATAATTGCATCCTCCAGCCAAGCCTGTCTTCTCAGGCTTTCATCCACCATCATTTAGATCTGCTCAGCTCTCTGAGCTGTTGCCTTAAATGCAAAAATGCACTGGGCTAGAAACTGTGAAGGAAAACTGTTTAATAACGTCCTCGTCTTCAGGAAAGGTTTAAAATCTCCACAAAAAACTGGGTTTTTGTAGGTAGGGCTGTAGCACATCTCAGCATGATGCTGTGTAACAGTGTACCTTATTAAACTCTCCTCTTGCTGACAAAATGCTTAGCATTGCTGTTCCACACACGGGAGGGTTTTCTGAACTGTGGGAAATTTTGGGTTTCCACTGAGTTAGTAAAAAACACTTGTTGTGTTAGTCCAACTTGATAGTAATGCTGGAAATAACTGTTCTCTGGGCAGGTGAAGATCCCCTTGCTGATGATCAAAATGAACGTGACATTAATTCAGTGGCTGGAGTCTTGAAGCTGTATTTCCGAGGACTGGAAAACCCCCTCTTTCCTAAGGAAAGGTTTCAAGATTTGGTATCTACTATAAGTAAGTACATGTGACAGCTCTTCTCGGAGAATAGGGTGGGACAGGAGAAGCAATAAAGGTGGGGGGCAAGTACACCTGAGTTTTGCAAATAGCGGCTTATGTTGTAAAAAGGGCTATGGGTCTGCAATGGAAGTTGTTAGGAAAAGACATTAAGAGTGTGCATTGGCAGCGCTGGTGGCGAGGGAGAGGTAAAACGTCCTGCTATGGCTCTTTTAAATTTTTCCTAGCATCATGAGGATCACCAGGGAGTCATCTCCAAGCTTCGGCCAGTGGGCTGCAGATGCAGCAAGCCCATATACACGTTTTCGGGTTGCATGAGGGGTCATTAGTTGCTTAAACAGGGTTGGTTGCTGTCCTGCCCGCACAGATCTCTGTGCGGATAACGGCGGTTCCTGTGCCTGCCCGTCACATGTCAAGCAGCCATGGCTCCTGCGACACAAAGGGGTTTTGCTGCTTTTTAGCTCAGTGTCTTCTACTAAACATAGTGAAGGTCAATAACTCTTGGCTACTCACAAAGCTTCTCTGACCCCTGAGGTCTGCAGAATTGCTTTCAACGTCACTCGATCAGCTGTTCTCCAAGTGTTTGCTACGTGCATTTCCTATCCCAAAGAAAACCAGAACGTGCTTTGAGATGTGAGCAGACATAGAAGCTGAGGGTTTTTAATCATGAAGGGTCTGGGACTGATGTCAGGGAGAGCCTGGCTGCTTCTTGTTCTGTCCTGAATTCTCCTCCCAGCTCCACTTGTTTCTCTGCAACTGAAGAAACAGATATCCCAGCTGGGGTTTATTTCTCTCAGTACCTTGTAGTGATGACATTTATTTATTGGCAAGTCATGGAAATTAATCCCCTGGGGGAAAGGAAGAAGGCAGAATGAATTTGATGTTTCGGAGATGATGGAGCAGCATGTTGCGTGCTTTGGCTGCAGGATCACTTTATTTTAGAGGAGAGGTGACGGGGTTGTTTGGGGGTTCGAGTGTCTCGGTACGTGGGTAGCTTCAGGGGGACTGACTGGTGAACATGTGCTGAAGTTCTTCGTTTGGCTTTCACTGCTCATGGCTCCTTCCCCCCTCCTTAATGTTAACGTGCATAACTGCTAGAGAGTTAGTGATGTCAAGAAAGACGCATGATATCTAGAGGGGAATGACGCAGCGATGGGCTCGTTTCAGAAGGAGATTTTCCTCTTATTTTTCAAGAACAGTTGTTTTGTATAGTAGCTTTAGGAAATTTCGCTGTTGCCTTTCAGTTTTGATGTGTAAAACAGCACAGCACACCTGTAACATGGCAAACAAAGGAAGCTGTTTCTGCACCAGTTTCATGCCCCGGACAGGGAGTTTTAGCCTGGCTTGCAGCGCTCGCTCCGGCTGCCCTCCCTGAGGGGCTTGCAGTGGGCAGAGCGGGGAGCCTAGGACGGCACAGCCCGCAGAGAAGGGGACAAGTCCCCTTTGGTGCTAGGAAATGTGCCCAGTGCTTGGTGATGTGAACGTCTGTGCGCTTGCAGATAGGCTTGTGCTTTGGAACCATCCCTAATTAATGCCAATTTACACAATTTATTAAGCTTTTGGGAGCTTTTCATTGCAAACTTCATCTGTTAATTTTCTGGATAGTATTCTCTTCTCTCTTCATTTTTTCTCATTTTTGCAAGAATTTTCCTTTTCCTCATCTTTCCTGTCTTTTCCTGCTGCTGTTGCTACCTTCTGATTAACGATAGATTTAAAACAAACTAAAGTGCCTTGTTCCCATTAAAAATCTGACCTTAAGCACATCTGATTTTCTGCCACATAAATATAGGCTGTGTAATAGGTGTCCCAACCTAAACAGATTGAAGAAACCTTCCTTTGAGAACCGCTGCTGGGTAAAATGCCACCCTTGCTGTAGGATGTTCTGTCTCATTGTGTAATTACGGCAGAAAGGTTAAACGCAGCCGAGCGGTTTGGGCTCTCCACCGCAGTGCATTACAAAGCCACCTTGATTTCCCCTGGCTCCTGGTAAGGTGTTCTGAGCGAGTTTTGTGCAGCAGGTGCTGCTGCGCATGTCCTCTGAGTGCCCGTGGAAGGCTGCAGAGCCACATCATTCCCTGCTGCTGTGATGGGGAAGCGCCAGGCTTGCTGTGGCAGATGAAAGGCTGGCTTTTCCTTTTGCCTTATGAGGACGGAGAGTTTACATGGAAGCGTTTCTCAAATGCACATGAGAAATAGATGGATAGAAAAGGCACTTTGTTTGTAAAGGTTCATTCAGGGGTGTGCCTGTATTGTCAAGTGATTGATGATTGCTTCGTTAATTCCTCTGAATTACAGCCAGTTGAAACATTTCTGCTAAGTGAAAAAAAGGCAAGTGCTTCAAGACAATTTGTTCCTCTGGGTTTCAGAACAGATATCTATGTTGTATGTTTTTATCCAGTTCTTATTTATTTGATATCCGCCCCCCACCCCGCCCAAATGTCCTCTTAAGTGAAACCAAACTGAAGAAGTAGAGAACCCAGTAAACAATAACAGGGTAAATACATTCCTCAAAGGGAAAAATTTCCAGAATGAAATATTATAAAGATTTCAATCTTTGAACCGAAGCCAAATTTGGCTCAGAATTTTTGAACAAATGGCAGCCCAGCTACATGTTGTCAGTGAATTTTAGTACGATTAGCAAATGTCAAAGTTTGAGCCAGCGTAATAAAGTAAGCATCTCTCCACTGATGTGGCTTATTCCACGCATCTGAGGCTGACTGCTCTCAGGAAAGCTTTGGTACTCTTTGTCTGCTTTCTGTAAAACACAAGCCACAGGATTAACTATCTACATGATATATTGAACAGATACTAGCTTAAGAAAAAGAGTAGCTTTGGGGGCTGGAATGTGCTGCCAGCTGCTGCAGGAGCGGCGCTGAGCCCCCTCAGGGGGTTGGTGCTGGAGTGGGGCTCTTGCAGCTCTGCAGGCGGAGGAGGCTGCTGCGTGGGGGCTTCAGCACCGTCCCGCTGCGGGACTGCAGGAGGGCGGGGGGGCAGTGCAGGGGTCCCTGGGCGAGCGAGCTGGCACTGAAAGCAAGACAGCTCTAAGTCACCCTCCTTCCTATGGAAGGAAGCTGGTTTCTGAGAGCAGGTAGGGGCTTTGCGCACTGCTGTGGAGAGGAGTAAATCTTAAGGTGCTGACTCGGAAGCGGTTCAGATTAAATTCCCATTAAGACCAGTGGGAGACTGGAGCAGAAGGGCTCAGAAGGACCCAATGGTTAACCCATAAGAGTAATGTGAATAAAAACCTCCTTTAAAACTCTGCACTAGAAGACCAAGCAGTGCTCCATTTTCCAGCGCCGTATTGACTCAAGCTTTTGAGAAGTAGAGTAGTTGTTGGGGAATGAACTAAATAATGTATAAACAGTTATTTTAAAAATAAAACCACAGAGATGTCTGTATTTGCTGTTTATACTGAATCTGAACGTATGTGTGAATTCGCCCGTGGAAGAGCACTGTGCCCGATTCTCTGCTTGCACTTTAGTGCCAGACCAGTGGATCAAATCTGGAAACGGGCTATAGTTTACCTTGCGTAGTGGGGTACTAGATCTGGAACAAGTCCCTGTGGTGCTGTGTTGTCTGGTCCTGAGAAGGTTTAAAGATGTGCTTTCTATCCATGTGTTCCAGAAATCGAGAACCCCACGGAGAGAGTGCACCAGATCCAGCAAATCATCGTCACTCTGCCTCGGGCTGTCATTGTTGTAATGAGATATCTTTTTGCTTTCCTTAATCAGTGAGTCTTTTTTTTTTTTCCTCTTTCACTGAGTTTCTCCTTGCCCTCCTTTTTTTCAGGGCTTCCCTGTCTTCATTGCATGAGTCCTTTTTGGTATCACCACGGAGAGTTGTATTTTGCTCCTTCCTCAGCCTTGCCTAGCCATGGCTGTGTGTTCAGGGAAGATGTACAGCTCAGTGACGATTGCTTTCTTGGGCGGTGGGGGTTTGCTGGTGGGAGATTTTTCTGAGCGAACGGGGAAAGTCGGCACAGCACCTCCCTAACGCTTGTGCTTGCAGCTTGTCGCAGTACAGCGATGAGAACATGATGGATCCCTACAACCTGGCCATCTGCTTTGGGCCCACTCTGATGCACATTCCAGATGGGCAGGATCCGGTGTCCTGCCAAGCCCATGTCAATGAGGTCATCAAAACCATCATCATTAACCACGAGGGCATCTTCCCCAGCCACAGAGAGCTGGAAGGACCTGTCTACGAGAAGTGCATGACTGGAGGGGAGGAGTACTGGTAAGGAGCGGGGGCAGGACTTCATTGTTTGCAGAACTTAAAGCCGGATCCCCTTGTTGGGGTTATCTTCTGGCACTGTGCATTAAGAGTGAACCTGTGACAAAATGCAGGGCTTTGGCTTGATTCCTGGTAGACAGAGAATTGACCCCGGCTCACACAAGTGTAGGAGAAGGGCTCCTGGGAGCAGATCTCTGAGAGGATGGGGTGTGAGGAGAGCTTTGGGAAGTTCAGACTTAATATTCAGAGCGGCTGAGCATGGTGCTGGGGTGAATTTGCCCCTCTGCAGAAGGCGCATGCCTTTTTGCACGTATCCCTGTTAAATGTTATGAATTAGGTGTGCAAGTGATATATATTTGATAACCAGTGTAAAACAGCACAAGCATAAGAATCTTGCTCCATACCAGGCTGGCTGTGTGGTTCCTAGTTATAAATACCTTCATAAAACTAAGAGGATTTTGCACACCTAAGCAATTAGTCTCTACTTGGATACATCAGTTTTGCTTTTCATTTTAGCCTTGCCAGTGAAAACAGAGGCAGTTTCACTCAGTTTTATTTTCATTTTTCTCATGCTGACTCAGCATTACAAACCTCAGTAGAAACTTCAGGAGAAAATTGTTTCCAATATGAATATTAATATTTATAAAAAAATCTTTTAGCTGCAGATTCACACAAGTGTGTTCAGAGCAAAACAGAATTCTACGTCAATTCTAACCAAATTCCTCTTAGGTTGGAATTTTTGAGTAAAGTCCCATGGTTCCATGATAATTGCATAAGTTGGACGAAATCCCTTAGCCCGAAGTTAACCTGAACCTTCTAGTTCCTTTTGTTTTGTCAGCGTTGGAGGACAGATGAGTTCGCATTAGCCAGTGATGGGATCAGCTGTGTGTGATTGCATTGCATTGCGTCTTTCTGGTGCACAATTCGCCCTACTTGGTATACCCAGGATAGGAAAACTCCATAAACAAACTCCCACATTAGAAGTGTAAGCGATATTACACATTTGTCTGGAGGATGCTGGAATTCTAAACTGACGTTCAGAGCTGAGTTTTAACAAACCAGTATTTATGACAGACTTGAACTGATTTGTGTGCAAGTTTTATACATTTCTGAGACCTAATCTTCCCTGATGCTGATCAGCTGCCACCACCCTTACTGATGCAAGTGGAGGACAAAATACTAAAACTCATTGTGAATGAGTGGAACATTTTAAGTTGCTATCACTTTATATTTGTTTTGCCAAATACGAGTAAGATGCATGAGCAACAGAATGTGATGTTCTGGGCCTGAAGATCGTGGTGCGAGTGTCTGCTGTTCTCAAAGCAAGTTCAGAGATCTGCTGTGATTTAAAGTGACCATCTCAGTCCTATAAAAACTAAAAACGTAACTCTTTCAAGTGTCACTGGGGCCAGAGTTTCCCTCAACAGCTTACTTTTGCTAAGTGCCTCGGGAACAGAATCTCATTCTTTCTTTGAAAGCACAGTGTATTTTATTTCAGTGACAGCCCGCACAGTGAGCCAGGCACCATCGACGAGGTTGACCATGACAACGGCACGGAGCCACACACCAGTGATGACGGTGAGCACAGACAGAAAATGGGATCTGTGTTAGAAAAACTGTGCATGCAGGAAAGCAGTGTGCACTTCGCTCCTAGTCAGATTAGGGGCTGGCCTAGGGTCTGGCACTTTAGTGGGGGACAGTGTTTCTGGGTGCTTGGTAATGCATATGCATATTTATAAATGTTGCTTGTAGGTTTTCATCGTAGGATGTGCATGGACCTTTGCAGTGGTCTGACTCCATGGCAGGGTACAGGGGTTGGTTTTTTGGAGCTGTTCAGTGAGATTCCATTAATCCCATATATGGCTTTTTTTCCTTGTCATCTGTGCTTACATGCAGCCACGCGATGGTGAGGACGTGCTGGTGTGAAATGGTTCATGGGAACAGGAGGGGAGACGGGGGGCTGACGTGGGTGGGGGGGACCAGCTCTGTTCACTCTGGGCCCTTGGATGCACTGTGGGGAAAACAGTGAACGTCAGTGGCCCCGTTGGGGGCCCTCTGAAGTGAGGGGGTCTTTCAGCTGGTTTCGTTATGCTGTGGATCATCCCCTGTCGAGCAGCCATCTCCTTGGCAGAAACTAAATGCCCCTGTGTTCAAACGAGTGGCAGCCTGGTTTTCCCCGCAGTCGGTTCTGTTTCCTTTGGTGACGAAGCACCTGCCTGCTGATTTCTGCTCGTGGCAGGCCCGTGGAGCTGGCTGGCTTCGGAGGGCGAATCAGGACGTGTTGTGAGCACGGGTGCAGCTGGGTGTGAATCCCTTGCAACTGGGTGCATCATCAGTGTTTCATAACGCTCTGGAGGAGGCTTAGGTCCGGCTTAGGTCCAGCTTTCTGTTAGCTCGTGTCTGCCTGCACTTCTGTGTAAACCAGCTCGGAGTTTCACATACAGGCTCTCAGTAAAAGCTTTGAAGCACACAGCAATCACGAAGGCAGGCGTGGAAACAGGGGCACTGGCAGAGCTGGGCAAGAAGCGTGTTTGCTCCGGGACACGGTACCAAAGCAGGAGGAAGCGCTGTGCTTCCCGCGCCCCGGAGGTGCCGGCAGCGCGGCCGTGGGGCAAGACCGGGAGACCCTGCTGGCACTGCTGAGGGGTGGCGAACGTGCAACCCCGTGACACCGTTTAATGGCAGGACTACGCCATGTGGAAGGGCGCCGGGGAGCTGAGCACCTCGTCTGCTTTCCTGATGGCTGCTGTTTCCTTGGATGTGTCCTGCGCCAACAAAACGCTGATGCCTTCCAAGGCTGGCGGGTGGCAGGAGGGCTTGCCCAGCTGGCTGGCACTGCGGCGAGGGGAAAGGCGCATCTGGGCCGGACAGCTCAGGACCTGTTTCAGCTACAGACAGGAGCCGACAGGACTAGAAGATGGAGAGCAAGCTGCCATTTAGCCAATTTTATGCTTGGGTGGTCATATTAATAGCTCTGATTGGAGTTTCTGGGTGAGTAACTGCGATGCAAGTGTGGAGAAGAGCAGCGGCTTTATTTTGTGAATTTACATATTCCTTCTTTGCCTCTCCCTCGCCCCATGCACCCTCCCTGCTGGGAAACTCAACATTTTATCAGGGCGGTGCGAGTCCTCCTGGTTGCCTCCCCTGCTGCGTTTCCTCCAGAGCATTCCCCATTGATCCTGCTGTAGTGCTCCCAGACACCCTGCCACTCGTATTGGTGTGGAAGTGTATTTTAAGCTGGGAAAATCAGGCTTCTGAAGCAACCTGTCCTGTCCCATGTGAGGCAGGGAATGGGGCAGGGGTCTGATGAAGCACCTCCCATGTCCTCCTCCGGTGTCTCCTCCTCTGTGTGGGTTTTGTCTCTGAGCAGAGCAACAGGTCGCATCCTGATTGCTGCTGATGCCGAGCCTGTGGTTAGTGACAAGGCAGATGGAGCAGAGCAAGTTTCCATGTTTTAATGAGAACATGACAGATCTGGAGGAACTATGTGGATTTGCCCTGTTTAGCTTTGTCATCGTCCGTCTGCCAGTCTCCAGGTGGTGTTTAAAATGATCGGGTGTCTCAGATAATCAAGGTACATTAACTGCTTGTTTGCTGGCTCCGATAGTGGCTAGAGGTAGTTGGGTGGTGGCAGCCTGCGTTTTCACCCCTGTCTTGGAGCGAAGTGAGGCAGAGTGCAGGTTGCCTCTGCCAGTGCGGAGAGAAATGCCGTTGCTGCTTTGCAGTTGCTGGAGCGGTTTTTCTGGGATTCAATGCTCCCAGCTGGAAACAGATTTGCAGAAGAACTGGGCTCCTCCCCAGGCTCCTCGGTGCCCACCAGGCTCCTCTTTGGGTGCACTAGCAGCTCCCACTGTGATGCCCTTGGCCAGGGGCTCAAAGGTTCCTGGTGTGCTCACGACCTCCCAAAGTGAAGTCCTGCCTCAGCCCTCTTGAATTACAGGCCCTGAGCTCCCAGTTTGTGAATCCCTGGTGTTTGGTAGAGCTTAAATCAGAAAAAGTGGAGAAGCGGTGAGGTGGAGTGCTGGGAAGGTCTGCAGATGTGGGGGTGTGATGCAGATTAGCTGCCTGGCCGGAGCCAGTATCATCGTTTCTGTGGGGATCCCCATCATTTCTGTGGGGATTTGCTACTCATGAGTAATTCAGGCCAAACTGTCTCCAGGATAAGGAAAGGAAGAGAAGGTAAGTGGGGCTTTAACCACAGTATCTGACACAGCTTGACAAGATCCCAGTCTGGAGGATAATGGGGTTCTGTAACCAAAGAAATCACTTTATAGGTAGAAAATGGGGGTGTGGGTGACGATGCCTTATGCACAGAGGGAAATGTCAACTACTCCCCATCTGATTTGTAGCTTTTTGTAATTGCTGGTAGTTTGTGAGTCTGAGAAATTCTAGGAAGGCTGGAAGAACAAAAGGAATTGATCAGTCTAAAAATAAGATGGTTTATATTCAGTGTAAGATGCTCTTGGGAAGCTAGGGCAGCAGCATTACTGCTGTTTGGGTGACATGTCTATTTCTAGGATTTATTGTGCCCTCATGATTGTTGAACTAAGCTTTTCTCTATCTGTGCTTCTCTCCTTTGCAGAAGTGGAGCAGATTGAAGCCATAGCAAAGTTTGACTACATTGGACGATCTCCACGAGAGCTCTCCTTTAAGAAAGGGGCCTCGCTCCTCCTGTACCATCGGGCATCAGAAGACTGGTGGGAGGGGAGACATAACGGTGTGGACGGCCTCATACCCCACCAGTACATTGTGGTGCAAGACATGTGAGTAAAGTGGCGTGCGTTGATCTGAGATGTCAAAATCACATACCTACACAAGGTCCACTTTAGCCACCTAAAATAGGTGGTCAGATTTTCCAAGCTTTAATGACTTTGGTGAGAAATCTGGACCTGTTCACGTCTGCCTCTCCATATATTGGCTCAGATTGTTTCTTGTTCAAGCTGATAAAGCCAAGCACTAAATACTGTACTTCAGTGTGCCTGAACCCCATCTATCATTGCCTGCTCAAAGTGGCATGACCCAGGCCACTTGGCCTTGCCCCCTGTGTATGTTGACCTGGCGTTGTTCAATGCCCACCTGGCCTGTAGGCAGATCCCACGGTCCGTCGCAGATGCCGCTTCTGTTACAAGTACTGTACCTGGATTAATTAAAATGGCAGCTACAGCGCAGGGGTATATGGAGATGTGATGTTCGCTTTTTCCAAGCTCCAGGTACTGTCCAAAGTGGTGGCCTTGGTCCAGCTCTTTGTTAACAAAGTCTGGAGCTGCTGAAGTGGTGACGTTCAGATCCATGTCGTGGCTGGGCTCCAGCCTCTCTCCTGGGGCAGAGCCCTGTTACTGATGGGGGTCTCCTTTTCCTAGGGATGATGCATTCTCTGACAGCCTGAGCCAGAAGGCGGACAGCGAGGCAAGCAGCGGACCGCTGCTGGACGATAAAGCCTCCTCCAAGAACGACATCCAGTCTCCGACGGATCATATTGTGGACTATGGCTTTGGGGGAGTAATGGGCCGGTAGGGAAACTCTCATTTTCTTACGAACACAGAGGTGGTCACTGTCACACGTGGGGAGAGTCAGTGTGTGGTGCAGGGCAAGACAGAAGGGAAGGCTCCAGTAAGCACAGCAGAATAATAGGAGCATGGAGGGGGTTTTCATGTGCTTTGCTAATATAGATCTTAACAAGTAAAGAATGTACAATGCTATCCCTTTCTTGGCACTGGCTAAAATTTCTGTCTTCCCTCTTGCGTTAGTCTTCTGGAGCTGAAAGGCTCGAGTTTGGTTTGATCTGAAGTCTCAGAGCTGAGCAATTGTCGTGCAGCATGCAACCAGACACTTTTGATCTGATGGACGGTGACCTAGTCTTGTGATGGATTCTTTGCAGAGTGAGATTGAGGTCTGACGGTGCAGCTATCCCTCGCCGTCGAAGCGGGGGGGACACCCACAGCCCGCCCCGAGGGATGGGTCCTGGCATAGACACTCCTCCTCGAGCAGCGGCCTGCCCTAGCAGCCCCCACAAAATACCTCTTAACAGGGGCAGGATTGAGAGTCCTGAAAAGCGCAGAATGGCGACATTCGGCAGTGCAGGCAGCATCAATTTCCCAGACAGGAAGGCCTTGTCTGATGGCCACCCGCTGAGATCGACCTGTGGATCGACTAGACACAGTAGTCTCGGAGATCAGAAATCTCTAGAAGCAGAAGCGCTTGCTGAGGTAAGAGGGTTGTGAAGTGGCTCTCGGTGCCCAGGGATCGAGAGGCTAAAATAAAAGTCACTGGGGTAGTGCCGCAGAGCCCCTTCCATCTCAACGCACTTCAGAATTACAGTGCTGTTGTAGCTGCAGTGGTTTAAAGATAAAAATGAGCAGCCAACAGCTTGCCTGCTTTTCCAACTGTATCGGTTGGTCTAATAAAAGATACTGCCTCCTTCCACAAACCTTGTTTCTTCAAAACAATAGGCAGAAACGTTCGATCCACCACCGAAATGTGCTGGCAGCTCTTACCTCCTGCAGGGAGGGAAGTGTATTATTTTCACCTGATGCTCCATAAGGAGCTTAGGAGGAGGAAACCGGATTTGCCAAATCAGAACTTGACTGATGCTCAGTGTTTGGAGAACAGTGCTTCAGGTTTGTTACTGGCTGTTTGTAGCTAGGACCTCAAAATGTTAGTCTAATCCCAATATGATGCCTCTAGCCATGCAACGTCATCAGCATCACATTAAGCCATCGGTTCCACAGTGCTCATTAAATACATGTTACCTCCAGCATAGCCTGCAGGTCTCTCTCTACTGCTGGCAGGAGGCCCCCAGCCAGGTATCGCTCAGGTTACACCAAACCTGTTAACATCTTGGAGAACGGTCCTTTCGCGGAGCAGGCTGCAGAATTCTCCAGCCTCTCAGGGACCACCTAGTTCAGGCACAGTCCCTGCCAATGTGTCTGAACAGCCGTGGGCTGGGCCGGTTCAGGGCCTGGGGGCCAGGAGTGCTGTGGACAGGCTGTTCACCATCCCCTATTTCAGCAGTTTCCTGGCAGTTTGCTTCGTGCCACCCTCCGACGGGAGCAGCAGCTGTGGGATGGTCGGTGATGCCCAGGCAGAGGGGTGCAGCTGCTGGGGAGGCTGCTGCCCACCACCTGGCAGCAGCTCGTGTGCCACAGGGTTTGGCAGGCTGTTTTACGTAGAACCAGCTGCTTTCAGTGGGATAATTAATGACGATTGCAGAAAGGAAGAACTCTTACTGTCCTGTTTGCTTTTCCACCAGCCACGCTCCTTGTTCTCTTGCTCTGCAGCACGCTACCCAGCTTCTCTGTCCATCAAGAGTTTGCGTTTGGTGTGATCAATTTACAAAGTTATGGTCATAGCACAGCACGTGCCCTGAGCGATGGCTTGAGCTGGGGCACCACGTCTGCCTTGGGACGGGATAACAGCATGCATGAAGTCCCCGGGCTCGGCTGATGGGCAGTAGCGTGGCACCCTGCAGTGGTGCCCAGGGCCACGTTCCCCAGGTGCAGTGCAGGGCGGTGGGTTCCGGGAGCCTCCAGAGGGATGGGTGAATGCTGAGGACAAAGCACAATATGCACAATTTTCTTGGCTTTTGGGTTGCGTTTTTTAAACCTTGGAAAAGAATCTCACTCAGCTGATGTAAATAAATACTTACCTTGAAGTCTGTAGGACTGCTGGACTTGGTAGTCCTGGGGCTTAGCTCTGGGAGAATAGTTTCACATTCATTATCTGAACAGCTTAATAGAATTAATTGGAGCTAATTTGATAATATTTTCCCTTCTGCTGATCCTCTGAACGTTATCTGAGGCTCACGGAGCATTTTGTACGCATTATAAAATTAAGGACTTGTCTGCACAAGGACAGCGAGAAGCGTTAATGAGAGCTACTTTTTGAACAATTGATTCAGTTGCCTTAAATCACTTTTCAGATGGTCTCTTTCTGAGTTAGTGGCCTTAATTCAGTTAAGACAGATTTAAGTGAAGCCAAACCAGGACCTCTCTATTTCTGAATGAGATGATCAGCACTACAGTTGTAGGCAATTTAGCTAATTTACTTTAAATGGGCACTTCTGGTTGAACTGGGTTCACCTTCTGGAGGATCTCTGTGGACGGACCCCTGGAGTCCATGCCTAGGAGACATGACCCGAGGCGGGTGGGTGGTGAGGGGCTGGGGCTGGTCTCACCTTGGCTGCCTGCCCCTGCAAAGGGAGAGGCCTTGTCGCTGCCTCTCTCTTATTTACGACGAGCTGGCATTGTGCTGCTCATTCTGCATACATCCCTGTGTGTTTCCGCCCCACACGTGCCATTGCCCTGTAGGCACAGGGGACAGCAGAGGTCCCGTACATCTGATGGAGGCTGCAGGGCCTCCTGTTTTGGGGAAGAACCAGCCTCAGTGCTGCGGGGGACTGTGGAGATGTCTGCCTCGGAGGTGTAGAGAGGCTGGTGGTCACTGCATTGCTCGTGGTGCTCGGGGTTTGCTCCCTTTAGAGCTGGCGACCAAGCTCCTATTGACTTGGGAGACATGGGGCGCCTTTGCGTGGCCAGAGTTTGGGCTTTATATCTTCTCCTAAAGCTCCTGCTTTGCCTGGAGGCTCTGTCTGAGGTCAGAGACACCCCCCACACACACTCCCCGACACATGTGCCAGGGCAGGGGGCTCCTCCATGGGGCAGGGTGCAGGAGAACGGGGCAATGCTGTGGCATGGCGCTGACATCCCTTTGTCGGTGGTGTTCGCAGGACATCGAGAAGACCATGAGCACGGCACTGAACGAGCTGCGGGAGCTGGAGAGGCAGAATACAGCCAAGCAGGCCCCCGACGTGGTTCTGGACACACTGGAGCCCCTGAAGAACCCCTCGATGGGCGCCGCCAACTCGGAGCCCGCCAGCCCCCTCCACACCATCCTGATCCGGGACCCCGATGCTGCCATGCGGCGCAGCAGCAGCTCCACCACGGAGATGATGACCACCTTCAAGCCGGCCCTGTCGGCCCGGCTGGCCGGGGCTCAGCTGCGGCCCCCGCCGATGCGGCCAGTGCGGCCAGTGGTGCAGCACCGCTCCAGCAGCAGCAGCAGCTCGGGGGTGGGCAGCCCTGCCGTCACCCCCACCGAGAAGCTCTTCCCCAGCAGCTCGGCAGATAAATTGGGCACCATGTAGGCTGGAGCGTGGGCAACGTGGCGGGGAGAGCCAGCACCTGGACGGTGGGAGCGGGGCCGGCAGCTTGGCAAAGCCTCGCTCGGCCAAGCGGGAAGTCAAAACCGTGCACAAAAGGAACCTCTCCAAAAGGTGAACAAGTGCGTAGCCTAGGCCTGATGGTTGATTGTACATACGTGTGTGTGTGTGTGTGTGTGTATGTACATATGTGTGCACACACACCCTCATCCATGCAGAAACGCTTCCCAAGCTTGCAGTCCTACAGCAGGAGGAGACGGCGGGTCTACGTGTTGGCACTGGAGAATACACGCTATATGTAGAAGTATATATTAAAAAAAAAAAGTGTACAGAATTCGGTGACTTTTTTAAAAAAGTAGATTTACCTCAGAAACTGGCTCTGAAATGTCCTCTCTAGAGATGTTGGGTTGATTTGGGTTTTTTCCCAGGCTATTTGTGTGCGCGTGTGTGCGTGGAGGTACGTAGCAGCTGTGCGTCAAGCAATACAAGGTCAATCCTGGAATTTATTTTCTGCACCTCTTGGCATTTAGAAAAAAAAAAAGGGGGGGGAGGGCAGGAAGATACAGTGGGTTTTGTTCACTGCTGGCGTATGGAGAAGAGCTGGAAATTCATAAATGACAGTGTGTGTCAGGCTGGCTGGAGTGTCTTTTCAAGCTGAATCCCGAGACGCTTTCGTGTGTGCTGTGACGCCTCGGCCAGCAGCACCCGGCAGGAGTGGGGACAGAAAACGAGGGGTGCTCTGTCGGCTTCATGCAGGGAGGAGGACGTAGCTGCTGCACTGGGGCATGGTGCTGCCCTGCCTGCACCGCGGGGTCCACAGAACTCTGATTTTCTTGAAGATTTCAGAATGAGCAAGGACTAGTGACAAACCTGTGGTAAAGCATAACACAGAGTAACTTGCACAGTTTTGAGATGCTTCATTTCCCTTTTCCCGCACACTTTTTTTTTTTTTTTCCCCTTGTTTTTTTTTTTTTTTTTAAAAACCCTAATGGTATCTCAACAGATAGGACTAAACAGGCGAGGAGGCTTTGGTACAACAACGTTCCTTTATTTGAAGTTGCACAGCAGTACATGAGGGTCTTGATTCAGATTGCGTCTTCTTGCATGAAAAGCATGAGCCATATTTGACCATATCAGATGCGGAACCGATCTGATGGGGTGACATTTTGCACTTTCTGTACTGTACTATATAATACAACAGTTTGAGTTTATGCAAAAGAATCTACATTTTGTTTTTCCTCTGAACATTTAACCCAGAGAAAAAATATGCAGAAAGAGCTGGGGATTGCATGGTACTTTGTCTGATAATCAGGTCTCTTCTGTAAGCGCTGAATGCAAGACACTCTGTGCTTCTCCTGCAGTTTTTTTTTTCTTCTTGTACAGATTTCCGTGCAATGACCTGTGGTTTAATTTGGTCACTTCCACATGATCACGTACAAGCCCATCGTGAAACGGGCCGTCGTGAGTCTCTCAGCCGCATAGAAAAGCTGCACTAGTGGCTCCTAAACGTTCATCCTTTCTTCCCGCTATCTCTCATTTCTGCTGTTCTGTCTGTCCCTGGGCAAAGAAGCCAGCGAGCCCTCCTGCCTCATCCAGCGGTCACCTGCCCCTGCCCAGGGCTTTTTTTTGTTCCCCCCTTCATCTTCCTCTTCTCTCCAGCACCGCTGCAGACCCCAGCTCGCACGTGGCCGGAGGAGCAGCCTGACTTCCAGAAGGCAGCGGAGGCGCCGGCTGGGGCGGCTGAGCCCACCGATCCCGCTGCAGCTCACGTCTCGGCTGGGGAGCTCGCCCGTAACGCGCCCACACGCGTCAGCCGCCCCGTGCCTGTGCGAGGCAGCCGGTACCTCCACACTGGGTACGGACCCGGTGGGACCGGCCCGGTGTTTGTTCCCGTGCCCGGTGCACAAGCATGTGTCCCTTCCACGCACCCCGCTCCTGCCCGGCTCCTGCCTCTGCCAGTCCGTGTATATATTGCTGTACTTGCTTAAATGCTGGGAAGTAACTGTTAACATGTAAACTGTACAAAAAATAGGCTAAGATTAGATGAAAGCCAATGCCACTCACCAAATCTTTGCACTTAGTAGGTAGCTCAATGTAAAAATAAAGCCCAATAATAATAATAAAAAAAAATAAAAAAGCAAAGCCGCAAAGCTAACCTTTCAGTGTACAGTGGGGGAGAAGTACTGTATGTAGTGATTCTGTCATTGTTCCTCCGTATAATGCTGTAAGGGGAAATGGTGTTTATGTACTTGTCTATTAACATTGTTGACATTTGTAATTACCACAATTAGTTCATATTTGATGTTTATTTTTCTTCATAATTTTTCCCCCTTTCCTAACTTAGGCTAACCCTGAGGTCAATGCCTCTGTCATTACGGGCAGCAGATGTTCAAACAGTCTGTCGGTCTGGTCTAGTAATGAACCAGCAAATGTGCTTTTAGGGGGAGGGAAGAAACCCATTTGGCATGAGAGCTGCGTATTCGTTGCCAGTAATTTCTTTTTTTTTTTTTTTTTTTTTTTTTTTTTTTCTTTTTCCATTTAGTTCCTGGAGAACATTCACTTTGCTTGTCTTCTGCATTTTTTTTATATACTTTCAAAGATGACTTGATAGCAAAACCATGTTTATTGGGGTTTTTTTTCCCCTCCCTTCTTACTTTTGAAGATACGGTACAAGTTCCAGTGTCTTTCTATTAAATTATTGCCTTTCCTTTTCCTTTGTTTTGTTTTGTTGTGGGTTTTTAATACAATTGTTTTCTTATCTTTAAGTGCCTTTTTGAGCACCAGAACAAATGCTTGGAGTTAATGTCCTAGGAGCTGTACACATCATGATTTCCTCTGTACAGTTGCGTTGTGCTGGGGGTGATTGCTTTTGAAGTCCTTTTTGGTTTTTTTTTTTAAAGAAAACCAAGATGTTTTGTTGAAGAATAAACAACTACCCCTTTTTAATATGGTATTCAAATTGTAGTTTTAACTACTGTAAATTTAAGGGAAGAAATGTATTTTTCTGTAAGCTAACTTGGCACAAAATTGAAACACGTACATTGTAGGAGTATCATAACTGGAACCTGCTCATGTTTCATGAGTAACTTTACCCTGATCCTCGATACCTCTCTAAAGGCATAAAGACTGTAGGCTTCGGAGAATTCACAGAGCTTTCACTGTGAAAACTTAGGCTGAGTGGTTGACGTGAGTGGGCGGCGGGGCCCTGCCGGGCGAGGGTCCGGAGGGACCAGCGCAGACGCAGCCCCTCCTCGGGGATGTGGCGGCCAAGAGGAGGGCGTCTTCACAGAGCAGTTGTTTCTCTGCTGTGCAGAGGGAGTGCCGACCTCCGGCTCGGCTCCTGCAGACCCCACCGGGTCCCCGCAGACCTGCCCCGTCCCGTGGTGCCGTGGCCGCCTCCGGGAGGGGCAGCTTGGCGCTTACCCACCCTCCCCGGGGCTCGGCATCGCCTCCGATGGTGCTGACTCGAAAGCAATGGCACCCACGCCGATCTCTTCTCTGTACAGACTCTTCAGCAGTGCGCGCGCAAGTGTGTCGGTCCCCGGGGTGGCGATGGCAGTGCACTTTCTTCCTTAGGCTGAAGTACCCCTGGTAGGTCATTTTTGTAAACCCTGGACTGTGTTATTTAACTAGCAATGTTGTGGTTTTCACGGTGCGGCAGTAGTGTCCTGAGTCTGATCTGCTTCCGAGTGGCTGGGCTGCGTAGTCTGGTGGGGATGGGTTTGGTTACGCTGGGAAGCCGTAGGAAACTGCTGGCTTGCTGCCCTTTGTAACAGTCGTCCTCCTCCTCTGGTGTTGTCTCTGTAACGTATGGTGAGATGCTGTTCAGCTAGAGTGTCTGAGTGGGTCCTCTGTCATGTATGCTGATGATGCCATGTAGATGAAGCCACTGGCTGGGTGTGGACTCATCCCGTTGAATAAAACTGCTTAACTTTTCTCAAAAACGTTGGCTGTGGTTTCAGAATATTTGCTGCCTCTGGGAGCCGTGTGGGCCGGCACCCCTCCCTCTGCCTGTGCCTACGCCCGTGCTTGCGGCTTCCCCATCCCTCGTTCCCCGCACCCCCGGTCGGAGGCGGTGGCCAGGGTGCTCCTCCGGAGCCGCCGCGCAGCAGCCCCGCAGCACCTTCCCCGTGCCGGCGGGCGGCGGTGGTGCCGTTGGCCACGTCTCCGGGCTGCTGCTCCCCCGTAGCCACGAGCCAGGCCTGCGGTCGCTCACCACGGCTGACTTCATGTGTTCCGCTGTGTTTGTTTAGATGAACCACTGAGAGTGCAGATGGGCTCTTTCCTCTCAGCCCTGGGCATATGGTGAAAATACACGGGGAAGAGAGATATAGGCCAATTAAAAAAAAAAAAAGCCTCCAAGGAGGTGTAAATTTGCCCATTTCCATTGGTGTAGGTGGGCCTGTGCTGATCTACACCAGCCGAGACGTACCCCGGATTTCAGAGGTGTCATTTCTTCTTTTAAATTCTATGTAAAATGCATTTAGGTAAAAACAATGGGAACCTTCTTCCATTTTATTTCGAACAAATCTTCGCCTTGAAGCTCACTGCACTGAAATTGCAGTAATTAAAGGCTGAGGAAGGTGCTGTGCAAGCGTGTTAAACTCCTCCTGGGGCGAGGGCTGGCGGGGAAGGGCCGCGCCGTGCTGCCCCAGCCCCTGGCACGGGAACCGCTTCCAGCCCTGGGTGCCTGCGCCCGTCTTCAGGCAATTAAATACCTTTGCAAGCCTCCTGCTAGGCGAGAGCGCCTTTGGGTGGTTTCACTTGCCCACAGGGGAAGGCTGCCGTGGGTGGGGAATCGGGGTAGGTGGGGATGGCAGCCAAGGAGCTGCACTCCACGTCTGCTCCAGAGAGACCTCACCTTCACCTCTGCCTGTGTGAGCTCCCCGGGACCTCAGCGTGTCTGTGCCTGAGGAGGAACACCAGCTCAACAGGGCTGGGGTGACGCTGAACGGAGGCAGCGGGAACGCAGCAGTGTGGCAGGGACACGCTCCCCCCTCACGAGCAGCCTTCAGCCCAAGAGGAGCAGGGCTGAGCATCCCCGCTGCCCCTCCTGCTCGCTCTTTGTGTGTTTGGGGGGGTCAAGACTCGATCTGTTGCTGCTGCTGCCACATTTTTCCCCAACCCTTCATGCCATGAGCCCCTCTCAGCAGCTCAGCGAGTTAGTGCCTGCCTGTGCAGCAGTATTAGAGTAGTACCGCTCTCAAAAAGCGGAGGGTGGCTTTGGCAGTGAAGCGTTGAAAGAGCAGGCTTGCTTTTCTTTTCGAAAGCTGATTACACAGACGTTAATTATCATTGGAGGAGTGGAGGGGGGGGCCACGACACAGCGCTCTCGTGTTGCTCCAGCTACTCGCCGCGTGAGCCCGTTGACACCCGTAGGCTCTCCAAGGACGGAGATCTGCGACGGCTCTCTTAGTCTCACGTCAAAGGGTGCTTTTCTTCAGGGGTCGTTCCTCTCCTCCATCACCACCCCCCCAAGCGGCTCTGCCCTGGAGGGGGCTACCTCCTGCCCCCGCCGCCTGCGGACGTGGCTCCCTGGCGCAGACCCTCCGGGACTGGGGGCCCTGTGCCTCTGTCCTCTGCCCACTACTGTTACTGACAACTGCCCCCTCCCCACAAACACCCGCTGCCAGCTGCCAGCAGCCAGAGCTGCTTCATCCTGTCCATGACAGGCCTGCTGGAAAACTGAACACAAGTGCCCCCCCCACTGCTGCCAGCCCCCCGATGTGGGGACCCCCCCCAGCCCCTGTCCCCTGTGGAGGATGTGCCACACTCGGCTCCAGGAAGGGGACGCGTGCCTGCAATGCACAAGAGATGTCAGACAAAAGCAGATGTCAAAATGAGCTTAAAACAAAGATGATTCAGTGCTCGCTCTGTGGCAAACAGGACAAGAGCCATTATCTCCTTCCAAAGGGAAGGAGCGAGGGGGCTTAGGGGAACCGCACAAAGGAAGGACACAAACAAAGGCCCTTCTTGCAGCAGCAGCAGGTCACCGCCAGGCACCTGGAATTAACTAGGGCCAGCTACGTGGATATGAAAACCGTGGCAAGTGCAGGACATCGCCCATCGCAGCCCACTATGGGCTCGGCTCGGCCCCGTGCTGCCGCGGTACAGCCGGCATCCTGCCACAGAGGTGCCCAGGCGGCACAGCCCTGCCCAGCCCTGCCAGCTCCCAGCATCGGTCACTGCCTCGCCAGCAGCCCCCAGCCACCCTGGGTCAATCCTCACCCAGGACTCTGCACTTAATGTGCAGCATCTCGCAGCACGGTGGCTTTAACCCATGAGATTTATTACCAGATAAAGTAAAGCAACGTAATTAAACAGTTTTCCTAGTGCATGTGCACTGCTGGTTTCATCAAAGGTCTGTCCTGTGTCCAAATTATTCTTCTGCTGGGCTCTCTGAGTTGAGAAGGTCCCCACGGTAACGCTGGTACTTAATGAGCCAGACGAAGCCTTTGTCTGAGAGTAAATGTCAACATTATCAGTAAATTGATAATTGATTTCCAATTAAAAGTCCCTGTTCCCCAGCACTCCTAACTAATACAGGCTCACGTTAAGCTATGTATCATTTCTTCTCCTAACAACAAAGCTTTTAGTGCCGTAACTGGGATATTAAATGGGCACTGGGAGCTGTGTGTCCTTTGTCACTTGGCTCCGTGGCAGGAGCGTGCTGCCATGCGTAGGGCACCTCCGCACCAAACAACGCGTTTCACGCTGGGGAACCCTAGGGTGGCCATCTCGACCCAATCCTGGCTAAACTTTGAAGAGAAAAGGTTATAAATTTGAGGAGGGCAGAGAGAGAGAGGCAAGGCCCCGCGCTGGCAGCAGCAGGACATTGCCTCTCCAGCCGGGGAGAGGTGTCACACCTCATTTTATTCACCTCTTTGGAAACCTACAGGAACCAGACTAAATACCTGGAAGAAGCTGGCTTTGCAGAGGGCATCTGCTTAACAGTTGGAATGACAAGAACACACAGAAGAAAAAAAACCCCACAAAACAGCAACTGCAGAGGCTGCTCATTTGCAACGTACCAGACCGACGGGGCCAGAGCAGAGGCTGGGTCCTGCTGCGGCTGTGCAGGGCGAGCTGGCAGCTTTGTGTGCCTGTCCCTGGGGAGGGGAGGAGGGAAGAGGACACCCTGGTCTCCTGGTACCAGGAAATCACGTCCTTAAAGCGTTGGACATGATGCTTTGGAAGAGGGAAATGAGGCACTTTCTGAGTAACATGGGTTACATCAGAGCCAGGGCATTGCCCGGTTGTCATGTCAGGCCGCTCCCGCTGCCACCGCTGTGCAGTGCCCCGGCAACCCTGCACCATTTGCCTTTTTGGAGCTATTCCGAGGTCTCGCTTATTCACTGCCACTTGCGTTGCCTGACGCTATGGCTCCAGGTTTAAGGTTGGACTTCAGTTCCTGGGCTGAGGATATAGGCAGCTTTATAAACTTACTTTTGTTAAGGCTCGTTTGGAGTAACAAACCTGCTGCCACAGTGGGGCTCACCGCAGGCTGATTTATCCGAAGCTGCTGGCACAGCACTGGCAGCCGGGGTTTGCTCCCGGGTGCCGCTCTCTCTTGGGGCTGCCTCCCGCTGCAGTTACTGCGAAGCTGGGCAGCAGCTGGCACTGCTCGAGCAGCCATCGGCCCAGCCACAATCCCTCAGCCGCCTGCTGTCGCAGCACTGTGAGGAGCACCCGGCTGCGACGGCGTTACACCGTGATCTGGAGAGCCGGGAGTCATTTATTTAGCCAGTGAATTACCTTGCACGTACGTCTTGCATGGCCTCACTCAAGCATGCTGCCCAAGAGAGATGAGCTTGAGTGATGAGTGGCTATTAATATTTAATTTCATCCCATCCGGGTACATTCTTAATTCAGTCCTTGTTATAATTCTTCCTGATTGATTGCCGCTTTGCTGACCGCTGCATCGCATGGAGCTGCGGGCATTAAGTTTCAGCCTTCATCAGCGATCTCTGTGAGGCAGAGACCGTCCCACTGCCCGGCTCGGGGAGTAGCGAGGTGGGAAGAGTCACCCCAAAGCAGGTGATGCTGCAGCCTGGGGAGACGGGAGACCCTTGGCCCCTGCCGCCGGACTCTGTCCCTCCCTGCAGCCCCTCCTGGGCTCCCGGCGCAGACCGCCGAGGTGCGGAGCCCGCCGGCGCGGCCAGAGCATCCTTCCCTGCCCCCTGCAATACCAACCACCATCTCCCGCCCCGGGAGAGCCGGGGCTCTGGGTAGTGTCTCTAGCTGCTGAGTGGATAAAGAGCTCCCTATCTAAACAGCTCCAGTAAAGTCGGAGCGCACTTGGCACCCGAGCTGGCCAGAGGCCGCGGCCGGCAGTTTACTCGGGGGCTGCTTTATGTTTCTTTCCACTGCTGCTTCTGCCGCCGGTTCCCGGCTTCCCTGTCCTCCCCGTCCCGGCAGCGCAGAGGAGCAGAGACCTCCCCGGCTTCTTCGGCCCGCCCCCGACGCGCGGCGGCTGCAGCAGCGGAGCTGGCGACGTGCCGGCAGCGCGTCGCTTGGGACCCGGGCCGG
>WAAD01035091.1:227792-258139 GCA_013389945.1 Fregata magnificens
CCCGGCCCCGCCCTTGGCTGCCGGCTGCAGGGGCCGCGCTGCTCCGGGGGGTTTCCCTCCCCGCCGCGTTCTGCGCGAAGCACCAGTTGCTTCGGAGGAAGGCGCCGCGAGAGGGCTGACAAGGGAGAGCCGCGGAGCGGGCTGCCTTCAGGAAGGGCGCCTAACTCCCTAGCTGCCCGTACAGCCGGCGGCTGGATGGTGCTCCTGAGCGTGAAGGCTTACGCTGTTACCTGTGCGGCGCACCCGCAGTCGCTCTCCTTAATAATACAGGTGTGATGCGAAGTGCTTCCCGGGTTACACGCTGTTCGGTTTGAGCCACGGCCTCTTCTCCGGCTGGATAACGAGCACAGGCATCTTGTCTGTAGCTGCGAGGTGGGGCCGTCGTTTCAGAGTAGCGTCTGCCTGTGACAGCGTAACGAGCTCCGGCCCGTGTCCGGTTTGCAGAAGCAGGGCTAATGCCAGGGTGGTTGGAGGAGACCTGCGCGTTCCTTACGCACAGCTAATCCGTGCGTGCGCGGCTGGCCGCCATGTGCTGATGGGGTGTTTGCGTGGGCCCCTCACACACCTGTCCCGTGTTTAAGCATTAGATGCCTGTCTAAAATGCCAAGTGGCCACACCTGAGCATACTTCTGCTTCGCTGAAAACTAAGTAATTTCTCTCCAACAGGTCTAGTCACCTGGCTGAAGCGGTAATAATCGTTAACCTTAATATAAACAATAAATTGAGTGTATTACTTTTAATTTCTATGGGGCAAATGCAGCATTTGCATTCAAATTAACTTTCCACACTACTGCACACTTACATATGTGTTGATTTCCCTCTAAAGTTAAAAACGCACACAAATATGTACAAGTATTTCCCAGTCTGGTGTATCAGAGAGATTACTGCACAGAGCTGCTACGTTCCTCACGCTGCGGGAGCGTCCCAGGGCTGGGATGGTGAAGCCCATCAGAACAACGCAGGGTTTGGGAGCGGGAGGAACCTACAGCCTGAAGATGCTCGTGGTGCCCTGGAAGCAGACTCGGGTGCTGGACCAGGTCGGGACGCGCCGAGTCGCTCTGTTCCAGTTTGGCGCTTTGCTGCTCAATGCGATGTGCGGGGCATGGAGCAGGGGGGCTGCAGGGAGCCTGGCTGACCCCTGCTGAGCCGGGAACCGAGCAGCAGCTCTCCCTGGAGCTTGGAAGCAATGGTGCTGTCTGAGGTGGCTGCGTGGTGGGTCTTGCTGATGCCTCTTGCTGGAGGATGTCACGGGGCTTTGGAGACAAGCCACATGATAAAAAAGGAGGTGGAGGTAAAATCATGTATCTATATCTTTCTTGGCATTCAGGTAAAAAAAAGGTTTCTGCCAAAGCTGTGCTGAGTCTGGTTTTGTGGGTCAAAACTGCAGCTGGCAAAATACCACCTCTTGGGAGACTTTTCTCCTTTTCTTCAGGAGCAGGAACTCCAGAGAAGGCTGCTTGTCCTCGGTTTGCTCCTTCATTCCTCCTCATGGCCTCAAGCTGGATGGGTGGCCAGACCCACAGGCTTTGGAGGGAGCACAAGAATTAAAAATCCACATTTATGTGTTCCTCTGCTCTCCTGACACTGAGCTGGCCTGTGCTGAGCCTGGCCCAGCTGAAAACCCACGCAGCCTCATTGCTGAAACCGTGCAAAAACTCAGCAGCAGCTGGGCCCGTGGCTGCCTCCCTGGTCGTGTGTCCTCCCCGTCATGGGGCTGGTCTGGGCACAGGGGGAGCTCGGAAAAGGTGTTTCTCTGCGTGTGTGTGTGTGTGTGTGTGTGTGCACAGCCAGTCGCCGGGCGATGCTCCCCACTGGGAGAGGGGATGGCACAAAGCCACCTTGGGAGGCTGGCGTCCGGTGATGGCAAGGGCTGGCTGGTGGGCTTCCCCGAGCCTGTCCCCGGCTGAGTGCTGAGCCTCCAGGGGAGGTTCGCTGACTGGCTCTCTGCGACGTGGCTGAGCCGAGGAAGGGGCTGCGCATCCTCAGCAGTGCCGGAGGTGGGGGCCGGCAATGGGAATGGGTGCGCCTGGGCTGCTCCGTCCTGGCTGTGCCAAAGGAAAGCGCCCTCCACGCCCCGGAGCTCTGGCTGAAGATTGAATTAGCCCCAGTAAAGATTTATTAAAGATCAGTGGCTGAGGTCAGGGGAAGCATTTGGATGTGGCTGGTGGCCCAACTCTGTCCCCACAGGATTTGTGCCTTCCATGAGAGAAGCGCTGAGAGCCGTGGCGGTGGGCACACGGCTCCTGCTGTGGCTTCACCTGCGCGGATTTGTGTTGTATCGTGCCTTTTCCCTGGCACCAACTGGAGCAGCCTTTTTGCAGTGTTACAGCATCAAAGCTGCCCATGCTAACGAGTCAGCACAGCTTATTGCTCCCTGAGGAAGACGGCCCCTGAGCAAAGCCTGGAGCAGAGCCACATCCTGCTGCAGAACTGGCTGCTGCTTCGGTCTTCTGAAACCAGTGAGATCCTTTAACCGTCCCTGCACAGAGACCCGTTCCTGTGCCTGATGAGAGAGAAACGTACAGCTGAGCTGCTCTGGGCTGAGATCTTTATGGGAGGGCTGGGGAAAAGTGGAAAGGAAGAAGGGAGGTTTCTCTGCTAACTTAGACAGGTGTAGATGCACCCAAAGTACGCTGTCAGGTCTCTGCAGGGGGAGATGAAGCCAGAACAGGGAAGCTGAAATAGAACAAAAGACAACCTCACTCAGCGCTTTGAGTGGTGGAAATAGCCGGGTGGGTAGCAGGGCACAAATCCAAACCAGGCACCACCCGAAGTGTTTTAGCCCTCTCCTCTGGTAGGTGGCTGAGCCCCATCGCCTGCCACCCCAGGGCGTGTAGGAAAACTCGATAAACCTCTCCCGCGCCCTGACCTCCCTGGGCAGAGGGGCCGAGTGCCCCGCGGGGGCGGCCGGGTCCGACTGGGGGGCTTCCCCGCTCCCGGCTGGGGAGGAGGGCTGTGCCGCGCCGCAGCATCGCGATGCCTGGGCCGTCCCCGCCAGCAGCCCCAGAGCGACGCCGTCCCGTCGGGCCACGGCACGAGGGCTGCGTCGTGATGGCTGCGTCACAACCGTGGCCCAACCTCGTCCTGCCCACTTCTGCAGGGTTTACTGGTGGTTTGCGAGCAAGAGAAGGTGAACCCCAGAGCAAAGTTGTCCCTGTGGGCATGCTGGGGGCAAGCTTCCTTTCTTGTCTTCTTTTTTTCTTTTTTTTTTTTCCCCAACGCTTTACAGAACAGAAGGGTCCTCTGGCCCCCGTGAAGGGCGTTTGTACGTGTGGGAGTTTATCCCTTGGAAACCACTGCCTTATTTTCAGATAGTATTTCCAAACTTGAAGTTGGTTGAACCACCAGGGACCGTTAAGGAAGAATTGACTGTGGTTTTGGGAACGCATCCTTCAGTCTTTCTCTTGACTGAAGCTGGTGACACTTTTATCTGAGAAAGGCAAGGCTTTAGATAAAGGTTTCAAAACGCTTTACAAAAGAGCTAAAGCTGGTTTTTGAAAGATGGATACTTCAGTCTGCACTATACTGTAGAACCATCGAGAGGTTCCCATTACTGACATCTGTACAAAAGTGCTACAAGAGATTTTTCTCCACCAAGGTTTCTGCCAGAAAAGAAAAGGGGGGGGGGGAGGAAACTGGAGGCAAACTCACTATCTGGGCGTTAAATACCACTTGACTCTTGGTATTTACAGTCCCATTGTGCCTTTAACTTGGTTTACTACCTCGCTAGTTACCAAAAAGGACATTAAAATGTATATTTATGGCCTATGCATTGCACTGTAATTATCTGCCAGGTCCTGCCTGCGGCAGTGCCTCGACTTCGTGTCTCAGCCTCACCAAGGACCTGACAGTTTAGCAGGAGACCGCTCTGAAGCGCTGAAATGAAACCTTGGCCTCCTCCAGTCATCTTTGGGATAATTAATTGCCAAGAAATGCTCAGAGGGTAATTTGGCTGTTATTTAGGTGGATCCAATACTTCAGTACATAGGTGGATCCAACAACCATTCACTGTACGTGCTTTAAAGATGCACCTAAGGGCAGTCTGTCACTTGTCATGGTCATAGCTAATGAATGAAACAATGACATAGAAATGAAATGTAAAGGAAATGGTGGCAGAATGAAGAGCGATTAATGCTTTGAACCTGGACTTGAAGTGCAGCAAGCGCTTTCATTCTTGCTGACTGAATTCAATAATCCAAATTAGCAATAAATTTTTTTTTCCTATGTAAAGACATTGAAGTGCTTTTAGCAAATGAAGTAAAGATTTTCCATTCATGTTTAAAACAAAAATGGAACACTGTGCTGTGGCAGGCCCAAAGCCTGCAGCCAGCTCGTGGCGTGGGGCTGTGCGTGTCCGTCCCCCGCCCCCCGTGCAGCCTCTCCAGTAGCGCCCGTGAGTCTGACTGCCCTGAACGTGGATGTGTCGGTGCTACTGGTGATGGCGGTCATCTGCACGCAGCCACAGGTCACGCTGTGACAGATGGCTGTGGAGCCAGTGTTGAACCTGGGGTGGTCGTTGTCCCTTGGAGAGAGGAGCATCCCCTCCTGGGGAGAGCCAGGGCCCCGTGGGATGGTCTGGGGCTGCCTGGGGGGCGCTCACCCCGGGCATCCCCGTTCGGAGGGATTTTAGAGACCCTGCTGCTGCCTTCAGCTCGGGCACGGCTGCGACTGCGGGTCCCTTCGGGCAGCGGCGACCTGCCAGTCTCTGCTCCGACCTGCCCGGCACTGCCCTGTCTTGCTGTCAGTTGGCAGCTGCTCTATTGCGTTGGCTTTGTTGATACGGGTACCTATTAATTGCACCCTAATCATTTCTGGTTGGACCACATCCACCTTGGGCCATTTAGTGCATTTTTTCCTCCCTGAGGCCCTCTATCCATGGCACACTCAGCGTCCAGGGCTGCCCAACAGCTATGGCCTCCAAGGGGCTTGCTGCTGCCGGGCAGAGCAGCGGGAGCAAACACGGCCTGAGTCATGCGGCAGAGATTTTCCTGAGTGGATGTGCGTGTGTTTTGGAGACATTCCCTGTGAGCATATGTTTAATTCCCCGTGGAGAGAGGAAAGGATTTGCCAGATGAGATCGACTCTTGAAACTGGCAAAGCATTTTTTAAAAAGTAAATTCCCCTGGGTCTGCCTGGCGATAGCTAGTCAACGTGGGGGAAACTGGCACCAGTTAGCGCCGCCGCGGTACGTGCTGGGTTTCACTGCATTCTGGTTTTAGTTTTAATTTTAATATTTTTCTTTGAATGTGTCCCTCCCTGCTCCAGCACATAACCAGAACAATACCCCCCATCCCCCTGGAGCTGCAGCCCTTCCCTTGGCTCCCCAGTGCTCATGTGCGGCGGGCGCATCTTGCGGGCGCGCTGGGGAGCCCGTCTGCGTGGTGGTGCTGCCTGTGCCGCCGGCAGAGCCCCCCTGGCTGCCTCCACCCTCCCTGCCCACCGGCTGGGCTCCAGCAGGATGCGGCGGTGGTGCTGGGCCAGCTCTGTGGTGCCTGCTCTGGTGGGTTAGCTGTCCGTCCTCCTGGCCAGAGCAATGCAGCCAGTGTGGGAGGTCTCTGCAGCCATGAAATCCTCCTCTGTAAGGATGTCTGCAAGGCAGGAGGAGTTTTTGCAGAGCCAACCCCCAGCACAGTGTCCATGTGCCCTACAGCACAGGTTTCGGTGCTGGAGGGGCTGGAGTGCATCTGCTGAAGCCCTGGCAGCCAGGTCTGAGCTTGTCTGCTCCAGTGGGGAAGTTGTATTGTATCCTGTGCCTAAGCTGGCCACTGTAGCAGAGGGAAAAATAAGAGTATTTCCCCAACTTTTGTTAACTTTTTTTTTCCCTTAATATACACCTACAGGCTCACTCTCTATAGAAACATTGGGAACTAGATTTTATCAGGCTTTAGGGACTGCAGGATTATCCATCTTCTGTAAATACTGCAGAGTGTGTGGAGTTGGAAACCTTTTTATGATTGCAGCTCGACTGAAAAACAGCACTGTGTTCCTGGTGCGCTTCAGGATCACTTCACTTGTCAGCCGCGTGGAAGGCAACAGCTGTTGAAGCGTTCTGGTTTAAGTGTTTCATGAGAGCAAAGTGCAGGAAATGGAATTTACTGAATTTTAAATACATCTCACGCATGGAGATCAGAGTAAGCGTTGCAGGTAAACCAGTATTGCTCTATTACCATAGAGACACTTCATCCCTCCCCAGAAATCTTTAAGAGACTTACGCTTGGAGTACTTGACGCTACAAAATCAATGGAGGTTTGTGTTTGGAAACAGAGCTCCAGCACGGGAGCAAAACTTATCCCAGCCCTTTAAATCTAATCATGCCCGTTGTCAGCATCCAAAGGCCAGACACCCTCTTGGCAGCTCCTAATTCCACCCGAGTGGCCATCAGTATGAATAAGACACGTCTCTGTGGACATGCAAATGTGTTCGGTTCTATTTAACAAAGATAAATATCTTAATTAAGATAACCAGCCGCCTGGGGGATTTTGAAAATTACATGAGCCTGGGCTCCGCAGTGAGAGCTTGGCGCAGATGCTTCGGCTGCTCTTCCAGAAAGCTTGAGCAGTCTCTGAGGACCGTGGCGGGATGCGGTTCTGCAGCTCTTGCAAGGGCCCTGGGCTACCTGGGAGGCTCCCCGTGGTGAAGGGGTATCGCTGATGCTGGCCACCAGCCCAAGGCTTCGTACACTGGCTCACAGCAGATGCGCTCATTTCCCACCCTGATCTGTCTCAGCCAGCAAGAAATGAATGCTCCTGACAGAGCAGCTTTAAACTTCCCCTTACATCCTGCTGGTGAAGACTGACGGAACTCGTGAGGAATTTCTGTCTTCAAACTGTTGTCGTATCCGTTTGGTTCTTTTTCGTCCCCTTCATAAAAGACTTTTTAAAAATTGTATTTTTAATAATGACTAGGCAAGCGCTGGAGCCCGCCAGAGCCCTGGCGCGGAGCTGGGGAAGCGCTGAGCAGCTCAAAGGCAGGAACCAAACACCGGAGACCAAGAGCACCTCTGGAGCAGGGCAGCAGCTGAGCCCCTCGCAGCCTGCAGCTGCGTTCACAGAGGCTGTCCCAGGAGAGTGGCACTGCTGCAGGGCGGGAGGGAAGCACCAATAAAAGAAAACAGCTGCAGAGCCAGTGCTAATGGGATTATTGACATCCTTTGGTTTATCGCTCGGCTTTCAGGAGCTCCACGGGGCTTGCAAAGGAGAGCTGTGCTGGGGTGGTCCTGCGCGGTCAGGAGAGAGACACCGATGTGCGCCGAGGTGGAAGCTGCCTCCTTTTTGCTCTCCTCACCACTTTGAAACGTGAACTTGTTTTGCGCAACGTAGCTGGCGCACAGTTGTGGGGAGCCCCAGCGGGGTGCTGTGTACCTCTGAACGTTGTCCATTGCCTCCTGAGCCCAAACCAGGGCAGGCGTCAGCTCATCTGCAAAGTGTGCCTGGTTGGGGAGAGGCTCACGAGGGTGAGCTGGAGCCAAGTATGCTCAGTCACTAAAACACAGGCTTGCATTCCGTGGCTGTAGTTTAGAAAGCTCTGCACCTTCCCTTCATAGCACTGCACCTTCCCTTCATAGCAGCTCATTGTGCTACTCAGCAAAAGAAATTGAATTATTTCTTGCAGGAGTAGAGCCCTGGCTTAGTAGCTTTCTCTGCAATCCCCAGGCTTCCTAACTGCCCAACCCCTGAAATGACCGAGGGTGATGGGGCTCTCAAGAAGCCTCCAGGGTGAGATGCAGCTTTTTTTTTTAAAAGAAAGAGAAAAAAAAAGTCTTACATAAGTCAAAACATCTGCTAGTGCATGACTAATGCCTTCCCTTCTCCCTCCTCCCCTGGCCTGGTGACAGAAGTTCACGGGAATTTTATAAATGATTGTTTCCTGTAGAAAGTTATACATTGTTCATAGGTCTTTTGGGGACAAACCTCGCATTCAGCAGCCCACTACCCTGCAGTGTTTACTAATAGCTTTGGATGCAGCTGACCAACGCACTCTGCTGCCCCGCTGCATTTCTGAAATGAGCCGATAACAACAAAGTCCAAACCTATTGTTCCCGGCCTGGCTGGTGCAAGGGTGGCTTTATTCCTGCCAAAGTCAACTTAACTGGGACAATGATCTATGTTTTAAAGCAGAGGTTATTGATGCATAGTGCTGACAGCTGAATTAGCTGGGCTCCGCCGGCGAGTGACGGCGCTGGGGTGTGCACGGCGCTGCACCCATCGGCGTGCCTGCTGCAGCAGCCTCAGGCGGCACTGGCCGTGCCCTCCCAGACCGCCCTGCCTGACAGCGGCGGTGTCGGAGCCTTCCCCAGGGACGTCCTGACTGGCAGCAAATGCAATGACAGAACGGAGGATTTGCATCTTTTTGGTTTAAGGATGTGCATTGGCAAGCTCCTGGGAAATTATGTTATGGTTGGTTTGTCTTATGAAAAGTGCAAGGAAATGTTTTAAAGAGCTGACAGCTAAACCGGCCTCAAGACTTTATTTCATTCAAGCTGTACTTTCCCATTCTGGTGGTGCTTCTCTGCAACATCTAACTTCTTTGCTCACTTGTTTGCCTGTTGCTGGTTTAAACCTTCCATGGGTCTGGCTGGCCTATGCAGCGGGACGGCAGCAACCAGGAGGGATGAGGGGCTCCCTGCCCAACTTTTGCTGCTGGGAGCAGCCCCAGCACCCGGCTCTGCCATGGGAAACCTGCAAAGCCTCATGTGGGCAGGTGCCCTCTGCCCAGCCAAAGGCTGCCAACCTCCCCCCTGCCCTCTGCGTCCCAGTGGGAGCACTGCTGCTGCTGCTGCCGGGCTGCCCAGTACCACCCAGTGGGAAACTGGGCTAAACCACTTTTATGCTGAATTTTTAATGATATCTCTTCCTTGAGTTTTGGTCTTGTTTTCCTGCATGGATCTCTCAATTATGATGTTTTGGGTTTGTGTCTCCGTTTAGACTTATGTGAGTTCACGTGTCCGTGGCAGAAAGGCTCGGGGTGCCGGCAGGGATTCCTCAGCCTGAGGTTTCAGGGTCTTTTCTGAAAAGGAGCTTCTTGGCACAAAAAGCTGAAGAAGTAGGAGTGTGTACCTACTGACCGCTGAACTTCTTTCAGAGACAGTGACTCCACAGTCTGTGTTCAGCTGAGTGAGGGATCTGACAGTACATTCAGATCAGACCTTTCCGTCTGGCCCCAGCACGAGGCACGCCAGCACTGCTGCTTCCCGTGCTGCCGGCCACGGTGCCGCCCGGGAGGAGCAGTGATCCTGGGTCTGGCAGAGACGAACGCTCCTGGCAGCAGGAGCCGGTGCCCAAGTGCCCAGAGCTCCGGCTGTCCTGGGGGGGGCTGGGGCTGCCTCTGCGGCCGGGCACGGGCAGGGCTGGGGAAACGGGGTTGGCTTGTTTCTTGCAGCCGATGCCTTTCCCCCGAGCACTTGTCTTCCCTCGGCTGTGGCTGAAGCAGCTGAATGGACGCACCGTGTCTCTCGGGTTTCCAAATATTGCACCACCAGAGGACGTGCTCCCGGCTTCTGCTTTTCTGTGGTCTGGGATGTAAACTGCTGCTAGCATTACTAATGGACTTCTGCTTTTAGCCTGAGTGCTGCAGGCTTCTGTACCAAGGTAGGAATCATGGAGTCAATTAAGTAATTACCTGGTGTTTCAGTTGTCAACATAGGAGGCTTTTTGGTTTTTACCGTTGGCGTCAAACCCTACATGCGTCTTACCCCAGACTCATCAGCGATAATTAGTCCATGCCGCTCTGCCCTGCAGGTTCAGGGTGGACGTGTGAGGCGACGCGAGGGAGCCGGGGCACCCTCCTGCCCTTTGGAGCTCACCCTCCCCCTGTAGCTGGGCTTGAGAGGCGGCACGGTGCACCGCGCCGGTTGCTGCCGGCTGCCGGCTGCCGGCACCCAGCCGGCCCCTGTCCTGGTGCTTTCTGACCGGTGCCTAGTGAGACCCGGCACAGCCGGGACCATGCTCGCTGCTGGTGCGGCGCGTCATCCCTCGGACAGCAGAGCTGTGTGGTTGTAACTAGCTGGGAGAATTTAATAGGTCAGTCAACTTCTGGACTCTTCAGAAGAATGGGCTTTAAATCCTGAGCATTTCATCACCATAACAGCCCATGGCACAGCTCTGACAGAGTCCCCCAGCACCGCTCATGCGCATGTGAGGTGCAAGTCCCGAGGCTGCCGATGCTTTGGCACGTTCCTAACAGGACAAATACATCACTGCAGAGCTGTGCCATGGGCGTCTTGGTGCTGTGTTGGCCAGGAGGAGGGAGAAGATCAGAAGCAGATGTCCCACCGGATCCTGGCTGTCTATCGCTGGGTTTCCCATCTCTGCCATGCAGAGTAGCACAGGCGGATTCACCGTGCCCAGGCAGCGCTGCATGCACGGAGCATGGCTGGCCCCTGGGAAAGGCAATGCAAAGCACTGTCTGCACAGGGCAGGCATTTGTGGGAAGGCTTCAGAAATCCAGGTGGTAGATTATGCTTTGGAAGCATTAATCAGAGTATATTTTCTAACAAGCTATGAAATAGTTTGTACCCCTGGCTGAAAGCCCTGCGGCGTTTCACAGTGCATGGGACCTGCCCCTCCGCTGCCGGCGCATCCGCATCCCAGCCCGCGTTGCAGAGTCCTGAGCGCAAACCCTGCAGGGATCCAACTTGCTTTGGTGCAGCTTTTGCTTTCAAAACATTGTGATGTGTTTAAGGTTCTCCAAAGGGAACCGTCTTCCTGCTGTAGGAACAAAAATGGTTTAATGGTTTTGGTTTTTCTCCATAGAAAAAAGTCAATCTCCCGAGTCTCGCCAGTGTTGGCAGAAGCTGTCATCTCGATATCCAGCCAACGTGCTGGCTTGTCTCCTCGATCCTGGCTGAGGAACTGACCTGGTCCTGGTGAGGAGGCTCCATCCACCAGCGTGCCAGGACCACCCCCACCCCAGCAGACAGTTTTTGGGACAGTCTCTGTCCAAGCCCCGAGCCTCCCCATTCCTCCCAGACTCGTCCGCAAACAGCCTGACCCCCTGATGAACAGAGCCGGCAGGTGAGTGGTCACAGCCCCTCTGGGGAGCTTTCCACTGAAGCTGGGGACAGAAAGTACTATCTTGCGAATCCCAGGTGAGTGCCCTAGAAAGCCTTTCTCCTTTGGAAGTAGATTCTTAAAACTTACATCCACCCATAGGTTTCTCTTTATAATTTATTGCTGCTCTATGTAAATATGACGTTTTGATCTCTTTTTTAAGTCTCCTTTATGTTCTGGGATTATTTCCAAGTTGCTGTCTAATCAGATTTTTTAATTGTTTTTATTATATTAGCTGACAAATACAGAAAAACACAAAAGCTTGAGTTTTTTTAAAGTTTTAGTTTTTATAATTGTTTAGTGAAAGCTATAGAGTAATCTCCAAATTGTCTGGAGAATGAAATAAATGTAATTTTATGGGAATAACATTTAAAGGGGGATTAGAAGATTGAAGATAATTGAGAAAATGTTTTCAAAGTACAACATACCGTCTCTGCACAAAGCACTATCAAATTCAGAGCTTGGTTCATAGAGCTTTGATTACCTTCAATAGCATTTTTCCTCCAAAAAAAAAGGGGAAGCGAAGCCTTTGCAGCCGCTAGTGAGGGGCGGGCAGCGGTGGACGGGCAGGGCAGCAGCTCTGAGCAGGGGAGCGGCAAGTTCCCGTTTGGTGCTGGTGCCTGGTCGCAGTCCGGGTGCCGGGGCTGGGGGGAGCTGGCGACAGCTGCTGAGCGTCTCCAGCGATGATCTGTGCCCATGGCTTTGCTGGTGCCCGCGGTGGAGAACCAGAAGTTATTTCAGGGAGGGCAATAGCTTTTCTGCTGTGGCTGTGGGAAAATCATGCTGCGTTTGGTTTGCATGGGCTGCGAGGTGGGGCCCTGGAGAAACAAGTCCCTTCTGCTTGGTAAGATGTATTGTAAATGAATAAATGTCATACTGTCCTGCTCCTGTTTTCTGTATTTCTTATCAGAACGGACTCTTGAGATGCATCTCTGCAAGCCGACTCATGCTGGATCGTATTAAAATGTCTCCTTTTGACTTGCACGCCTGTGAAAACCAGAAGGCAAACAAATGGCTTGTGGGCAGCAGAGCAGAAATGATCAGCCTATACACAGGCGATGTAATTCTCAGAGCCTTCCCGTGTCAGAAAAGGGGCCATGGGATGTATCCTACCGTCCAGCAGCATAAATCCATCCCTACGGAAGGGACTCCCGTCTTCCCCCACCTCCTCAGTGCTAACTTCAGCTAGTCTCTTTCCATTTTTCTTCAGCGGCTGCTGCCTGCCATCCCTCTGCCTTTATCCCATTAGATGTTTGCCAGAGAACGGTGATTTACTCCAAATGAAATTTTAGTAGTAAAAAGAATAGAGTCACTCTAATTGTTTTTTCCTTTGAAAGCGGGACAGTGAGCAATGTTGTTTACCAGGCTCCAGTTAATTTGGCTCGTAGTCTGTTTTGCAGTTATTCACCTGCATTTCTTAACTACGTTGTTCACTGTAGGTAGTGGTGGAAGAAGTCATAAATCTCACTGCATGCTATTAAGCTAAGGAAAACCCTGTGAATCGGCGGCATTGGCCGGGACGATCTGAAGCATTCCCTGATTCAACACAGCCCCCTGCACACCACGTCCTCCACCGCGCTGCTTCCGTGCCCCCTTGGCACGTGCTGGTCTTCCTGTGAGTGCTATTACTGAGCCGACGGGCTTCAATCACAGTCATGTAGCGTGGGCTGAAAACCCTGATGTCGGGAGTGGGGACGGGAAAGAGACTTTCTGGAACAGGTCTCCACAAAATCAGTCAAATGCACCATTTCTTCCTCGAAGTTATATGGAAAAAGAAAACATCAGTGAGCATTGCTAAGGAGGAGGAACCTGACTTCCCATTTTTTTGGTCTTAGTAGCTCACTTCTCCAGAAGAGACTTTCAGTACGACAGTGAAGTGTTTTACAGCAAAGAACATTTTCTGACTACTACCAGTGAGCTGATGTATGAAAAAAGAAGCGCCAGTAGTGAGGCTGATTAGCCACGATAAATTATGTGATTGAGAAAACATGTCAGCCACTGAGCGTGCAGGATGTCTGACGGGCGGAAAATCTCATTACTGAGCTGGGGAGAGCGGCCAGGCGCCGTTTTATTCAAAATACAAGTGTGCAAATTAGCCACGATGAAAGGCCAAGCTGTCAGAAACATGAGCTGTGTACATCTCCTTGCAAATGTAAGTAGAGCCCATTTCATTATAAAAGATGTCACGTACCAGGGATTTGTACTTGAATACGGTCTTGCTTTCCCAATGGGAAATTCAGGCTTGTGTCCATGACATCCGAGAGTGTGGGGCTTGGTCTGAACCCCTCCGAATGCAGCCAGCCCTCTGCAGAGCCGGGCTGAGTGGAGCCACAGCAGTCAACAGCAACGCAAATGGTTTTGCAGCAAAGGATGATGCAGAAATTTTCCATACTGTGATGGTAATTCCTCTCCTCCAATGCTGGGGCTAACGGACTGGTGGAACCCGCCTGTTTTGTCCTCATTCCTGTGGCCTCTGGCATCTGCAGTGACCCTGGTACATTTAGAACCAGAGTTTCAAGTACCTACTGAAGAAATGTTAGAAAAAAACAGATGTGGGTTTTCTGGGCTGTGGTCTTTTTAGCCAATAAGAACTTCACGCAGAAACAGTTTTTATCAGCCCCAAATTAGTTGTGAATTAATTTCAAATGACCCAGATGACATTGGTTGGGAAAAAACTATGAAACAGTCTGTGGGGATGATCTCGGCTGATGCCGTGTTTGAGAGGCTTTGCACAGGGCGCTTGACACCGTGCTCGGCTCCCTGCCTTGCCCCGGGGCTCCTGGGTCCTCCTCCTCCTCCTCTTCTTCCTCCTCCTTCCCTTCCCCGTGCCGTGCGTGGGGCACCCGCTGCTCCAAGGTGCTCCTCGGGCCGCAGAGCCTTCACCCACTCAGGGGGTGCCCAGTCGGTTTGTCCACAGCGAAGCAAACCCCACCAACCCTTTTTCTACTCCTATTTTAAGACAGACTTGTGCCTCTCGCTCCTTTTTGTGCGTGTGGTTGTCTGGCAGTTGACCAGAGAAGAGCTTTGCGAATCCCAGTCGTCGCCACTCTTCCCATTCATCCCAAGCTATTAAATACTCGTACACCACTTTTCAGCCGTCACTCTATTTCTCCCCAGAGTCAGCTGAATTTCAGAGCTGGGAGAAGGGTGACTCCTGTATGAAGTTTTCACATGCAGTTAAATTCAGCAAGGAAGCCTCTATATAAATGTAAATGATATCCAGCAGTAACGCAGGAGTTACATGCCATCAGATCTGCTCTGCAGGAAGGAACCGAATGGTTTCTTGGAGGCTGGTGCAGTTGTCTGTTGTGGAGCAACCACAGGAATAGCTTTTCCTTCTAGTGAGAAGCTCTGAGCAGTATGGAGAAAACTGGTTTAAGTAAAAAATGCAAATTTTCTTAGCCCATATTCGTGCGGAGAAGGAAACACAGTTTAGCAGGTACAAATTCATGGTGAAATTATTCAACGAACAAGAAAACTTGGGCACGACCTCTGTGACCATCTGCCACGCTGACCTTCCACTGATTTATGCTTCCAATGGATTTTTAATTAATACCATTGTTTTCTTTCTTTTTTCTTCAGTAATTATAAGCAGAGCATCAGCTGGCAGTGAGTACTGCGGAGTGCCACGAGTGCGGGAGGAGCCGCACAGCCCAGCAAGCACAGCTCTGGGGTGGGGAACAAATGTGCAGTTTAGGGTTTACGGATGAGAAAGGTAATAATGCAGAAAGAAATAATGCAGGAAGGTAATAATGAGAAAGAAATAATGCAAGAGCTAGCTGTGCTTAATGGCTGGCAACGACAACGACAAGCTCTTTTTGCCTTAATGATTTCTGGGAGTCCCAGACAACATGAGACCGGAGGAGAAAACAGATGATTCTGGGACAGTATCGGAATTTGTACTGGGAGACTTCACTTGAAAGGATCTGGCTAGAGTTTTGATGGGAACAGTGGTGCCAAAGGCTCTTGCTCATCCAGTGGCCCAGAAGATGCACAAACAAGCAGGGAATGAGTGCCTGTCTATGGCACCATTAAGAAGTTTACAGTCTCTTTGCCAAAGCCTCCAAGGGATGAGGCAATTCCCTCCACTTGTGCCTCTGACAGACTAGCGTCAAGCAGAGAAACTGGGATGGGAATCTGGTCTCGAGGAGCAGCTTCCAAGGAAAAGGAAATTTTGACCACAGCCACGTGAAAGCCGGATGCGTTGCAGCATGCCGCAAGGGACGGTGCCCGCGGGGAGCACACGGGTGCTCGCTGCCGCGTCCCGTCTTGCACGTGTCTTTTTGTGCACCGGGAAAGGGCACCGAAGACGCTGCGTCGGGACGTGCAATGGGAGGTGCAGTAGGGGAGATCACAGCCCCTCTGCTCATCTGCACGGCAGGATCACGATTTCTAAATTACCTGCTCTAGCTGCATATACAGCAGCTGCTTTAAAGACTACTTAAAAATCATTTTTGTTTCTTTTATCTTCTCTGTTCATAACACTTCCTGAGGCTCTGAAATATAAACTTCCTACAATTTCTCTTTTCTTTTTTTTTCTACCCTCTTTCTCCCAGGAAGGCCAGCGGGACCCGGCAATCCCGGGTGGAGGGTTGCCCCATCGAACGGCTGGCTGGGCGCGGGTGCCCTTGCAAGAGCAGAGCAGAAATACCGGGGCCACCCATGACGCATGGTTAATAAATTTAACAATGTATGGAAGAGTTTTTTCCTACAATTAGATAGCAGCACATAAAAGCCAGGGGACAGCGACGTCAATTATAGCACTTCACAATGAGGTCGTATGTTAGTGTACAAATATATTTCCTGCTGCTTGTTAGTTTATAGACAATTAATTAGCAGAGATGTCTGATTAAATTGCAAATTAAAGAAGGGCAAATATCACACAAGTTCATGTATCCTGATTTTTGCAGATAAAGCTGAATGAAAATTTTCAGTGAAATTGTTGGTGGGGAAGCGAGTATTAAACATCTATTATGTTTTATAGGAAAGGGAGTCACTCTCATTGGACACTGAATTAGAAAAATGCTTTATTTTGAATTTATCAAAATGAAATGTCCTCACTTTTTGTTGCAAGAGTCATTACTTGGAAGACTGAATTATGGAAACGGAAAGAGGCAAACCTGAAGAAGCAGCAGTAGAAGTGCTTTAAATTATTGTGGCAATGTCTGGTTAATCTGAACCAACCCTTTTTAAAAATTGTAGATTCCGCGCCCCCCCCCCCCCCCCCCCCCCCGAGTTGTACATTTCAGTCCCATTGAATTTGGGTTTGGAAACAGTCTTCGAGTCTCAGCTCTGCCCTGGGCAGGAAAAGTTTTCTTTGCAGGCTGAGTTATTGGTATCTATTTATCACCATCCAGAAAGCAGGTTCCCTTCTGCACTGCAAATGCCACAAAGTGGCTGGAGCTGTTTTTTCTGCAGGTGCTCTGGTTATAGATTGCTCTTTCTTTCCCTGTTTAGTTTTACTGCTAATAAATAAATCCAGGCACAAAGAGGCTAAGTTGACCAGGAGCCTAAATTGCCTGTTCACAGTTCTCTTTTTCTAGCTATTTTACAACCCGTCTATTTGATGAGCAGCAGTTAACCCAGTAAAATGAAGAGATAAATGCATTGTAGGTGACATATACAGCAGCATGAGGAGCAGGGAGAGTCTTTGCTGAGGCACAGTTAGCAAAGCCGTGATCCAGGGAAATATACCTTCAGCGGCTGCTGGAGACTCATCAGCATCTTGGGGAGGTGATGCTGAAAGCGCTGGGGACCGCTAACTAACTAACAAGCAGGCTTGGGACAAATGGCTCCTGGTGGCAGCGTGGGCTGGCAGGAGGGGCAGGACGGATTCAGGCCCTCGGGGGGCTCCAGGCAGAAAGTCCATAATCAGCTGTAGGGCTTGATGGCAAAAATTGTATTCCTAATTAAACCAAAGCTGGAAAGTGCTTGAGGAGGGCAGAGCCCAGAGGAAAGATATTCACCCCCTCTTGCACTTCTTAGTAATTAATGGTGGGAAGATAAACTAATGTATTATGGAGCAGCAGCAGGTTTGGGGAATGACGCATTACTCAAAGTGGCCTTGCTGGCAACTCCTTCCTACTGTTTGACTCCTCTAACTGCCGCCCTGTGTTCTTCTGACTGCCTTCAGGGAAAGGGAAATATAAGCCAAAAAAGCTCGAGCAGCTTGTAAAAGATTTATGCAGAATACTTTGCTGGTCTGGGAGGACCTCTTGACTTTCAGTCCTTACTTGTAGTATCAGGTGTGTGGCTGCCATTATTTCATCCATTTGGAGGTTTGCTAGATCGATTTGGCTGGGCGATGAGCAGGGCCAGAGCTAGAGAGAATGCTGCCCTGGAGATTACGAGATAAATCTTGTAGAAACCAAAAATGATAATCAATTTGCTGTATTACATTCCCAAAATGAGGTTAACTGTTAAGACAAAGATCTCTTTATGAGGATGAAGAGATTTCTGGCTTATGTGGGGAAATTGCAAAAGAACCATTTTCCCCACTGCTGTAGCAAAGCAAGCTGTTCAGAGTTGCTGTGGTTAAACAGTCCAGAAAGATACGGCACAGAGCATTGCCTTTTACAACTGTTATTTAAACAACTCTTTTGGAGAGCTTAACCTTTCCTTAATTCCACAAACACCTACTGAGCAGAAGCGATTGGGGCTAGAGGTTTGTTTAGATTTAATTTCAAGGTTTTTCCTTTCAAAGTCATGTATTTTACTTCACGTATCTTTTGAAGTTTTTTAATTGTGTTAGAAAGTGGACTGCTTGGCCCATTGGCCACCGAAGGAAACCAGGACACAGACACACAACTCACGACCCTCAGCAAGTCAGTGAAATTAAAACGAGCCTCATCCTGAGCCCCCTCTCCAGCTCTGTATCCCAGGAGCAATGCAGTCTTGCTCCCGGAATGGTGGCTCAGGGATGGTTTCCGTGCTAGGCACGTCCTGGCTGTGTCGCTGAAGCGTGGGGCACCATGACCCTTCAGTAATTTTGGCCCATGAAAGAGGAGGTGGTGGGAAGGCAAAAGCCCACCCGAGGCTCTTCAGTCCCAGTGCAGGGACCCCTCTCTGTCTGCTAATCAAGTGCATTTTCAATTATCCAAATTGTTCTTTCTTCCTAGATAAGCTCTTTTTAAGCAGGCGCTGGTGATGCTGCTACACCTGCATCCCTGGGTGTGAGCTCTGCAGCCCTTTGGCTTCTCCCTTCAGGTCCACGCAGAATTACACAAAGTCTGTCCTGGCTACAGCCGGCACCTTCTGTGGAGCCGTAATGCCAGCTCTTGCTGAGGTCAAGTGCAGGAGGTAAGATTGTCTCCCCCTCTGGTATGTTCCCGCGATACAGCATTTTAGACATTGTCTTGTCTTCCTCCAGAGCGTCTTATTTTGGCTACCGTAAGACTGAGCTAGATGAAATGCTGCTCTGCTCTGATACAATACTTGCCGTGTTTCCAAGGCAGAGGGGATGTTCTTGTGGTTGCTGTAAGTATTTAAAACATAGCTGCATGGTAGAGATTGATTTCCATGGATCTTACCTGAGGGATTTACAGGACCTTCAGTAAATCTGACCCCTGAGCACAGTTGTCCCCTCCCAGCCACAGCATAACGCACCACTGCATTTGTTGCCTGCCCCTGCCTGGTGCTGCTCTTGGCGTCAGCGCGAGGAAACCTGCCCCTGGCTGGGGAGCAGCCCCCCCAGGCACTGGAGATGGAGCAGAGGGAGCTGTGCTACCCCAGCACTGCAAAGGCTGAGAACTGCTTAGTATTCAGGCACAGGGGAGGGTGTCAAGGAAATGATAAATACAGCAGCAGAATAAACCAAACATAATCTTTAGCAAAAGACAAAAGTCCCAGCGATGAGCATTTTGGTGGCAAATCAGCAGAGGCACAAGAGGCTAGGGACAATTCGTATCCAAACTCTGCTCCCAAGTCCTTCAGCTGAAAAAGGCTAAATCTGTGCAGGAGAGCTGAAATACCACCTGAGAAACACTTCAATTAATGTATTGACATTTTTGCCTTTGTATTTCACCTATTTTACCCATTTTTCCTCTGCACGGGAATGCAAAATGTTGTTTCCTATTTGATAGCTTTGATATAGTTTCCTATAAATAAGTCTGTTAACTTAATCACAGCTCTTGCTGGGGGTGAATACAGAGCACTGAATGTTGTGCACACCCAGAGACACAGAATAACCGCACAGGAAATCACTAGAAGAAATTTAGCACTGGAAAGTAACACAATCTCATGCTGAGAAACAAAGGCTCTTAGTGCTGCCTTTCCTGGTGCTTGGATGCTAATTGGGGGGTCTTTTTGCTGGTACTAGTTCTCAAAAGCACGCAGCATCCTTGCTTTTCTATAAGTAGCTGAATTAATTTTGTTCAGCTTTTTTTGGGGAAAAAAAAAGGAATTGCACCCAGGCTGAGAATCAAGCAACCAAACAGAGACTCTAAACCAAGAAGCTGGCAAAGAATAAGCTGTTGGAAATGATCAAATAGAATGGAAAATATTACAGACCTACCAATGCATCTAACTGTGCACAGCTTATGTTTGATAGTTTTTATATTGGAATAACTCAGAGCTTGTGAGATTACTCATGATTTTCATAACATTTATTGGATCAGCATCAGTGTCCAAATGGGAGGTATCTGCATGTGCTAGAATAATGGCTCTCTAACGTCAGCAAGCATCTGCTGTGGTGGAAGAGCAAAATCAGCACAGGCTAATTCATTGATGGCTTATTATTTGAATTTGTGTCCCTGTCTTGAGTCAGGGCTGCGACAGGTTCACCTGCTGCCTCCTCTCCCCCAGCTGCCTGTCAAGCAGTCACTGGCATTTCATGTGCCCTTAGGTCAGGTCCAACTCGATCAGCATCGGTTTATTATGAAATGCCCAGAGTGATTTTACTCATTCTGTCTGTCTCAAACCAGTTCCAGAGAAAGTTTAAATATTATTTCTGGCTCCTTCAGCTGCTAACTCTAACAGCTTTTTCATGGAAGTTTCCGTGCTGCTCTGTAAAACTGTAAGATTTTTTTCCACTGATTTGCATTGGCCTAAAAACATTGAAGTAGACTAAAAAAAAAAGAAGAAAGGATTTCGTTTGTGCTTTCAAGGCATTTCTGCGTGAAACAACCAGATACTCATGGACCTGTGGCACAGATAAATAGCAGCAGAAGGGAGCCGACTGCAGTTCAGTGCGGTGTTACCTGCCAGTATAACCTCTGCGGGGGGTGATAAATACGTCTCAGCACACGGGCTGTGAACATTTTGAGTAATGAAAGGTTATTAGCATTTCCCTGTTGTCTTTTGTGCTTGGAAGGCAGCGACCGAAGCTCTCGGTATCACTGGCTGCATTGCTGCACACGAGCCTGCTGCACTTTGCTCGCCAAGAAAATGGTAGTGGGGTGGTGGGACTATCATTAAACTGGAGGATTTTAGCCAACAGCTAATGACATGAAGAAAAAAATAGCACCTCTGAATCAGCCTCTGCTGTCCGTTGTCTTTGAATCTCACAGTGATTTATACACGTTCAATAAGATAACAGACATTGCAGGGCTGACCCAGCACCCCCTTACAGACGCTCCGATACCCCACCCCTGTGAAATCCTCCTCTGGCTGCTTTGATCCTGCGCCTGATTTTTCTCTGGCAGAGGAGTGGCAATAGCAGCCGGGAGGAGAGCTCAGGCCTCCAGCTCGCTCAGCCCGGCCACCACCTCCCAGGGACATCTCTTCCACCCGAGGGGGCTGGAGCACAGCCTGCACAGCCTGGCCACCGTCCCCAGTGGGGTGCTGCTCCCGTGCCCTCCACACCACCCCCCTGCTGAGTGCGTACGCATCTTCCCTGATGGCACAATTAGTCTAGTTGCGGAGATTGATGAGGACATAAAAGTTAATCCCAGGCTTTGAGGGGAAGGTGCTCTTTGTCTCATGAAAGCTTATTTCATGCTGCTGAGGTCTATTTTTGTAATGGCTCCTCAAAGAGCTCCTGGTTTTCCTGTTCAGCAGACGCAGGCTTCCCTGTTTCATCAAAGCAAAGGCGAAAGTAGGCTGCAAACACCAGAGCCTAACTAACAGTGCATTTAAATCCCATTTGGTAATGGATGCTTGGCTTGATGAAGTTCAGGGAGGTTTGATGCTGTGCTGAGGGGAGCAGGATGTGCTCACCCAGTTCAAGCAGGAGGAGGAGGACCGAGCCTGAGGGTCCTTGTCTGCGTAATGGCAGCTTCGGCGGGGGTCGAGGATCTTCTGGGACAGAGGAGAGAGAGAAGGAGAGCCAGCGGGGCTGCTGAACAGGCAGGGAGGGATGGAGGGCCCAGGGGGGAAACGTGGACTGCCGGCAGACACGGCTGCTGTCGCTTGTGTTGGAGGGAGCGGGAGGGCAGCGGCGCTCCGGCTGTGCCTGCCGGCTTTGCTGAGGGCAGACGGGGCGGGCAGAGGGACCGGCAGCCCAGCGGGCAGTAATGCCCAGAGCGGGTGAGGTCCTGCTACTGCAGCTTACAGCACGCTCAGACTGCCAACCGCACGGCTTTCACGCCTTCATCTCGCTCCCTCAAATACATCTAAACCATTGCACGCACTGCTCCCATGTGTGTGAAGGACGTTCTCACCAGCACGTTTGCTCAAGGAAGGACCCTGTTGGCATTTACAGCAGCTGAGCAACCTGCCTGAGCTCTCCTGCGGGCAGATCTGTTCCCCATCGCAGCTAAAGGAAAACCTGCTACGGAAGCAAGAGCGAGCCGGGCGAGGCGCATGGATTGCTGCGGCTCCTGACCTTTTCAAAGCCCTGTCGCAGATGGCTGCTCCCCTCCCCGATCCCCCAAGCCAGCACGGCGAGGTCAGCCTGAACACGCTGCCCGCTCCTGCTCAGTGTGGGCTGGAAAAGAGAGGATTTATCATTGCATTATGATTTAATCTGTTTGTCCTGCAAAGAAAAGGTGAGGTATAATTAAAAAGAACTTTCCTAGATTTTGGGCTTTTGTGTCCTATGCAGAGAAGGGATTTGGTGTGAGTGGCCTATGATATGGCTCATAATCCAAATATATAACTTGCTCCTTACCTCGACTTTGACGATCATATTTTTGACCTCTCAAAGAGATGTTACAGCAGTACAACAAATTTTATTCCTTTTGAAATCGAAAAATACGCATCAGGAGAACTTTTCATGGGAGGGCAATGTATGAAATGTTGTATAATGCAATGGTTTTGTTCTGGCTGCATGTTCAGGCATGGCAAAAATGGCACTATAAATTGTAAACGCTAAAGCAGGCATTCACATTCACAGCTGTAGATGTTAAAAGCTTTACAGCAGGCATGTGAGGCCCCTGATCAGCCTAACAGATAAGTAAACCAAGGCACAGGGGTGGTCCTTGTCTGAAGTTGAACGAGTGGGCTTTAGAGCTGGGAATAGACCCAAACTCTCCAGAGAGCCAGTGCTGAACAGAGGCAGCACTGCCATCTGCGAAGGAGCAAGGAGCCGAGCAACAAACAGCAGCAGCGATGCTTCAGTGGCAGCTTATCAGGTGTGTGCTTCGGGTTGGGTGTCGAGTCCATTAAAACAACTGTGGGAAGCAGAAGGTCCTGGTGTTGGCAGACGGAGCTGGGCCAGTGTGTGTGCAGGACGCCTCGTGCTGCCAGCCGCCGGGGACAGCCGGGAGATGCTAAGGCACCAGCATGTCGTTCGCTGCACTGTCTGCAGCTTGTGTGGCAGAGGAGGGTCGTTACTGTCAAGGGCAGCACAGAAACCCTGAGGAAGGGAAAGAGGCTGTAAAGTGCACGAGTGTCTTATAGGGCCCCAGTGTCAGCTGGAAATGCCGATCATTGATTTGTAAACTGCCACTAAAGATGAATTGCAGCTTAAATTGGATTTTGTAAAAGCAGCCATAAAACATCTTGCCACGCAATGCCACCTCCTTCATAGTGCCTCGTGCAAAATGCCCCCGATGCTGTGTGCTTCAGACAAAGCGGTGTGGATCGTTGCTATCTGGTGATTCTGTTTGCTTGCGATGCTCTAACTTGCCCAGTTCACAGCTCTCCAAGGAAATGATGGGAACACAGAATAAAATGCCCCGGTGTCAGGGGTTCCTGGGCTCTGCTTGTGCAGTTCTCTGAGGGTGAAGCACGCAGAACACAGTGATTTTTGGTCGGGTTAGTATGCAGAACCAAATAGCATCAAAGACGTAGGACAGAAGTATTTCCTGACAGCCACTGCAAGGAAACAAATAAGTAGCATTCACAAAATTTAACTTTCCATTCTGCCCCATTACTTCAAAGCTTAATTACACCATTTAGAGGACATCAGATCGATGGTAGGAGCAGACGGCAGCATTAGCTTACTCAGCAGAACAGCCCCTTCTCTGTCTCTGCCACACTAAATAGCTTGTTTGGTCGATATCCCCTTTGCCAAGCGGGTGGTAGAGGAAGAACTAAACTAGTTAATCAACGATTAGAGGCTGTAATCATTTAGTGAAAAGGCTTGTAATTTTCGGTCTAATATATTATCTCATTACAAGTCTTCTATTAATTTCAGGAGGCATTTCATATACTGCTTGTTTAAAAAACAGGAGGTCCACATTTGAGAAATGCCTGCAGAGCTGGTGGCCTTTCTGTGTTTCGTGCGTTTCATTCCCTTGCCCTTTGCTGGGCTGCCAGAAACGCTGTTAATGGAAAATGTTCCTGGCTCTCTGCTCCCCAGCACAACTGACTCCTCCGAGATGAACTTCCACCGCCACAGGTCTGACTCCCCCACGCCGCTCGGTCTGTCCTGGGTTTGGCTGCTTGTGCCACCATCGTGGTACAAACCGGTGTTCTTTCCCGGGTGAAAAGCACCACACGAGCTCGTTTTCTGTTTGCCAAGGACAAAGCACCTCAAATGCACGGTAATGCACATAGGCCTCCGGATTTGCTGTTTATGTATTTCTTACCTTTTTTTTTGCCTTTGCTTTCTTTAAATTAAAAAGATTGAGCAGGGTCTTTTATACCGATGTAGGCACATTTTATTCCATGCTGTTCTTCACTACACGCTGTTCTCAGCTAAAATACTCAACAATTAAACGGCACACATGGGTCAGCAAGTCCTTCTCTTACAGCGCCGGCGAGCCAAGCACCGCCGTTAATGCCCACCCGCACAGCCTGACCCATTTCACGCGTGTTCTGTTCATTGATCCTGTGAGCTGCTAATGGCCGAGCGGTGCTTAGCATCGCTGGTTGACTGACAACGTCTGGCCCAAGTACTAAAACTGCATCATCTCATTGCCGTGAAAAATCCTTGAAGCGGGAATGTTAAATTTCTTCAGTGCGTCCTGTCTCTGAAAAGGATATGAGAGAAAACAATTCTGCATAATCTTGTTAGACTAATGCTATTATTTTTAATGAACCGTTGTGCCTTGAAGTAAGAAGGGGGAAAAGGATAAAATTTGCTGCTTCTGACAGCTCTTTCTGTCTCAGGAAAGAGAACTTTGGCACAAGTACTAGACATTTGCTAGGAATTAGATGCTGACAGTGAGCATCGGAATGTCCCAGTTTTCCTGCCTGTGAAAAGGGAAATTCTGTCTCTGTTGTAGGAATACTAAGAGGATAAATACATTGATATTAGCGCAGTACTTCAAATATTTACATCCTGGTCTTGCAAGGTGTTAACGCGCTGTGGTCTGCACCAGATCCTGGGAAGGTCACAGAAAAGTGTTTGTACCCCGTGGGGACGTGCGAAGGAAGAAGCAAGCATCGCCACGCTTGTGGGAGTTGGGTTCTTACCCCCTCCCAGGCCAGTTCTAACGCTGAGTACCCTGCTGTGGTATGTGAAAGAAGGGAGAGATTTAGCTTTGTAAAATAATACCGTACTTCCAGAATGAACTTTTCAGTAAAGTAATTTATATGTCTTATTTAAGCTCTTCAGCTTCATGCCTGAGAAGTCTGCCTGCATTTTTTTCTAATAGTCAATAGGAGTTCTTAAATGACAATCTGGGTAATAGTGACTATTATTAGAAGATTAAGGCAGCCAAATTGAGTACGCTCTAGAGAGACTTTTGACCCCAGCTTTACGCACTTCTTTCCATATAAAACTCTAACAGCAGACCTTTTAAGAAGCGCTGGCATTGTGCTTCAAAAGGGGGGGTCTGAGGTACCACTGCAGCTCTCAGCCAGAGTTACTCTGCTAACTCCTTCTGATTCTGACACTGCCGTGTGAATAGACAGGTGCTCCCCAAATCTTATCAAAAATGGGAAGATGAGCAGTGATCCTCTCTCGTGCTTGGTTCACCCTGAGCTTGCTCCTGGGAGCTTTCCTGCGGCTCCTCAGCCTGCCCTCCGTCCAGAGGGAGGGACCCTGCTCCCCACCTGAGCCCCTCCTGGACAGGCTCTCATCTTCTTGCTTCGAAAGGCTGCACGGAGCATTTGATGGAGGAGGGGGAAACGATGTGATTTCTTTCACTTCTGTCATCCTGAAAGGTCTGATTTAGAGGGAAACAGACTGCAAACAGATTCCTGAAGAAAAAAATAAAAGTGTTCAGTGCTACCAGTTACTAATGCAATAAATGTCACAGCTACACTACATTTTAGTTGTAGCATAAAACTAGGGTAGAAATGTCTTACTGGACATTGAAAATACACCCTTCTACCTCCAGCAATGACTCTAAACCCCCTGTGTTTGAACCCTTGTGACTTGCTAAATGACAAAGGTTGTATGTATTGATTAATAAATATATATATATACTTGTAGCTCATAATCTTGACTGCTTACAAAACTTTGCAAGTAGAAACAGGACAAAGCATAAATTACTGATATGTTCAGGTGGTATTGTTTTTTAGCTAAAACTATTTATTACAAAATGATGATGCCAGCTGATGTGCTAGCTATCATGAATGTAAGTTTTCACACTAAATAGTAAGCTCACGCTGCGGTGCTAAGCCTTCTCACACGCCCATGACTTAGGCAAAGGCTGTTACACGCTACGTCTTTGCCATGTTGCCGCAGACTTTGGATCAATGCTGTGCATTCGGTTCAGTCCAGGAAAGAATGAGTAAAGCTCTTTGGACGAGTGCTGGGTCTTAGCTGTATTTCTGGGCCAAATCTTGTCTTGGTTAACTTGCGTTGGTCTGATGGGCTGTTCAGGCTATCTGCACTGGCAGATGTTAGATCTGAAATGCTGTTATTTTGGTTGGCATGGTGAATATTTAATTCAGATTGCTATTGAAAGGACTGCTTTGACAGGGACTTTGTATAGTCCCATCTCAAGAGTTAGTACTTCATGGTGGGATTTTTTTGTGCTAAAATTCTCAACATCAGACTAAATTTAGTCATGTAGAAATCAATAAATTACTGCCAACTTTAACATAAGGGCAGAGTTAGGTCAATGTTAAATGTTTTTGAACAATCCTACTCATGGTATTTAGGCTCTTCTCCTCTTTAGTTGGGAACGACATGATGAGAAACTTTCCACTGCTTTAAACGTTAAGGAATCTCTGAAAATATTTAGAAACAATCAATTAAAAATGTTCTATGGTTTGGGTTTTGATTTTTTTTTTTAAGTACAGCATGTTCTTCTGCAGATTTTCATCCAATCGACATGCTCATGTCCCAAAGGCTTGTTTCCATGGAGCATTTGTATCTCTATCACAGTGTATGTCCAGTGACACATACATGTGAGAGGCAGATCATAGCGGAGTATTTCATTTTAAGAGCAATCTGCTAAGGGCAGCTGAAGATGAGCCATTTGTCTATCAGAGCACGGAGAAAAACAACAGCTCCGTAAGCAGTGCTGAAGCTGGAGCACCGTTTGGGAACAAGCAGTTTTTATACTATTAAGTTGTGCGCAACCAGCTGGGAACTATGTGAAACTCCACTTAAATATTTTCTTTGTCTCAGCAATACATATGAAAATAAGTAGCTTTTGGAGATTTACTTTGTGTCAGGCCACTCCACCTCCTGCTAAGCTCTTCCATACATTTCTGTCTGCTAACAGAACTGGGTAATAAGCTTATAGAAATGCAGGTTGGTACCTACTGGTATTTTAATTTAAATGAGTATTTCAGGGGGTTGGGAGGGGGGTATATGTTCTCTGTTTTGGTGTTCTTTGTATAATAACAAATTGTAACTTGGTACTTCAGCAAAATAATCCAGTTTAATACTGCTACACCAAAGTCCAAAGTGCCAATAAAACAGCGGGAAGCATTCCTACGGAGGAGGAGAACTGTCCTCGCTCTGCAGGAGTCCTTGGGTTTAAATCTGCTCCCTGGGACCCTCATGCTCAAGCAGGCTCCGCCCGGGCAGGTGGGAGCGTTTTGCCTGACCAAATTCTCACAGCAGTCCGGTACGGCTGGAGAGGGGTGAGAGGCTTCCCAGCGCCTCTCCCCACGGTGGGAGAGCTGCCGCGGGACAGCCCGCAGGACTGCACCCCGCGGGGAAAATCCTCGCAAATAAGCGCGCTCTTTTAGCTGCCAAGGCTGGGTGGGCGTCCACGGCTCCGCCGGACTGAGCTCCAACTGAAATGTCCTTTGCTGCTTCTCAACGACGACTGCCCCTCTGTGGGGCGAGACCCCTGGGTGATAACGGCACCCAGCTCCACCCCTGCTGCCCTGTCGTGTCTCTCCAGGTCCCCCAGCACAGAGCCACCGCAAACCAGAGGCACTGCAGGATGGTTCTGCTAAACGCTGCCCGTGAGAGGGAGCAACCCACAGCCCTGGGCTCAGCCCCTCACTCCAGGCTAAGACGATAATTTGGCCACCCTGCCTAAGAAGGTGGACGCTGTCTCACTTCTGAGTCGTACAGGATTGAGGTGAAAGCACAGGTTTTCCAGTTTTTTTGATACAGTGCTTTTACCGTGGAAATAGTTTAAGTTGCTTTTTATTCAGTAGCAGCCTGTGTGGATGGTGCTCGGCTATAAACTCATTGCCCTTTGCTATTCATCAGTCTACCATAATAAAAAAACATAAACATGTTGCTGTAGTAATGAAACCCTTGTGTCTGTTACTGGGGAGGAGGAGTTAATTGCCAACCAATAAGCTCATGTCAGAAAGCGTGTGAACCTGGGATCAGGTCTGCAGTGCGCGTGAAGGAAGAGAAAGAACCAAAAATTGAAAAAGAACCATTAGAGATTGATACATCAATTTTTCACAGCTGACAGAGAAAGCAGAAGAAATGGATTCGTTAAGGTGAAAAGAGTGGGCATTTAAATGGCAATGAAATTATTCTGTAAATTCTAGCACTTTTGCCAAGTGTCAGACAGTAATCAGATCCATTCAAATATATAAATTCAGATATTCATAACGTGTAAGGCCAGCAAAGACCATTATGATCATTTCTTCTGACCTTCTCCATCATGTGGGTCGTGGAGTACCTTTTTTGTATATATATATATATAAAAAGAATCATTGAGTGCCAGTTCATGGAGCTTGACTTTATTTTATCTGATTCAAAAATCAGACTAGCACAAATCGGGAGTAACACCATGGAAATTACACTGCTACAGAAACTCATCTTATAGGAAAAATCAGGCAGGCGTGTGCATGGTTTTCAGATAACAGCACGTTTGAAGTCACCAGCAGCTACAGAAGTGAAGTGCTTGAAACAGACCCGTGAAATGAAGGAAGCAAAGTGAGGCATCATTGTTCTGCAGACTAATATATAAAATAGTTAAATATGCATTGCGTGTGTGTAAAAACGCCTGCTACAACAAATTTAATCAACAGGAAAGTTCATAACAGTGTGCAGTGTGACGTGTATCAGTGTATTGCAGTGGAGCATCTGCAAGGGGACGGACGTCGCTCCTCGGCAGTGAGCACCATGTGCCACGGGCACTACATGAGCGCCGGCGGCAGAGCCTTGGCACAGGCCTTGGTAAATGGCTGGCTTTTGAAACTTGAATTGCACCGAGGCAGTGCAATTTGTTTTGCAATTTTATCCTACATGACTTTGGCAATGTGCTAAGTTCCCCCAAGCTCCCAGGCGATTATTAAACCTCCTGAAACTACATCAGCAGTGCTCAGCCATGAGCGCTGCTACCTGCCATGTTTTTTGTTTTTCTTCCGTAAGGCTGTGTATTTTTAGCCTGGGTTTTGCGATGTCCCCTCTGCGGAATTCGAAGAGCCAGATCCGTCCATGCCCAGGACGGCGGTGATGGTGGTGATGCCCATTTCCATGGCAACCCAGCACAGCCCCGTGCACGTCTGTGCAGAAGGTCGTTCCCATAGCAAAGGGCTGACGTACACCTGTACCGAGAAACGTAAACAGAAAACAAGACTGATCGTGAAGCGGTGGAGCAGGTTAATTGCAGAAGGGAAGTTAGGTGGGGGACTGTTTTTCCCAATCTCATTGACACGGTGTCTTAGACGTTTTTTAAACAAACATCCCTTGGAAGATATAGGTGAAGACTCTCTCATCTAGCTTATGGGATCACTCAAATGACACATCTCATTTGTCACCCGAGTAAACAACTGATGACGGTGGTTGGGAATCGTACTGCATCCGTAAGCGGTCCATGGGAGTTCACTGAACACGACAGACATAGACATCAGTGCCATTATTTTAGCTCCTTTGGGGATGTCTGTGTTATGAGGCAACTTCCACAGGCGCATTAAAAAGGAGAGAGGTAGGTATTGAAAATGCCCAGTAGATGATGCACTTGGTGCTGAAAAATTACCTCCCTTAACAGTCATCCATAGGATTTTAAAATTTCCCAAGTAGGTGTGTAATTAAACATCATTAGAAAATGCAAATGGCACACATTCTAGCTATGAAACAGGAGGTTTAGAGCTTTGAAAGGCTACTCAATGGCTCAGCATCGAGTTCCTGCCACGCTGGGGGTGCGGGGAAGCACGTCTCCCCAGCGCCGCTTTCCAAAGCTGGGGACGGCGGTTCAGCAGTGCTGACAGCGTTCGGCCGAGGAGGGCGAGCCCACCCACGCCTCACGCCTGGTGCAGGTTTTGTGTCAAGACATCGGCCTTTCCTTCCTTCCCTCCTTCCTTCCTTCCTTCTCCTTCCTCCCTCCCTTCCTTTTCCTTCCTTCTTCCCTCCTTTTCCTTCCTCCCTCCCTTTTCCTTCCTCCCTCCCTTCCTTTTCCTTCTTTCCTTCCTTTCCCTTCCTTCCTTTTCCTTCCTCCCTCCCTTTTCCTTCCTTCCTTTTCCTTCCTTTTCCTTCCTCCCTCCCTTTTCCTTCCTTTTCCTTCCTCCCTCCCTTTTCCTTCCTTCCTTTTCCTTCCTTTTCCTTCCTCCCTCCCTTTTCCTTCCTTTTCCTTCCTCCCTCCCTTTTCCTTCCTTCCTTTTCCTTCCTTTTCCTTCCTCCCTCCCTTTTCCTTCCTTTTCCTTCCTCCCTCCCTT
>WAAD01035091.1:258812-350209 GCA_013389945.1 Fregata magnificens
ATTAGCCCCGGGCTGCCTTGTGCGGGAGCCGGCAGCGGCAGCTCGCTAGCCCGCCGTTGGCGTCCCGCGTCCCGCCGCGCGCTGTTCGCTGACCCGGACTTCTCGTTGCAGGCAGTGGACGACTTGTTGCGGTGCGGGATATGCTTCGATTACTTCAGCATTGCAATGATCATTCCACAGTGTTCGCATAACTGTAAGTACGGCGTAAGGAGGACGGTTAACTTCGCGGACGGAAAGCGCTGTGTGTAAATTTCTTGCTCTTGTGGGACTCATCCCATCCTACTCTCTCATGTACTAACTTCAGAGTTCGTAGAGGTCAACACAAAACTGTTACTTCCTTTTCACTGTAAATCTGTGCCTCCTCTCCTGTGATTAACGTTGTATTTTATGGCTGATCACTTAATACATCGCTATTGACTTGGTGGTTGCAGCTTAAATTTACTTGTGTTTTAATAAAAATTGCACAGAAGCAGCAATTTTAATAAAAATTGCTGAAGAATAGGAGCCGAGCTAAATGGGGCATTCGTGGCAAGTCAATAAAGGGGCAGTGACATTGTCCTTCCCTCTATCCTGTGGCTTTGTGGAATTTAGGACTAACATATTGCATGTAAACACACCTTCCCATACATTCCGGGGATTACAGGGGTGGCTGTGGTGGGAGTGCGTCTTGTCCCTGTGACTCCGTTTAAGCCTGACTTGTCATTCAGTTGACAGATGAAGGCAAATGGGTAGGGCCATAGACAGTGTGCAGAAATTCTGAGTGAATGGTTTGGTCTTTATGCCTCTTTCCCAGGAAACACAGGACTGGAGAATGACCTTGTGGGCCTTATGGGCTGGCAAAATCCTCTTGCACCTTACCTGAGTGACAGACAACTATTGAAAAATGTCCTTGTAAAAGATTTTCTCCTTTAGACTTTCAGAGACAAGTCATCATTTGGCCATTTATTATTTATTGGCACGTAGAGCAGAGATTACTGATCCTTTATTTCCTTTACAAAACATGTAGCTCTTCTACTCGTGGCTTAGCCAGCAAGGACATTTTCCTGTGAGGTATTGCAGAAGGGCTCTTTTGGATGAAAGCTGTGAAGCAGCCGGCAACCTTTCCTCGTGCAATTACGGTTGCACCCTTCTGACAGCACAAACACGTCATCTGGATTAATGCATTTAAACACCACCTATTCCTACAATTCTTCATTTAAATATCTATCTTTAAATAAGCACAAACACAGGCTGGGTGGAGAACGGATTGAGAGCAGCCCTGAGGAGAAGGCCTTGGGGGTGTTGGTTGATGAGAAGCTCAACGTGACCCAGCAATGTGCACTCACAGCCCAGAAAGCCAACCGTATCCTGGGCCGCCTCAAAGGAAGCGTGACCAGCAGGTCGAGGGAGGTGATTCTCCCCCTCTGCTCCGCTCTCGTGAGAGCCCACCTGGAGTACTGCGTTCAGCTCTGGGACCCCCAACATAAGAAGGACACAGACCTGCTGGAGCGAGTCCAGAGGAGGGCCACGAAGATGGTCAGAGGGCTGGAGCACCTCTCTGATGAAGACAGGCTGAGAGAGTTGGGCTTGTTCAGCCTGGAGAAGAGGAGGCTCCGGGGAGACCTTACAGCAGCCTTCCAGTACCTGAAGGAGGCCTACAAGAAAGCTGGAGAGGGACTTTCTGCAAGGGCATGTAGTGATAGGACAAGGGGTGATGGCTTCAAACTGAAAGAGGGTAGATTTAGATTAGATATGAGGAAGAAATTCTTCACTCTGAGGGTGGTGAGGCGCTGGAACGGGTTGCCCAGAGGAGTTGTGGATGCCCCATCCCTGGAAGTGTTCGAGGCCGGGTTGGATGGAGCTTTGAGCAACCTGGTCTAGTGGCAGGTGCCCCTGCCCATGGCAGGGGGGTTGGAACGAGATGATCTTTAAGGTCCTTTCCAACCCAAACCATTCTATGAACATCTTGAGGGCAGAACAAAATGCAAAGCCACGTGGCAGAGAGCATTAAGAGTTATGACCTAAAATTTTCTGTGCTGCTCTGTCTGCCTCAGGCTGATATCTGCTGGAATGTGGTAGCAAAGCGGTTTACTGGAAGTCAGATTAGGGGGAAGTGCATTGCCTTTTCTCATGTTAAAATAAATGCTTATAATTGTTTTGTTCAGAAGCTATAGCACTTCCTCTTCCTTACATGAAGGAGGACATTGTAGTTTGGCAATGAAATTTAGTTTAGCTTGGCAAAACTATCACCATTGAAAACAGCATATTTCTGGTGGGGCGCACTGGAAATTCTCTAGAGTAGCTGGTGTTACAGCCTGCCTGTGACACAGCTCGGTTCAGAGGCCCTTCGAAAAGAATCTGTCTCCCTTCTTTTTTTAACAGATTGCACATTTAATTTTCCCCTGCAAATTGCAGCAAGCCTAAGTTTTCTATCAAGATTTCTTGAAATATTTTCTACTCGGTTGACTTTGTGTAATCTTTTCAGTCCACTGAGATTGTACAACTGGAGGAAAAAAGCCTTCTGCCGTTAATGAGTGATTATTTGTGAATAGATGAAGATGAAATACATTTGCTTGCAGAATTTTTTTTCTGTTTTTCTCTTTCTTAATTATTACAGGGCTTCTAGCTACTTCTATAATCTGTTTGCACCTATAGCCACTTAAAATTGCTCTCCTGCTCATTCTTGGGTGACTGGTAGCATTCAGTAGCTTGACAGTAGTTGTTTTAACTTTCACAGTGCTTCGGATTGTATCTTTAGTGACACAATAGATGTGCCATTTGTGTTTCTTTCCCATAATAAAAGCGTCTGAAGATGGACATCTTCTGTAACATGGGCACCTCCCCAGCCGGAGAGTCAGTTGTGGCCCTGAGATTTCTTATGCTTTCAGTCCGAGAGGATTGGATTTGGTTAATTAATATGGCGTGGGCTGGGACAGTTGGATCTGAGTTTTTGTGCCGGCCCTGAATTGCCTCTTCAGACCCGCAAATCTGCGGTTGCCTGAGCCCACGTGCCCCGCCTTTCAGGTGTGTGTCCAACACCTCTGTCTCACAAACTCAGTCCATTCATGCTGAGGTGGTTGCCTGGCGGGCACGATCACTGGCATGGGGTTGAAACGGTTAAAACGTGCTGCTCTCTTGAGGAACCCAGGCAGCTGGGACCAGCCAGGGGATGGCGGCAGGCGGTGGCTGAGGGTATCTCAGCTCTGTGTTCTGCTGCCTCTGCCGTCAGGGCGCGGCCCTCCAGCAAGGGATGGAGCTGGCACTGGGAGCAGCCACTGGCCCCGGTGAATCAGCAGTGTGCTGAAATTGCAGCCTTTATCTCAAGCAGAGCTCAGTGGGAGTGCAGCCGTGCAGCCCTGGCTGGGGGCCAGCGTAGCTTGGAAGGTGGGCAGGGGAACCTGGGTCTGTTTGACTTATTCGTACAGAAGTGGCTATAGCTGTTGGAGGGAGCTCTTTTTTGTCATCCAGGGTTTTCCTTTCTTTAAATCTGTATTGAAATGACTGCTGTGCTTCCAGCTAAGCAGGTTTCAGAATTGCTTGCTCACTTAAAAAAACACCTCTGGTCTTTGATGTGTGGTGTGTAAATTGTGGCATTACTGACTTTTCTCATGCCAGGCTTGTTTTATTCCTTTCTTCTCACAACCTTGCTACTTCCAGTATAAACTCAATAGAGATTGTTACTTGCTGGCAGTGACTTGTATACTTTCACTCTGTCATTGTCATTAAGCGTCCAGTGATGGTTGTCAGATTAAATTCATACTTTGGGATTCTCTTCTGTATACTGAAATACCGTGCTGTGGCTGAGTCTTATAATTAGTTTGGTAGATGTGGTTTTACAGGTAGGTTTGGTCTATCTGTGGAGATGGAAGTGAACCTTGTGGCACCATTTAATTCTCAGTGTATGTGCCGTCTACAGTAGGCAGAGACCTGTTTTGTTACCCCAGGAATGGCAGGCTGAGAGCTGGGCTGTGATGGGGCTATTTCTCCCGTAGGAAGAGGAGACGAGTGGGAAAGAAGGGACTGGGGACAGAGAGTTGTGAGGCTGTTGTCTTCTCTGCATGTGTCCATGGCCAGCCCTAGGCACAAACGTTAAGACTAAGAGCTTATGTCATTTATTATCCTTGAGCATGCTTCAGCTACCCTACTTATGAGCAGCGATGGCTGCAAACGTAGGTCAGACCCATTGCTTACTGAAGGTGACTGGTTGTCGGATGTTGGCAGGCTAGATCTATAAGCTGATTCATATTCATTCAGTTAAAATGTATTTCTTTTTTTTTTTATGGATTCCTCCCCCCATATCACATCTTACTATAAAATGTAATTTTTGAGTATTTAGATGGATTTGTGGTTTTAAGTGTTGAATTAGTGCATTAATGCTCCTGCTGCCTTTCAGACTCCTTCATAGAGGGTCTTTGAAATATATCTGCTTAGGTAGCTGTTGCTAAGTGTGGTAAGTGCTGAGACTGTCACCAGTAATGATCTAGTAAGTAAACGTCTGTTTTGCTGGAGGGTGATGAAACTTTTTATATCTTGAAGTGGTTATGAAAGCTCATAGGTAAGTAGAGAAAGTAGAATAATTTCAGGAATTTACTGCGACAAAATGAAGCTTATGCTGTATTTCACCAAAGAGTCTATTGAAGCATCCTGTGATGATGATATGACTTGCTTTTCCTGCGAAACATTTAAGCCATCTCTCAGTTAGCATTCCGGTGCTGTTTCCCATCCTTTTCCCTCAAAAACAAGTTGGTATTGTTTTGGAAAGGGGAAGAAACACCTGGGAAAAAGAGGGGATAGAGAGTTTGTCTGGGGCTATGCAGGAAGATGAAAGTGATCCAACATTAGTCATGTCAAAAAAAGCAGTGGTGGGGGAGTGAGCAGTGCAAACATGCTGCTTTTAGTGGTGGTAGCAGACTAAGGTTTTCTTGTCTTGCGTTAAAGAAACAAAAGTAAGCACCTGCTTTTGACAGAGGGACTGAGGTTAAATGTGAAAGCTGCTTGCACAAAATACGGCTTTTTTTGCTACAATGGTAATATTAACTCTGTGGAAAAATGTTGTATTTTCAATATTGGTGCATTGTGGAATAGTTTGCATGTGTTGTACAAAAAGAAAATATACTAGTAAGAATGTTGAATTGCATTTGGAAGAATGCCTCTTTAAAAATTATGTATTTCCTTCTTCCAGACTGTTCCCTTTGTATACGCAAGTTTTTGTCCTACAAAACTCAGTGTCCAACATGCTGTGTGGTAAGTGTTTTTCTTTTCCTCAGCTTGTTTTTTGTTTATTTCTGGCAAATCTCAGGAGCTTTTCCCTTTGGACTATGCTAAATAATTAATTCTGGTCATATATTACCACCTTTCCTTTTGGTGAGCAGCTCTTTGGGCAAAGTGTGGTGCTCTTACAACTGGAATTCTGTTTCAGAGCTACTCTTCTGTCAGCATAGGCAGAAGTAGATGGAGCATCAGATCTGGGTTTTGGCTCACAGCTCTGTACACAGTCTGCTGCGGAACATTTAACATTGCCTCCTAATTTGTTAAAATACATTATCATTTAAAACATGAGTGCTGAAATTTAAGCACTTAAATTTTCCGTGATTGAGTGGCCTCATTTCATCTTTCAAGGGATCTTTAGAAGTGTCCACAGACCACCTAGACCTAAAACTCACTGACTCTTATGTAGCCTTTCTTACGCACCAGGAAGAGGAGGCGTTTGCCATGAGAATTAGGTTAAGTGGGAAAAGAACTAGTGGCAGGTTCGGCCTGCTCTGCAGGTAGGTGATTATTGCAGTCTGACTTGAAGGCCTTTTTTGATTAAAGAACACAAAATGCAATTTATTCTAGGCCTTAATCTAACTTTTCATCTTAAGCCAATTGGGCTTTATTGAACTCCTAAAAATGGTAGGCTGCCTAAAAACAATGAATGGTGCTTCAGGAATATTGGCAAAACGGAAGTAATTTTCTTCTGTGTTTCTAAAGCGTGAACCAGACTAGACTTTTCAAGACTGGAAAACAGATCTATTTGTAGCTTTGCCAGTTTTTAAACATTCAAACAAGTGCAGACTACCTGATGTACATTTCTGCGGAGGACATTTTGCTACCGCCTTCTTAAAAATCACAGGTATTGATATAAGCAAGACTTGTAAAAGCTTTCTAAAAAAAGAGTAGCAGAGAGAGACAGCCAGAGAGATAAAAATCAGAAATTGTTTAAAAAGAATGAATTCAATGCACAAAGCCATCTCATAATTCATATTTTCATTGCATAATCACTCAAAAGATTAACAGTCCCCTTTCATCAGTTTTCATGCCTTGGTGCTTAAGGTTCTTATCACATTCATGGGATCCTTGGTTTGGTTTTCAAAATAATTAGAACCGGGCTACAATAAAGCACTGTTGGAGACTGGGTACACTGGATTTTGTTGCTTTAGCTTTATGCTTCATTTTTATCTATTACCTGTCATTTCACAGACTTACAGTTCTCAGGCAGTTATTTTAGTTTGGGATATTTTTTAGGAAAAAATGTTTACACTTTATGCATCTTCATTCACATAGCAATTTAGCAGGGGGTGGTTGAAGCATAGATCCAAGAAACAAATTATTGATCACTTGAACATTTTCTGGGTACTTGTTGTTTTCACGGCATTTGAATGTTTTTGGGTTTTCCCCCCCCCCTTTTCTTTCTTTCTTTTTTTAATAGGCAGTCTCGGAATCTGACCTGAAAAATAACCGGACATTAGATGAACTAGTAAAGAGCTTTAATTCTGCAAGGTATACTGTAATTTTATTAATACAATCTCTGGTTTGGCAGATGGAAAGGCAGGTGTGACTTACTTTGTGTGACCAGGCCAGGAGTCCTTGTAGAGGAGCAAAGCGAGCAGCAGTGTGAGAACTGAGCGAAAAAATTGCGCTGTGACAGAAATGTGGTCAAAGACGAATGTTTACGCGTTTGGAAAAATCCTACAGTTTTCTGGCTGAAGGTTGCTGTCCACTCAGGTGATGTGTTGGGGTTGCATAAGCTTATTGTGGTTTTGCTTCTGGTTAGCTGCCGTGTAAGTTACAGTCTCTTCCAACATGTAGGAAGTCAAGCAGATGTGTCAGGATTCTATGGGGAAAATAATGGTAATAAAGATTTTCTTCTAAGATCCTTCCTATGTGTGCAGGGGAAATTCTGAACAGAAAGATTTTGTCAGTGGTAACGGTCAACTTGCAAGAGAATTCTCTTGGTGAAGTCATTGGATGGGAAAAAATGTAGGTATTGAGGGGCCGCAAATGTGAGTTTTCCTGGATAAGAAAAGTAATGGAGTATTGTGCTTTCACTTGGATTTCTTCTTGACTTTTTTGTTCATTTTTAATTCATTTTTGATCTCCTCGTCCCTTTGAAAGATGGGAACAACAGAATAAGCATGACTTGGTAAATGCTTACCACTGTAGATATGTGAGATTTCTTGTATTATGCCTCTGTTTTCTTTTGGTTAGAAGCAGCTCTGTGACTTGCTACGTATTTTGTAGGTGTTCCTATGTCTATGGGAGACAAATACACTGTCATCTTTTTCTCTGAAATGAACTTGGAGCTTGAAGTCAATTAGATTCTTGGCTTCATAACTGTTAGGAAGCATAGTTCAGTTTATGGCTTTGTTTCTTGAGAGAGTTTCTCTGTGATGAAGACCTAATCCTCTGTGTGACCACTATTAGATTGAATTGATTTTATTTGAAGAATTGAAATTCTACCGTTCCATTATTTTAGCTTGAACTCTGTCTTTGGTGTTTCCTAGTGATAAATGGATTACTATTTTTTTTGGTAATGTCTAATTTTATAGGGAACAAGTAATGCTGACTTGGATCCATTATGATATTGAATCTTACACGTTAATTTTTTTTGACTGCTTTAATGGATCAGTATAAATCTTACCAGTCAGAGTAGTTTAATAATCTTTCCTTTTGTGACTTGCAGTTCAATCAATTTCTCAACATGAAGTTAGATCAATAAGACAAAAACTGTAGTGTCCTGTTCTGCACTGGGTGGGGGGTGAGGTGGGAGAGAGGCAGTGCGGGCTTCTTTCTGGGTCTCGGTAAGAAAGGCCCAACAACAAATGGTAACTGCTTTAAAAGGCAGAGTAATAAGAGTAATACAGATAGCGAGTAAATCTTGCATCGCTTCAGATGCTGGGCACCCTGCATTCATGCTTCTCTCAGCCTGGGATTGCGTTTACTCTGCAGATGGTTGTGAGTTCGAGGGGAGCACTACTTGCCTGGAGAGTGTTATGTGATACGAGTATCATTAAAGCATAGGAGCATTGTTGGTTTCTGCCCTAGCGATGTTAGTACAGGACAAATCTTCTGTCTCTCCCCCTCCTTCCCCACCTCCTTTGTTTCGTTTTGGCCCTCCCCAAAACAAATCCGAAGTCCCGGGGCTGATTTTTGAAACGTGCTAAGCTCTTCAAGTCCATCTGGACTTGACTTTGAGCCTCCGGTATTTTAGTGTTTATGAAAATTAGGCCTTAAATCTTTTCAGCATTTGACAAAATTCAAACACATTTCTTAAGGCAGGCCTGTAGGGAAAGAAAATGTTAATGTTGGTACTACTTAGCAAAGTAAAAGCTGTGCTCCAAGGTCAGTGTGTGCATGGAATGGAAATCATTCTAAATAGACCTGAGTGCTGATCCCATTTATACTTCTGCTCAACATTTAGCTCCTGCACAAGTTGTTTGCAGAATTAGAGCCTTCGTGATCATTTGTGCTCGGTGAGTGTTGTCTCGGGAGTCCTGATTCCTCCCCGTAGAAGTGGTGGACTCTGCTGATTCCCAGTAAAAGTGAAGGTGTTGTGTCATTCATTGTGGCCCATTAACATTATATTCTGTGTGAAAGGGTAGAGGAGCAGTTTTGAATAAGCTTTAATAGGCCCGAATTCACATTGCCCTGCCCTTGTGTTGAGGTGCACACAAGGATCCTGAGCAGTGAAGGAGCACAGGGAGTGCATTGCTCTGATCAGTTACACCCACAGGGTCCTGTCAGGGTGAGAGCAACCTTTGCTGAGCTTTCTCGCTGCTGCTTGTGCTGTGCTTTGCAGGCAGAATTTATCACTCTGACCAGGTCAGGAGAGCAAGACAGGGAGTGCTGCTTGTGCCGTCTTTCCTTCATGAACAATATTTTTATCAGTTGCAGTGAGGCCAGTGTCTTCAAATATAATAAGTGTAAAGTTTTAGGGTTGTTTTGAAGTTAATTTCATTGTCCTCTAATAAAGAGATTATTTGGATGAAAATTGTCAGTTTCTGCATCACCTAGTTAGAAAATTTAGCAATAGAAATTAGAATTATACTAACAGACGTAGAAAACTAGTCCTTGCTGAAAATGATCTGTGCTTCTTTTCATGCACAGGGAAGAAAAATATGTTTTTACTTTCAAGTTTGTATCTTAGTTTCCTAATCTAGTGACTCAGAGGAATAAACACACCCACTCTTGAGTGCTTGAGAGAGCAGGTACTGTCATTTCTAACACACTGACTAAACTTCCAGGAGGACTGCAGAAGGAATTTCAAGGAGAGAAATTGTCCTTTAGTACAGTTAGGACTGTCCTGTGTGAGCTGTTCCTAGGAAGATTCACAACCCCATCTCTTCCCTGGCATTTATTTATGCAGAAGCACCAGATTCCCACCTACTTTCTCTGCTTCATAGCTGCTGTTGCAAGGGAGAAGTAAACGGACCATGAAATGGGAACCAGGATCTCGATGAAGGAGGACACTGAAATTTTCTTTTGCGGGTCTTGCAGATCTGAAGAAAAAAATTTTGCAAGATGTTTATACTGTTATTAAAGCATGCCTGGCAGAGAGAGTATGCTGTGTACAGCGTATTAAGACGACCATCCATTTTTAGTTAAACTAAAAGAAGGGTAACTCCCTGTTCTAACATTAAAGAGGATGGGTCTCAGAGGAGGATTTGAGTAGTGGTTATAACAGTGCATGTTAGGACCCACTAACATCTTGTTGATTCATCTTTCAGCCTTTAAAGGGTGCCTGTGCTCTTAAACTGAGGTTTGTCAGCTGTGACGCATTTATTGCTTTTGTGCCAGGAAGGTAAAATTGTATCTGCTAAAACCTTTCAGAGGTGACAGTAGTCTGGGTTAAATTCTGAAGAGCATACAATAGATAATGTTGAAAACTGCATGCAAAATGCAGAGCTTTTTTGAAAATGGTATTGTCCTGAGGCTTACCAGTAGAATCGTAGAATCGTAGAATCATTAAGGTTGGAAAAGACCTCTAAGATCATCAAGTCCAACCATCAACTAACACCACCATGGCCTCCTAAACCAGGCCCTGGAGTGCCACGTCTACACCTTTTTTGAACGCCTCCAGGGTTGACGACTCCACCACCTCTCTGGGCAGCCTGTTCCAATGCCTAACCACTCTTTCAGTAAAGAAATTCTTCCTGATGTCCAAATCAGTTTCTAGGCGAGCCGGACAGTCTGGTGATGGTAGAGGGTGGACTTCTCCATTAACTGCATGCTTTCTCTTGACTCTGCTGTCTGTCTCAGTGATGGATGGATCTCCCACTCTAGTCAGGCTTGTCCGAATCACTCCAATAACAACTAACAGAATTCCTGTGAATAACGAGAAATTTGAGTAATTCGCTGTGGTGGTCAGGGAGGGGAGTGACGGTTGATAAAGGTACTGTCGGATAGCCCAGGGCTGTGGGAGGAGTGCCTGCGGCGCTCTGGCTCTTCCATCCCTGGGGCGCCTGGTTTTGGGGCGCCTGGTTTTGGGGCGCCTGGTTTTGGGGCGCCTGGTTTTGGGGCGCCTGGTTTTGGGGCGCCTGGTTTTGGGGCACAGGTCTGGCAGGGCCACTAGATGTCATCACACAGCCAGCGAAGCTGCTCGGCGGGCCCAAAATACCGTGTTCTGGGAAAAGCTGGTCTGGGACTCTCTCTCCTCTTTTGAATTTAGTACTAGCGTTTTCTGTTTTTTCCCACCAAAAAAAAAAAAAAAGGATACAGAGATTTCATGTGTGTTTTGGCAAACAAGTTTTCATATTCTTGTCCTAGTGTTCTTTCCATTGATTCTGTGCCAAAATCAGATCCCTTCGGAAAATCTATTCATAAGACTTTATCCTTCAATACAAGGGAAAACTCCATATGATTATTTGTAGACCAATGGCGTAATTAAAGCAACCTCTATTATCAACTTATTGTTAGGGTAGGTTTGTGGTTTTTGTATTGTTTTTCCAGTTTCCTGCTCTCTTTGTTTTATACCAGACCATATTTTATTGAGACAACTGTTATTACAGAATTTGAAATTTCTGTTCAGAAGATTTCTCTATTTTGGCTGCCTTCATGCAAATATTAACAAGTTGCATTTGAAGTGAGAACTTTTTTTATTTGGGTAGTCTGTTTTGCCAGCTCTGGAGCAACTCTCCTGAGTTTAGGAGTCTATCCTTTTGTGCAGGACTCATTGCAAAAATGCAGAGATTTGCACTCTGAGCCTTTTACTGTGTGTCTGCCACCTGCTTCTGCTGGCCACAGAGCTGCCTTCTCCCCTCCAGCTCTACCTTGAGCCTTCATTGGAATGGCCCAACTGCCCCTTGCGTGGGTTTGCAGTCCGTCTCGGGTCCAGGCCCACCTCCAAACATGCGTTTTGGCCTGGTAGCCATCCTGAGCGACAAATCAGACTACTGAAGTCTCTGCTTCGGAGAATTCGAGGTACTGTAAGCTGTACTATTGTGATACTTCCTGAGAAAGAAATGTTGAGAAAAAGAATCATAGAATCATAGAATCATAGAANGCTTCGGAGAATTCGAGGTACTGTAAGCTGTACTATTGTGATACTAAAGAAATTCTTCCTGATGTCCAAAAGATATACGAATCACTCGAGTCTGGTGAAAAGATAAACTGATGTGAAGTTTGACTTTCAGGAGTGTTGTCAGCTAGTGTGAACACATTGGGAAATACATTTTAGCTAGTGAATACATGTTGTGGAAAAATAAACAGATGTAATTGGTGGTTACAAATAGTAGAATGTGTTACTTTGACAATAGGAGGAGCTCAAAAGCAATAGAAAATATACTGAAAAGAAAGATGAGGGTGATCAGTTTTCTCTAGATGAAGACAAGAGGCAACTGGCTAATTGTTCAAATATTTTTGCCTTTTGGGGCTGTATCATTCTTTATTTTATGGGAAAACAAAACTGTGATATGATGCCAAACGATTGCGTTTATGGATCTGTTTTATGTTTTCTGAGCCATGCAGAATTTAGCTTGCTGTAGCGTAGGATGCTGGGCTTTTGTGTAAAAATGGTTGCTTAACAGCCAAAAGAATAATATGATAAGACTGTGTGTTGACTTTGATTAGCTACTTTAATGGTAGGCTGCCTGTACGAAAACCTGGGGGAGCCTGAAGAAGGAGACTTTTTTTTACATAACCATAGATAAATCCGCTGTTCAAAAAGGGGGAAAAAAATTTTTAAAAAGTACATCTTTGGTCAAACACCCAGCTGCATCCTTTTGAGGATTAACTTTGCCTAAGCGTATTAGGAATAAAAGGCAACTAATTTGTTTGCTTTTGAACCTGATTGTAGAATATAACCATCTGTGATGTGACAAGTCTTCTGAGGCTATAGTTTGTAACCTTTAAGTTGAAGAATACTGTGCATTTATCTGCAGTAAAATGACATACTTTGTCAATTATTGCTGCTAACGGCCATGTTGACCAGATCACGCTGTCAGACCTTCCTGATACTTCTGGACGAAATATCCCCCTCGTAAACAGCAAATGTGAAGCAGGAGCAGGACAGGGCTGTGTGAAGGCACTCTGTTTATGTTCCCATTAACGAGCTCCTGAGTTCCCCGTGAAGTTGATCCTATGCCAACAGTAGCTAGACCGCTCTGTATCTGTGTCAGCCGGGGAATTAACCTCCTTAAAAACTTCCAGTCCATATCTAGGCATAAGCAGACAGAAAAACATAGTTTTGCTGCCACACTTAATTGCACTTGTTTGCACTGCAGAAAGTTAGAGTATCTTGGGACAGATGTGAATTGCCACTGACAGATGTGGTCATTACATCCAGTAATCCAGGAAACTTAAACTCCAAACTGGGCTTCTGAATCTGGCTTGAATATAATCAGTGCAGAGCGTTAGGTGTGCTGAGCTGGTTGTTCACCAGGAACCTAACTTAAGCTGGTATAATTGTGGGGTCACCTGGTGACTTATGTGTCTTTTAAAAACAAGTTGATATATACAGACAGTTCTTAATTAGTTGTCCTTCTCAGACGTGAAAAATCTTTATCGTAAAAGACTGAAAAGTTTTCCAAGTAGTTACCCAATGTTGAACTGTCTTCAGCGCAGCGTGGATTGGGGAGGTGGAGGCACAGGGGCACATGAGGTATACCGTGCCTTTTGGTGCAGGGGCTCTTAGACTCCTCAGCATCCTCGAAAGCTATCCCTGTTCCCATCCCTCCCTCTTGTCCTGTCCTGCTATAAAGAGAAGTGAAGGGGAGGTCCTCCCTACCCCACCTGGCAAGTGGGGACAGCGTATCTCTAAGAGGTGAACCCATCTCCTCCATTCGTTGTTCAAGAGATGCTTCATTTCCTTTAAGATTTTCCATTTTTTTGTAAGCTGTCCCAGTTTGTCAGAGCTTGTAGGTGGTAAAACTTTTTTTGTAATTGCCTTTTTTTTGGGTAGGACTTTTGAGGGTGCAGCACAGCCTAGGGCTTGGCAGGTGGTGGTTGTGAGAATGGCAGCAAGTCAGGGAGAAAGCTAACGAACTCCTGGGCAGCTGTGCAGGCTTTGCACTCTTGGAGAGCTCAAGAGAATGGTGTGTAGACTGCCAAGGGATGATGGAGCAGTGAATTAAAGAGGAATAGGTTAATGACTGCATGTGTACTTCTGCTGGCTGTTTTTGGCTGGATGACATGAACTTTGCTGTGACCCTCAGGATGTGGAGGACTCTTGTCAAAGTAGTAGTGGGTGAGAGTGGGACATGTGCTTTGTCCATCGTTGTCGTTAGTTGGGAAAGCCTTCCCTCCACCTGTGATGATACAAGGTATGCGGGCAGTCTAGACAGCTGCATTGCTATGCTGTCTCCCTGCCAAGAATGCAGTCTCTGGCTTAATTTATCTTAGATCTATCTGTATAAAATACATGGTAAAAAAACCAGGATTCTGCAAAAACTCCTGGGGTGGGGGTAGGAATAAAATGTGTCTTTAAGATCTTTTGCAATTGCCTGAGTTAGGACAACTGTGACTTTAGTACTTTTAGCTTTGAGGTAATATGAAGAATTATAATGAGACAGACAGGAGAATGAGCCTTCTGCTGCTACTGTGTTCCTACTGATAAAATACAAGTTTATTTCTTTGAAAAGAGACTTCTGTTTAATTTGTATCTTGACATTTGTTAGCCCTGAGGAGGGTAGGGAGTACAACTTGGGGGTAAAGCATGCGTAGATGGGTGGTAAGCGTTCTGATGGAGATTGAAGTGGGCTGTTCTTCAGGGCAGTTATGTTTTTCCCTTATTTTATATGAGAAAAGAATGGAGGGTTTGTGCCCTTTGGCTGGTCATCGATGAAACGTGACAGAAATAGTTTGGGTTAGCTGACACTAAATCTCAAGAGCTGACAAGCATGCAGTTATCTCTTGGTGGGGTTCTGTTCAGCTGGGTGGGCAGTGAGCAGCTGTGCTAAGGAGACCCACAGTAAGGAGGGGCAGAAGGAATATGGCAATGCTTTCTGCTAAGCTCTTTGGTTTCAGGAACCTCTGTCACAGCTGGTACAGTGCTTGAAGTACTCTGACTTGGAAATGGTCATCTACCATCTTCAAGTAAGGGGGAAAACTTTTTGTTCTTTGCTGTGTTCCGTGTGATGCTTTGAGAGGCATTTTATTACATTTGCAAAATGAGGTTTATTTTGTTTGAAGGAAGATAATTCTTTGATTCTGTAGAGCATGGTGAGGCTCAGGCAGCATGCTCCCGCTCCTGGTTTGTGTGGGCTAGCCAATTCCCAAGTGCTGCAAGAGGGAGAGGGAGGAAGGAATGGAGGAAAAGCTCCATCTGTTTTCATTCTGGTTTCTTCTCAAAGAAAAAGCTAATACTGTTCAGTGTAGCTAACTGCATGTTGTCTTCTGGATGCTTCTAGACAACAGCTGTTCCAGCTGGTCTTGGATACTCCACTGATTTCACCTGCATTGGCCTGTAGCAGGCATTCAGCTGGCAAAAGCCAAGTTAGGAGTCCTGTTCCTTGGCCAGTTTTAAAAGAAGAGGTGCCAGTGATTGACAGTTTCTTGAGAAAGGAAAAAGTTTGCACTTCGACAAACGCAGATGACCTGGCAGGAACAGATCAGAAGATTTTCAAAACTGAGGAACACCATAACCTTTACAGCAGTTCTGCAGAGGCTGATGGTAAAGACAATGAAGTGGGATCGCGAGAGAGTCCTGAGTGCACCAAAAGCCATGAAAAGCCTTCTACATCTGTAGTAAAAGTAGTCAAGAAAGGTGAGAGGCTTAATTTTTGGTTTTGTCCTGTTCTCTTCCCCAAGTCCGTGGTTGTGGTTGGCTGTATGCATTAGATTACCTTTAGCATGTGGCATTCATCTCACTTCTCTGCATTGTTCTGATCTGCATTGGCATGTTCAGATGCTTCCCGTTTAACTGGACTACGCTTCATTCAGATTACTGCTTATGTGGGACAGCTCTGCTACAAGCATATTCTTGGTGAGGAAGTTTGGGCTGATGCCAAGTAACTAAATGGAGTTCAACGCTTACAGATTCCTTTGCTTTGAGTAACAACTCTAAAAAACAATAGTTGCACAACAGACTTACACAGTAAAAAATGAAGTCATTTTGTCATCTTCTTCCCCTTAATGACTAGACAGACAACATTGACATTTATTCTGCTCTCATATCCTTAAGTAACCAGAAGCAAGGTATTTATATGTATTTGTTATTTGAGGGGTGCACCCACAATCAAAATGATCATGGTTTCAGTTTAGTTCATATTCCTATTCATACACTCCCCAGAAGGAAGTAATCTGCTTTATTCTTCTGTAATTCTACAGTGTTAAGGTCCATTTATTTTGAAGCATGAAAATGCCCTTTTATGCTAATCAACTACTATAAAATGACAGAATCCTCTTAGTTTTGACATGATGGCAGCCATCCTATTGACCCAATTAAAAGCCTAAATTAAAATAAAAGACCATGTTGGAGTACAACACTGATTCTTACTAGTTCATATTTTCTGTTCTTTTGTTTAACAATTTATTCATCTGGAACTCTGAAGTTCATATTTATTCATTAGCTGGGTAAATACAGCCAGAAAAGTAGCCATATGAAAATGGCATCAACTTAGCCAGGCGTTACATTTCCTAGTTTTATGCATCAGACTTGCTTGCGTTAGTAATTTAAAACTCATATGAAATTTTACTGCTCATTTATTCTTGAGCAATTGACATTTTCACTTGCTTACCATTTTATGACCTTATTAAATCCTCGAGCATGCATTACATGGAAATTATTTCCACAAACGCAAGGTAGTTGGTCAAACAATATAAATGAAAGACTTAAAATGAGGCAATGCTGCAGTGGTTTTAGTAAGTATTATTTGTTCCTGTGTTAAGAATTGAAATCTTAACTTCAAATACAATAATAGACTGCTCAGAACTATTGTGTTATGTTACTGTCCCAACTTTTTTTTTTTTTTTTTTGACCTTTGACTAGAATATGATGTCATGGGAGTCAGGAATTGCAATGCAGTGTTACCAGATACCTCTCTCAATTCCCACAACATTTCACAGCGTTTTTCACAGGTCTTTTAAATCAAACCCGACTTCCTTGTTACTTATAGAGGATGCTAGTTAAAGGATCTCTTTCTCATACTGCTCATTTAAAGTTAGCCTTTTGTTTTTGACATAATGTGATTGCTAAAGACAAATATTTTAAGTCTGCATTTTTTGACTCTCCTTACAGGTAATATTTATTGATGCTTCTTGAAAATATGATGCAAGAAGAATTCTGAGTTGGGTGGGACCATGCTATGGGGCGTTTGTGAGCCTCTGAGCCCCAGTCACAAAATCTAGTTATCTGTACCAAGAAATGAGCATGAAGCATGGCTGGATCATAGGATTCCTGTGAGGCTGAGTTAACTCATGTATTGACAGTCCTGTTGAGAGCCATAGACTGGGAACATTATGTTAATATGAATAAAGTTCGTGCTACACTGTTTTATCAAAACAAAGCAGCTTCCTTTATTTAGGAATGAAATACTGCAAAAGTGAAAGACATTAGCATGGAAATATGCTTATGTTTATATTAGCCCCTAGGTTTCCATGTAGTATGTATGTTAATCTAGATTTTTATTAGAGATTTCATTCCATCTGACTGCAGGGAAGATGAGAGCCATTCTGATATTACATAGAGAGGGAAATTAGTGTTCTGGAATGAAAATGGGAGCAGAAAATGGAGATTCTGGATAGACATGCCAGATCTTTCAAAAGAAGAAATCTGGAATTCTGGATTTTCATTTTCTTCAAGCACCAATTAGTTTTTCAGGTGAAAACATTTGCTCTTTGCTGTAATACATGCCAGTAAATTCCTTCTCCCTTGCTTTCAGTGGATTGTCCTGTTTGTGAGGTTGGTATTCCAGAGCAATATATAAACAAACATCTGGATAGCTGCTTGATAAGAGAAGAGAAGAAGGACAGCCTCAGAAGGTAAGAAACAACTTTAAGAACTTTTATATGCATGTAGCCATTTTTCTGCACTGATGAAATAAGAAATATTAGTTGATGGGTTATAATACAGTGGATTGTGTTTGTTTCTTGGTTACCTGCTGTATAGATCACTCTAAAATCACTGTATAAATACGATAGTGGTGATTTTTCCCCTCTTAAGAAAGTATGTGGATCACCAGCAGAATTACTTTTTGGCTTTTAGTGGCAAGAAAACACTGGACAACGCTTTAAAGAATTCAACACAGGGAGTAAAACTTAGTCTGTACATTATTCTCATCACATTTCTGCTCACTAGCATTAAAATTCTATTCAGGTAACACTTATTCCCATTTTTCACTTGGTGAATTAATTGCTTTCCCTGATTCAGATGGGCCAAAAGACACTTGCTTCACTAGCTGTCAAGTTAAAAAATAGAAATTGCACCTTACTCTCCTCACTGTGGTTCTTTTCAAGTTGCCTCAGTCAAGGTTGTTTCTTTAAGATCTTAATTTCCATAAGGTTAATGCATGCCTTTGATGTTATGCCTCCACCCTAGAATTTGTCACAGTCGCCACATTCATATCAGAAGTGTAGATTTCAGTTTGTTTTACTTACTAGCATAAATTCAGGCCATGATTATTTCTAACTGATCAGACTTAAGAACTGCGAAGGACTTTTACTGCATGCAGTTTTACTGCATGCTTGTATTTCAAATTCCTTTGAACCTTGAATTAGAAAGTAATTTTATGTTAAAGCTCTTATTTTGCCCAGTCATGCTTAGAATGCAGTCTATAAGCTAAAGGACTTTGAAGATGAATAAATGGCAAATTAATATTGAAATCTGAGGTTACATTTTAATTTTCATTTGGGATGGTTTTAGTGTTTTCGGTGTTCTTAATGGAAATAAAAGCCAGGTCTTTCTTTGGTGTCAAGCTGACGTCCCTAACAGAATTTTAAACTTTGCTTATTTTATCTAGGCTGCTTGGATCTTAAGAAAGTATCATGCAAGATACTTCTCCTTAGAGACTGGCTAGTGTGTATTAAATGCTGGCTTTTTGGCAATGCATTTATTTTATGGCAGTGTTGTTTGGGTTTCAGTAACAGCACATCTCTAGTTCTTCTCTGAGGAATTTTAGCTCTGTTTATTCTCAAATTAGGAGCACATGGCATGCTATGTTAACAGTTGAGCAGTATTTCAGCGGAACTGATAATTTAGTCCCCAAAACCCGCACAGGAGTAATTACAACAGGTAAGTGTATGTTCACAAAGAACACTGCATTTCTCAAGGATGGGAAAAAACCCCCACCAACGTTAAGATTCAAAACTGTTGTGAACTGTTTTCACGTAGCTCTCTGCTTGCAAAGCTGTCATCGCTCTTCCAGGTCATGATACAAAGCTCTTTCAGGGCTTTCAAAAGATTTAATTATTCAATGAAATTTTTTTATATTTCCCAAAAGAATCTGAAAAAAGTCTTTTCCTGAAAAGTGTATTGTGGTAATGCATCTTTTTTTTGCCAGGTGTGCTACAGGGGCTATATGGGAGTAAATGAATTAATGATGATTTTTGCGTAAGCCTTTTTTTTTTTTTTTTTTTAAACTTTGACATTTTTTTTCCATGTGGTAAGTTGAAAGTGGTGAATACAGTTTTCAAATAAGTCTCTTGCTTTCACAATGGGAAGCTGTTAACTTCTCTAATTCAGAGCAGTACAGCTGAACTTTGTTTTGCTGCAGGAAGAGAAGTGTCTCTAAATGCTGTTCTTCTGTGACTAATAAATTGTTGAAGTTGAAGAAGATGAGTGAGGCAGTAGATGGATTTCGGTACCTTCATTGGCTAGTTTGAGTGGATTTCACCAGGAGGTGTAGGGAAGACAGCTAATTTGTGCAGAAGGAAACTGTTCTGCTAATTTTAGATGACAGAAGTTGGAGTAGGACTTGAATTTTCTACGGCAGTTTCCTGTAATCAAGATGTTTTCCCCAGTTATGTCAGGAACGTTGAGTTCTTCTGACGTAAGGCAGTGTGAAGGAGTAAATTTTGGTTTTAGATGTTATTCATCTGAGCGCACTATTAATTCTCTTTAATGTCACTTTCTGTATTACCAAACTACCCTTCTGTTAGATAGGAACCATAGATTTGCTTTCAGGTACATGACTGTATCTTCCTCGAAGTAATTTTTCCAGAAAGCTGAAAAATCTCCTAGTTCAAGTTTCAGTTTGCAGTTTTAATGCTTTTAAAACTTCACCAGCCGATTCAGGTAAGACATGGCCAGTACTTGGGTGGAAAACTTGTGTTTCAGCAATCTGAATCCCGTACACTTCCTTTAGAATTCAGAGTGAATGTAAGTTTGATCCTAATGAAGACGAACAATACTGTGTTTGCTGATGTGATTCTGAAGCCTTTGCTGTAGATATTAAAAACAGAGCCACAGTACTTGTTACATGAGCAGTGTTTGCATCCTTTCCTAAAGAAGATCCGACTAGACCTATTGCTTTCTGCATGTTTGAAATTTTCTTTGTGGTAGGTGGAAAAAGTGTACTGGCTTCCTAGAGCTGTTGCTGTTGCATCTGTGATAAACTGTGTAACTGGTTGTGTGTCTGTCATGGCTGAAATTATTCTTTCAGGTATTTCTTACCCAGAGTGGGTGAAATACCCTGTAAAAATATGTCAGTATTTTGATTTTCATGGGAGTATTAATTAAAAAAAAGTTTGTTTCCTTTTCCTTTTGCAGTTCTGCTCACAAAAGGAAGCCTATGTCTAAAGTTGTTTACAACTTGCTCTCTGATCGTGATTTGAAGAAGAAACTAAAGGAACATGGTCTGTCTACTCATGGGACCCGACAACAGCTCATTAAAAGACACCAAGAATTTGTGCACATGTATAATGCTCAATGTGACTCTCTAAATCCCAAATCAGGTACGTTAGAAATTCTAGGAAAGTTGTTACCATCGCAAACTATTTGTATGCATTTATCCTTCTCTTAGTTCTCAGGGTAGGAATAAGGCTGGTTTGAGTATTTGGGAAAACTCGAGCTGGAAGAATTTATTTTATATAAATCAATATTAATGCAAAAAAAGGAAATATAATGAAAACCAGAAATGTGTTGCTATATTCTGGAAGTATCCAGCAAGGATGTAAATTTGTGTTGAAATTCTTTGATACTTCCTGCTTTACTAACCCTGTTCTGAAAAATGTTCTGTGTTTTTATTGACTTTGCATTTTAATGAGTGCCTCCAAATTGGACTCCAAGGCTTTTAGTCAAAAAATCGGAAATACCTGAGGTTCTTAGTAAGTGAATGGATTATTAATTTCTCTTTTGTTCGGAATTTGTTCTCTTCCTCCTATACACTGAGACTTTTATATTTTTATTGGATTTAATTTCAAAATTAGATTTCTTTTTGGAGGTGATAGGTAAGGGTAGAATGGATTAATAAGAAAGTGTTACTGTTTTGCTGGAGTTTATATCAATTTAGGCATTTGGCAGCAATTTTATACAATTAAACTCAGACTGTATCCAGCGTTAAACAGCTGTATGGGATAAGGAGAGTGTGTTTTAGTCTCTAATGTCAGTGCAATATAAACTTCCTTTAAACAGCAGTCTATTGTTTGCATGTGCTCAGGCTTAATGCCTAGAAAATGCCAGGGCTGGAACAGGGAGGATGAGATCCGAATCGGGTGTTTGTGCTGCCTGGTTTTGTAGGCAGTGTGGCCATTTTTAAAGTTTTAAATAGCATGTATGAGCTAGAAGGAGAATTGTCCTAGCTCATCTTGTTATATTCTATTTTATACAAGATGAAAACATGCATCTTTAAAAAAGATGTGTCATTTGTCATCTCAGTTCAGTTCTGCAAGTGATAGAAGTAACAGCACAAATACACTGGCGTGTGTGGGTGAGACACACATCAGATTTATAGTTACATTATTTTTTTATTTGATTAGAAGTTTATGGCAAACAGTCCTTTTAAAGGAATTTCTGACAGGATCATGTTGTGATATTACCCTCCTGGGACCTGCATAGCCATTAGTGTCCTGGAAATGCTCATATAGCTGGTATTTTCTGCACTGGTTTCAGGATGTAGCTTGCTGTCTGCTAGGTCTGTAGCGTAGGTCAGTCCTGCTGCTGGCAAGAGCTGGTCTCAGTTACTTCAAAAGTAGAGAGTTTGATCTCTTTAATTTTCGTGTTTACAGAGAGACTTAAGTCCTGAAGCACAAGTTCAGCATTTCTTCCAGAAGTTGTAAACAATTCTGAATGATTTTGTGTGTCTTGAAGGGCTCAGAAACTATTTGGACCAGATAAATTTTTGGTCTCACTGGCAGCGGGAGTGTCGGGAACTGAATGAGCAGGCAGGGCAGTGCAGGCAGGGCAGCACAGCGAGCTGGGAGCTGAGGAGCCGCTTGTGCGCAGCCGGGTTCAGCATCTCTGTGGGTCAGATAGCCTACCACTGCAGGTGCACAGCTAAACTTCATATTTGCTATTTGTTGCTTATCTATAACAGGAATAATTTGGGGCCAGGGGTAGGAAGCACCCTTTGAGAAGGGTGCCAGATTTGAACACAGGAAAAACCACTTAATTTGTCAGTTACCATTTAACAAATTTGACAGTATAGGGGAGTATTTATTTCAAGTGAATATGAAAAGCTCATACGTTAACTCCATGCACATATGGTTTTAGATGTGATCAGACGGTTGGAAGTGCTGAGTATCCACAACTTCTACCGTGGCATTTAAAAAATAAAGTATGTTTTTGGTGTTTGTTAAACAGGCAGAATCACCAGATGCAGTGCTTTTTGAAAAATAAGTCAGTCACTGAGGACTATAAATATGAATTGAGCAGCCAAACTTTAGACTCCTGCTTTTTGAAATCTTGATTTCACTTACCAGCTCTTGGCTTGGATTGTGGGAGCAAGTGTATGAGAAAAACAAGTCTGCAACCAACACTATTTGCTTTTTCATTTTGCTCCTTTAACCATTTTAAGAGCTTGACTAAGAAAGTTAACTGCCTGAGTGATTTAGGTGCTAAGTGTCACTGTTTAGTTTGTGCCTAAGCACTTCCGAAAATAAACATAAATGCTTTCAAAAATTGTTTTCTAGGACTTCAGGAACTCTCTGGGATGAGAACCAGCACACACAGTTAAGATTGTGTTTGACTTCGGCAACGACAGAAGTTTAGGAAGTTTGTTGTTTAAGTCTGTGAGAACAGCACTTGTATCACAATTTCAATCATGATATGATTTATGTTAATCCTGGAAATTTAATTAAACACTCTCAAAGCCCCTCTCCGAGTTCCCCAGGGGCAGGAGTAGACATAAAGCTGCTGTAGGTCGTGGTGGTATGCCGTCGTCTGATGGCTAAACAGGAGGGGAGCAGTTTTGAAGTAGAAGTGAGGAGTGGGCTGGTCGGGAGCCACGGCAGCTCCGGGTGAGGGGAAGGGCAGGGTTGCGGGGTTGGGGTTGCACTGCTGTCGTTATGCCGCAGCAAGGTCGGTGTGAGAAGCGGATGCTGGTTTGACTGGAGCCTCATGTCTGCTCAAGGCATGCTGGAACTGAAGCTGTGCGGTACAGGCGGTTCTCTGTTAGTCCTGTAACGTGCTGGGAGATACTCGGCTCCTGGGGTGATTCTTCACTTGATGCTGGTGATGAAGTAGTGCCAAGTCCCTGCCTGTGTCGTTCATCCAGGCTAGCTAAATGAAGAGTTTCACAGTGTGTTACAGCGTACTTCAGCTAGTCTGCCCTAAATAATGCAAAGCTTTTACTGAATTCTGGCTCAATACCTATTTATAAAGGGTGAATTATTAAACTAGCGCTTAAGATGCAGACATGCATTTTCAGTGGTAGCAGTGAACCTAAGGTCGCTATATAATACGAAGAGCTGAGCTTCTGAGGAAGCACAGGTGCCAAATTCCTGGATTTTTGCTTAAACCAGTTTTGAATGGGTTTTATTCCTTTGCGGCTTAATAAGCTTCTTGTTCTCTGGATACTTTACTGTCTAGTGAAAGTGTTTGTTGTAATAAATACCCATAGCTACCTAGTAGCTCTGTGAAAATGATTAAGTGTAGAAAGAGATTTGTAAAAGTAAATGTCAGAATAAACCATGCAGGGTCCTGCATGGCTGTAGTTTTAGTTAAAATATTAACAAACACAGTTATGTCTGTTTATGTGCTTTTGAGGTGTCGGACTTAATAGAGTAGGTTTTAATTAATCTTTGGACTATGGATTTTGGACATGAGCCTGCAGACAGTTTTGCATTGCCTTGGAAGGCAGTCTGTGGAGGTAAAAATAAGATAAACAGTAGATGTCATTATTTTCTCTTCCGTTTAAAGATACGTTATAAAATGGAAACTCTTTATAAAAGACATGCCTGTACACAACAGAAACACGATAGTATGCTAGAGTAACATTCAAATATGATTTGAAAAGACTACATTTTCCCATGAATTTAATACAAAGGAAGTGAGCAACGGCCCAGGAGGTGGCTGAGAGCCAGCTGCTGCCAAGCTCTGCGCGGCTTGCTGCAAGGCGCCTCGGCCAAGGCCCACGGCCCCCGACCTTGCCTCCTGGTCCCAAGTCTCAGGCGCTACCTCTGCTGCTCAGCTGCCGCAGATGGGAGCAGTGCCTCTGCATGAACGAACGCCCGCTGAGTGCTGGTGTAAAACCATGCCATTTGGATTTGCCTGTGATTGGAGTCTGAGTTTTCACTCTTGGAGAGCTAATGCCGGTTTGTCTCTTTGTGATTTAAATTCATGGTAGTTTCATTCAGTGCTGTTACATCATTTTATTTAACAGCTCCTGTTTTAGTGATCCCTTTCTTGTATTTTCAAACAGTTGCAGAGGTTGTTAAAGAGCTTGAAAAGAATGAGAAGATTCGGGTTCAACTTGAATGTAATAAAACCGGTGAAAATGTAAGCTAATTATCTTTGTTCTCAAAGAGGGGGGTGGCTAGGAGAACTTGCAGAGTTGGCACTGAACACGTTTGCCTATCACTTTATTATGGGAATTCCCAGATTCCCAAGTTGCATGTTGGAATTCGCATATACCATCTTATAATCAACATGATTTTCTCAATCCACTCGTTTCTCATGGGTAGTTCTTTGTGTACTGCTGATGTTTTTAATGCCCAAACCATTTAAGTAGGAGCATTTTTTTGATTGCAATAACAATTCTTGAGAAATGTTCCTCTTGGTCATATTGGAGCATTTTGACCCTCCATGGCAGTGTGGGGAATATTTTGCTTCCTAGAATTCTCTAGGATTTAGCTAGCAAATTCCTTGCTTCCGTATCAGCAATAGCGCCTGTTCTTTTCCCATGACATATGATACTTTTGTGACTTTTGGAGCATGTTTGTTGCACAGTACTAGGAAATATTTTATGGTCCACACATGCTGGGTGTTATATGGGGTGGCTTGGCTTAGTCCTGTTGACTTTGTGAAAGCAAAGCAAGACAGCATGTATACGTACTTTATATATATAATTACTGTCTGTGGATGAGACGGTAAGAGCTGGTGGGGGAAAAACAGGCAGCTGATCCTTCTTCCAGTTTTAAGTCTCTAATTTTAAAGTATGCAGCTTTATCATCTTTTTGTTTCTGTAAAACTTTTGTATGATTTCTGTAGAGCTTGACCTTCACAAAGGACCAGACAGAGGAAGAAATAGATGAGATCCACGCTGATTATCGTAAGTAATACGCAAGTTTCACTTCATTTTGCTTTTAAATTCACCTTCTTTTCCTTTGTACTAAGATATACAGACAAAAGTGATAGTTTGCCTGTGTGTGTGCTTGCCCCGCCCCCCATTTAATAAAACAAAGCTGGAAGTTCTCTGGGCTGAAACTTCCTCTTTGAAACTCAGTCTCTGCTGAGTACTGATGTTTGATGAAACTCACTGCCAGGGCTGGGTAAGATTGAGATGGAGGCTGATTGCCTCCTTAGCACATCTCCATTTATGCACTTTCTGCTTACCTTCTTAATGGTCCTCCTATGTTTGTTGGACATAAAGAACAGCAAAGTAGAGTTCTTCTGCCTCCCGCACTGGATGCGTGATGCATAGTTGTACGGTTTCACTGGGAGCCCTCAGGCAGAAATAAGGAGCAGAACTTCTCTGAAAGGACTCCCTGAGACCCCAGCAGTGCTGGGCGTGCATGCCAGCCGTATCCCGTCGAGCTGCCTGGGCTGCTGGCTGTCACGTGGAGGGGGTACTCTGTTTCAGTGTCCTGATCTGCGTAAGACTCTCTGTGCAATTCTTAATGATGCCGGTTTTGAAGAACAGAAGAGCAGTTGTGACTGCAGTGAAAGTTGATTGTGCTTTGCTTGTGAGATTTCACCCTTCCTTGCCCCAGATTTTTTGGCACGTTCTCTGAGAATAATCTGAATTACTCAGAAAGGTTCACGTAAATTGGTTAATTATTTTGCCAGTTATATACTTTGCTAAAACTTGGGCTTGCAGCATATGAATCTGTCACTCACTGATTGCAAAAGGAAAAAAAAAAAAAAAGGTTATTACCTGCCGTTGTGTCCCTGTGAACATGAACAATGGCATGCACTCCTGAGTGTTTTTACATGTACAGAATTTTCTCAGCTTCAGGTTTGATATTGTTTTCTCCCTTTTTTGAGGTTCTGGGCACTGTATGACTTCTGCTCTGCAGGCAGATCTGCTGGCTGAGAGCCCTCCAGGAGCACCAGCCTGGCTCAGGCGTAGCTGGGCCACTCCAGAGGGAGGCATCTCTGCCGACAAGGAGTGTGCTGAGCTGGCAAGATGGGGTGAATGCTGGCTGTCTTGGCCCTGCACTCACCAGTATACCCAGTAACACAGATACTGGGTTTTCCCATTACTCAGGATATTCCCTCCTCCCCTACACTCTTCATGATCACACATTGGCTTTATTTAAAATGCTCCTGTATTCTCGGTGGTGGTTGGTCTTCCCAAGTCCTCTGACTCATCCTGTAGCAGATAAGTTTGTATAGATGTCTATACATAGAAATAGTTATTATTATAATATACTCGATTTTTTATATATATATATATATATTTCTTTCTATACCTTATATTTCTAGGTTTGCTGTCCAGTGCAGAGTGACATTAACTGACAAGCAATGTAGCCACAGTAGTTTATATTTAATATAGCATTTCTAAAATACTTTATGGCTGCATGTTTCCTCAACCATGTGTTTTTTACACCTCTACAGTTGTCAAAGTGGCCCTTACTGGTAAAAAGTATGTTTTAACTGAGCCAAAAATGCTTTTTCCATACTTTGTTTGTATACTGTGATTCTCAAATCATCCAGGGTTTCACAGTGCTCCTCACATTTGCTCCCTTCCTTCATACCCCTCTCCACAAGCACTCGCGCATTCCTGTCTCCTCCCTGCATCCTTCTCTACTTTCCCCTCCTGTCCAGCCCTGTGATTTTGAAGTGATCTTTTAAAAAGAATACTCTACTCTTTGGGTGACCTCTTCCCCTCCATCCTGTGCAGGCAACTGGGATTCAGTGCAAACTGGGTGATTTTTTTTGTTGCTGTTTGTTTCATTTTTTTACACTGAGTCCCCTCTGTTTGTGCAAGAGACCAGTGCCTGTGTTGGTTATTAAACCTACTTCTGCCCTGACAGAATAACAGCATTTGTTTTGGGAAGTGTAACTGGAAGAGATATTTAAGGGAAGGAAGAGAAGAGAAAAAATAAGAAAAATATCACAGGGAGAGCTATAGTTCAATGTTACGATTTTGTGGTGGGTTTTTTTTGGGGGGGTGGGGTTTTTTGGCGTGCTTTTTTGTTTGTTTGTTTTGGTGGTTTGTTTTTTTTTGTTTTTCCAACAGAGAACTGATTCCTGCTAAACTTGACCCTGGGAAAGCACAGTGTTTTAAACTGTGTTTCACTGTACTGTGTGCTTAAACTTGAGAACAGTGTTTTCTCTCTCCGTGGAACCATCTAACCATCTTTATGGTTCGTTTAGAAGCAAACGTTCTTGCGAGAGTTAAAGACTGCAGGACTTGCATCCTGTTGTAGTAATTTAGTACAGAAATGGCTAATGTTAACCGATTTTTACAGGTTATTTCCTGACCCTTCTTTGTGTGTGTGTACACACAAAGCATTACTTTGTACTTAGGTCCCCAGTGGTGTTTTATTATTCACAAATTCTTTCCTGTTGTTTCCCACTCATTTTGCTTCACCTGCGCTTTGCTTGCACGCTGAAACATGGTAGTTAGCTGTGTAATGCTAAAACAATATTCAGTGAACATGAAACTCCTCTGCTTTCAGCCACAGAGGAGCAAAGCAATGAAGGGACAACTTGTTCTGATTATACTTAAGGGTGTATTTAAATCTGCAATATGGTCGTATTTCCTGTGTTTCCTTGTGTTGCTGCAGGCATATAAATTATTCCATAATGCAGCTAGATTTAGCCTTGTTGATTTTAGTTGGGTTTCTGTGAAGGCTAAATAAGGGCCTAAATCTTTAGCAAATTTTTCCCTTGCTTTTTGTTGTGCTGTTCCTGAGAATATATTTTTTTAAGTGTACATGCACTGTTTGTGGTTTTGAATCTTAAGCGATCTCCTCTGATTCCAAGTAACTGGTTAATAATTGCTCTCTTGCCATGCAGAAATCTCTAGCAATACAATGCGGGGGGTGGGTGGGGTGGGGGTGGTGTGTTAAAATAATTTTAAAAGTATTAATCCTAAATTTGGTATTTTCCTCTACAAGGCTTTAGTAGCTCTGTAAAGAACAAATCCAAAGTTCAGTGACTTCAGGAGGGCCCCCAGAGCAGAGCAAATGCCTTGTAACTAGCCATTAGTGCTTTGCTTGTTAGCGTTCTGCTAAACATGGAAGGTGAATCTGAACAACAGCTGTCCGAGGAAGGTGCCTGGATTCACAGTCAGCCGTGAGCATGTTCACCCTGATCCTTCTCCCCACAAACGGGGAACATTTGGGGGTGGCAGGGCTGGCATGGAGTAACCCAGGAGTGAAGGACTGCCAAGGGGACGTGCCGCTCCAGTGCGGTGCCCGCACAGCTCCCTGTAGGGCAGTGCTGTCACCAGAGACCTGATCCTATGCTAGAAAGCCACTTAACTTGCTTTTTTTAAATTTTGGATGCGCACAAGTTCCTTGTAAAGCTGGATCCCTGGTTGTGTTTGCGTTGCAACCTTGCAAACAGTTGTATTGCGTGACTGGGGTGGGGTGTGGAAACAGCTGGCCAGTTCTGCACCAGGCTGCTGTGTGCTGCTGGCAGTGGCCACGGGACTGGCGTTGCCGGCCCTTCCTTTTATTTTCTTGAGCTGTTGTACACGTTTTAGAACAAGAAGATATTAAGTGCTGTCTTAATTTTCCAAAACCAGGTATTTTATTGAGTTTATATTGTTAAAAGGCTATGGTTTCAAAATTATGAAGACCACCAAGTGAATAAATTAGCCTTAGGCAGCTTAACTGAATGTTTAAAAGTCTTAAAAAAAAAAAGAGAGAGAGGAAAAAAAAGAAGATAGAAAAATATTTTAATGGGAACATATGGTTTTAAAATTAATAAGAAGTGATCACCAAAGGGGTAAATGTTAACTAGTGTCAGCAAATTATTTCGCATAAAAGCAATAGCGAAGAAATAATAAGCATGAAAAAAGAATTGTACATTAAAATTAGAGGACAGTTAGAGATTAAAAGAACTTTTATCATATGCCTTTTTTTCACTGTAGCACAGATGGACTTTAAAAAGCTTTATTACACAATGAAGGGGGTTTTTTCCTTTTAATTTACAACATTTGCAACCTAGGTCCCTAATTCACAGCTGAATTAATGAATTAATTAACTCAACACAGTGGAGCTATGTAACAGCCTTGTTGAAAAGCAAGATAAAACAGCCATGATAAACCCCCCCCCCCCCTTTTTTTTTCTTCTTTACAATTCCTTATGCTCTTGGCAAATTGCAAATTACACTGCTGGTATTTTTTTCTGCTTTTTTTGTGTGTGAAGTGTTTTTGAAATACCAATTAATATTTTGACTTGATGAACCTGAAGCTGGTTCATGTGCTAGCTGGAGGCTCTGCTTGAGCGGCCGCCAGAATCCGTGCCTGGAAGGTGCAATTAAATACGCTGTCCCCTGCAGTAGCTTCCGTCTGCCCCTCAGGCACTCAGCGATACCCTCAACGTGGTGTCAACCTCATTCTGCTTTTTTCATGGTTAGGCCTCTATTTAAAGAGTTAAAAAAAATCTACAGGAAGAGAAATACATTTGTTCAAAAAAGTTTTATTCTGTTGCTCTTTCTTTCTATAAATCTTTTAATTTGCAATGTTATTCAGAGGCTTACTGATTTATGTTTTGTGTTTTTAAATATTTGTAATTACATCTGCAGTTGTTTTATTATTGAAATGCCTGTAGTTTTATGAAATGTGCGTGGTATGTCGTTTCAGCGCAGTGGTGATTTACAGTGTATCTGAATAGTGCCTTGCTTTGCCAGGACATTTCGTTTTCACTTAAAAAGCTTTGTAGTTATACCATGAAACAAAACAACAAAAAATAGTAATACTGGAAAAACTGAAGCGCCAAAAGAATTACGTAATGAATGTGCAGCGGCTCAAACACAAGCATCTGGGACAAGAACTTTCTTTTTATTAAAGGAGTTGTTGACCTTATGTGGCGTTTTCGGCAACGCAGGGAGAGGGAGTCAGTTTTAAATCTGTTTCCTTCTGTGGGGCAGAACTTGATATGATTTTATCTTGGCTTTTCCCCCCTCCTGTCGCCACAGCAGGACGTAGATCGGTGCATGCGCTGCCAGTCTTCTGCTGTCGGCGGAGGAGGGAGCGTGGTGGTCTCCTGCCGCTGCGCAGAGTCCTGCTCCCTGCAAGGATGGATCGGAAAATACTCTGGCTGGGAGCTGGGATTTTATTGCGTGTTGGACCCCTGAGGTCTCCACGAGCTGCTTGTCCAGACACCGGTGGGAGAGGCAGTACGGGGCCCAGAGGAAGGGTTGTGTGTGCTTCACCTTCTCGTGCCGTTACAAACAGGTGCTTTGCCCCAAGGACATTTCGGATGTACATCGGGCCTTCCTGCCTCTGACATGGAAAACATTTTGAATGCTTTTTCCGTAGGCTAAAAATTAGGCTAAAGGTTTTAGCTGAAATGCTTTGTTTGTCTCAAAAGGACAAATCTGTCTCTCAGGGTGACTTTTTGTTGAAAGTAAAGGAAATTCATGTTTGTTGCCTTCGCTGTAGCATATCAATATAAAGCTATGCGTACGGACCGAGACCTTCATGCTGTACTAGCTGTGGGTAGCTACAGTCAAATATGCTGTCTCAGTAGAAGTTGGTGCATTCTGCAGGGAAAACAATGTGTTACCTTCAGGCCCAGCGAGGGTTAGGTAATCCGCATCGCCTGTCTGAGGAGACCGGGTATTTTCCCAGCCTCTGAGTAAAGAATTCGAAGTATCTAGATTAAAAACCAACATTGCTTTGACTGAATACCAGAGGATTGCTTAAAACATACTAAGTGATTGAAAGTGTAAAGAGCATGCCAAAGAGCAATAACTGTGATTTAGAGGATCTGAATCAAAACAGTGTAAGCACAACACAAAGGCTTTCACCATTGCTTTACTGCAGAAATGGGGGAAAAACCCAAAGCAACTTTAAAGCAATTCACAGAGCAGCCGTGAGATTTTACTCTCTCTCTCTAGCAGAGTGCTCCTTGCAGGACTACCTACACTAAACCATATGACTAAGAACTAAGACCATCGTCCAGATGCTCCTTGAACAGGCTTGGTGCCGTGACTACAATATTAAATGTTGTCACAATGGCAATTGCAATACTTAACAAGTTCGGGGNAGTTCTGTGCAAAAATTAAGTTTCCATCTGTGCAAGTGTTCTTGACTACTGGGTAATTCTGTAAAAGCATAGACACAGATTTGGGTCATTAATAGAATATGGAACATACTGCAGTGATGAGTTGGTTTTCATTTGCTGTAAGAAAAATGTTTTTAATTCGGTATTTTGTGTTTATTTCTGTTCACATCCTTTTCACTTTCTGTGGTGTACCTTAAGAGTCCTGTGGCAATGATCAGTAACGCACTGTTACATTTCAGGAAACAAACACAGAAGTGAATTTCAGTTTTTGGTGGATCAAGTAAATAATCGGTGGAAGAAGAGTGGTAAGAGGAAAACAGAAAGTGCTCAAAACAAAGAAGTCACTGTAAAAGAATTGCCAGCAGCCACAGGTTAGTAATGTTGTTTAATATAGTCCCTCTCTTTGATCCACACTAATAAGTGGGGGGTTTCCCAAATAAATGTTCTTTCCTCCCATTGTTTTTCTCCTACAGCCCTTAAGGGGAAAAAAAAAAGCATAAAAATCAAACAGACCCTTAAAAAGATTGACTGCCATTGATTTTAGTGTGATACATAAGGACAACCCATAATAAATATATGATTTGTTTGATTTTAGTGGGATTGTGTATAGATGTGCTTTATTTAGGTGCATGTTTTGATTAGCTGGCTGAAATGGGATCTTAGGTTCCAAGCCAAATCTGCTGAAGTTGCTGAGGGTGGGCACGTGACAATCTGCATCTTTGAAATGAGGGTGATCATGGGTATTGCTTGCTGGCTTTCAGCTTTTCTGTATCATTAATATGATAGGGAGTCAGTAATTGGGAACTGCGACGACTTTTGTGTGGATTGGAACAAGTATTTATTTGTCCTGAGGTTGAAGCAATAAAATACTTTGGCTTCTTTTAGACTGTTTATACAGTATGTTGCCTCTCTTTTTTTCTTTTATCTAGCTTCATTTTGTGTTTGTATACTTCAATGCAGTGAAAAGTGGGAATGCACAACTGCAGTTACTCCGTTCTTTGTGAGTTAGGAACAACATCCAGCATATGTTTGTTATCCTCACTACCCACAACATCAAAGAAATACCCATGTGTGCTTTTAACTTGTTCCCTATAGGCTTGTTCAGTCTTGTTTGTTTTCTGTTACTGGTTGATTTGGCAGTGTACATTTATCTTTGAATGTGTGATTTAGGAGAGCGTTCCTCAACCTAATATAACTTGTGGAGTTATAATCTATTCAAGATACTGAATTTTGGAGAGAATTCCATTGACCAGAATTGGATGTGCCGTTGTCTGTATCCTTGAGAAAATACGGCAGTTTAGTTTGCATCAGCTCTCACAAATCCTGCTCTCTTGGGTTGAGCTGAACTAATCTTTGGCTGTCTCCTGCACTGTCTCCTCTAGCAGAGCTCTCAAGAATAAAAATAAATGAAAATACCAATATAATAGTATGACTTTTATCCTTATCGTTTCATGCAGACCTTGATGCAATGCATAATCCTTCCCATGTGAAGGGTAAAAATCAAGGAATCTCAAGGATAAAGTTTATCTTGTTTGACATAATTTACAGTGATGTTCCTCTTCTATAGCAGAGACAGAAGCAATGTGTTATTACATAATGGGATCACAAACTTTGAAATATTAATTTCTAGCTATGCTCTGTGGAGGGATCGGCTACTGTGAATTGCTGGGTTTCTGTCTTCTGTGTAAGCTTTTTCTTTGTGCAGTGAACCACAGGCTTTGAGAAGCTGAAGTAAAGCCATGTAGTTTTTCCAAAAGAGTGCTCAGGTAGAAAATAACTTATATCAGGTGTATCAACCTGTATCGTGTTGACTTAAGTACACGGTACCACCCCGTCTGGCTCTGACAAACCTGCAAAATATTCATTATGCTTTTTGTGGACTGAGCATTCAGTAATCTTTGAAGTTTCACTTTCTAGTTTTATGCCAAACATCTGCACCTGGTTGACTGTTTGTAAACCATTTAAAAAACAAAACAAAACAAAAATAAGATTTATGGGTGAAGGAACAAATGCCTAAAGCCCGTTTCCTCAGCGTTCCTTATTAACAGCAATTACATTTTTATTACACTGGAAATGATAATACGTGAAAGGAAGACGACCAGCAGTGGTCTGACGACTTGCCATTTGAAAGCATAACTGCTGAGAAGAGCGAAGGCTTTGTATGCATTCCTTACCCACTTTATTCGGATTCTCATGGAAGGGGTGGAATTGTACCGAATTAAAACATACTTTTTTCTTTTTTAAAAAAAAACCCTTCATGTCTCCCATTGCCCTCTACTGTAGTATTGGCTGACGTAACTTAAACCTCTCTGACAATCTCACCCTCGTTTTGGTGATGTTTTAATCATCCCTTCCTGATTTACATCGTCTTGTTTTGCATCTTTAAACTTAAAATGTTCGATTTCCAGTCTTTATATTTTATAACTTTTAAACATAGCTTTTTGCTTTGCCTAAGGGGAAGCACCATAAGAATTTGATAAATATTTGTGATACATGTCTTCTGGGTTGCTTATTGCACAGGGCCTTCGCTATTTTTAACCTGTTAATTTCAGAGTTATGTTTCATTAGTTGGACAGCTGACTCACTGTAATCTGCCGGTTGTTTTCAACAGACAAAAATATGCTCCTGATATTTAATTATACATTTTAGCGGAAGGGAAAGGGCAAACTGTAGCCGAATTCAAAGATTGTATAGCTCTTCCACACTCTAATTACAGTTCTGTTTGGCCATTTCTGTCAAAATAATTTCTGGAGGGGTAGAAAAGTCGAAGTGGTTTGAGCAGGAATATAGCTTGGTTCATGAGGGTGGATAGAACACTTCTGTGAATGGCCCCGATAAGGATTATTAATGAGATGAGTCTCAGTATGGTTTTAATGTCCCCTGCAACTTTCTAGTTAAATAACTCATTTGAAAATCCTTGTGGTTATGGTGTAAGAGTAGTTTATCTTTACATACCATACTTTCTAGTCTATATTTGCTTTCTCTTTGGAGAGGTAGAAGGTATCTTTTCAGAGAACTGTTCATCTTTTTATAGGTAAAAACACTTGACACAAAAATAATGGAATGGTTTTACAATTTGTGTCTGATATGTGTTGTCTAGAAATGATTTTTCCTATTAAAAATGGAAATGTCAATTATCTAGATTGACATTGTCTTTCTTGGATGCATAGGGGTATAAATGGTAATGCTTCTCATATTGAAAACAAGCCTATTAACTTGATCTGTAAAACCTTAAAGCTATCAAGCTGTGTCATGCAGTGGACGGAGTGAATTGGTAGCAAGAAGCAGAGAACAGCGCTGTCCCATTAAGTGTTTGCTAATTTCTGAAATAAAGTTTCATCTTACAGAATGTGACAAATATCCTTACCCTTTATTTCTCTCCTTGTTTGTGTTTGAAACTCATACCAATGAAATGTTTCTGTTTCAGTCTTTGGTTCTTAGAGGATGGGGTTTTTTTTACTATGCAGGAAAATAAACTAAGCCTTTGAAACTGTGGGAGTTTTCGGAAGCAAGTAAGTGGGAATGAGGCGTTGGTATTTAAATATTTATAACTTCATTTTTTCTTAAAATCTATCTCCAGGCAGCAAAAATTTAAACAATAGTATTTTGCTTTGTCATTCTTGCTAATCTGTCTTTCTTCTTGGTAGAACGTAGGGAAGAGCATCACACAGCTATTGTCCTTGGAAAAGCCCAGATAGTCAAAACAGAAACTCCTGATGGCAAAAAAAGTGACTCTCATTCCTTAGAGGAAGGCCGGAGATCAGTCTCTCCTGCGTTTTCCCTGTCATCTGGATCAACAAGCAGGTCAGTGAAGAAGAGTCTCTTCTCCCTGGTTTGTACCAGATTAGACCAAACATGGAAAAACTTTGCTGGTAACCTCGAGCAATACATGTATCCTACTTCATAGGAGGGGTTCCTAAGCTGTGGTTACTGATAAATTCTCCTCCCTGCTTCTGGCTGTCCCGTTGCTTGAGGATGGAGCTGAAATACATTCAGAATTCACTTAATAGTTTTGTAATAACTTGATAGAGCAATGATAGTGTAAGTGTTCCTTTTGATACAGAAACAGTGAGTGGGATGTCTGTGGAATTGGGAGAACATTTGGTATTTCTCTTCCACTACATCATCTTCCCTTCTGTTTGAGCTTTCATTTAGAGACGTCCAAAAATTGATATAGGCTAAGTCTTTTAATAGTTCTTTAAGCTGAGTATTGCTGTAAGAAATAGAGATTAAATGACTCATTGTTTGGAGTCAGTGGTAGAGTGCCACTGAACCTTGAAGTCCTGACAGCCATTCACTTTTCTTTCTTCATGCATTTAGTTTTGCTTCCTGAAATTGCCTTATTTGGTTTCAGAAAAAGAAGGATTTATAAATCATGTAAGATTTTATGCTTTTGATAGTTCAATGATAATTTTATTGGAGAGTCAGCTGTTATTGCTGATAAAATCTATGTAGTTTTTGAAGGTAGTGTTTGTCTCTGTTTAAGATATTTACTTTATAGATCATGATTTGCTATCTACTACTGCATCAATTGTCGAAGATGGTGACAGTGAATACTTAGATAAGCAGCCTTTTGCAATACTGGTTGCTGTGGCCCCAGTTTCTGGAGGAAAGGGGGAATAGTCATTGAAAACAAATACCGAATAACTGGTTTTTGATATGTGTCTAAAAGTAAGAAAGCTAATCTTGATAATAATCTCGCTATCTTGTTGGTAACAGAAATGAGAGGAGAAGGCACCCTTTGCAGGTCTGTATTACTAGGAAGAAAACAGTTTTCTATGTTTAGAAGTGGGAGATAATCAGAGGAAATAGCTGAAGGTCAGCAGCTGAGCTAGGAGTGACATTTCTTCATTTCCCAGCCATTACACCCATAGTGTGTGCCTCTTCCTCCTTGTTCTGCAAATATTAAGAATAATATAGTGCTTGGCTTAATCATCACTTATTAAAAGAACAATTTAGTTGTTGAAAAGTTAAACAGAAACAAATTTTTCTAAATTCATTTTGGTTCACAAAGAGTTTTAAAAGTCAGCATGGGCATCAAAGATGTTGCCTTTCAGAGAGGTAAATATTAAAGGCTGAATAAAAGCCTAGGATAACATAGGAAAGAGGGGATCAACTGGGGGGGGTTAGAGAGCATCAAATGTTAAATGTCTTTGTTTTATATGATCAGGTTTTGCTGCCTGTTTCCATTTACTTGAACTAAATGGGAGCCTATAGTAAATATTTGCAAACAGCAATAAGCTGGCTGGGCAGATCGCTTATATGGAGGCAGAAAGGGTCTTTGTTGCTCTTTCAAAATACCATTACATTTTTGTTTGGCTTCAAACTTGCGTTATATACCAATAAAGACATTCTCCTCCCGGTGGCCTTTCCCTTCTTGAGTGTATGTGTCTTTCTGCCTGAATTGTTACTGTAAAATTGATAAGCATAGCATATCATTGTATTTGCTGTTTAATGTGTAAGAAACCTATTAAGATTACTGATGTACTAGCTTTATCTAAGTTTCTCAGGCTGTCACGCACACAATGGTAGTTTTTCCTTCCCTGTGATGCAGGTAACTGTTATCTTGGTAATTTCTTCCCTTTTAAAATATGGTCCAGTGCCCTGGACTCATAAAGAGACTTGCACATTGTAATCCCCGATATTTGAGTATCTTATTTCAGGGCTGTGGTCTTCAGAGCAGAATGCACAGATCTCAGTAGGACACACTGAATCACAGAGGCTGGGTGACCCTCTGGAGACTGTCTAGTCCAACCCTGCGCAGAGCAGGGTCAGCTGGAGCAGGCTGCTCAGGACCTTGTCCAGTTGGGTTTTAGTATCTCCAGGGATGGAGACTCCATACCCTCTCTGGGCAACCTGCTGCAGTGTTTGACCACCCCCCACAATGGCTTTTTCTTATGTTTCGAGGGAATTTCCTGTGTTTCAGTTGGTGCCCGTTGTCTCTTGTTCTGTCACTGGATACCACTGAGAATGTACTGTTGTCTTCGCTCCCTCCCATCAGGTATTGCTAAACACTGATAAGATCCCCTTGAGCCTTCTCTTCTGAAGGCTAAACAGTCCCAGCTCTCTCAGCCTTTCCTCTTAAATTTTAGAAGAATTAAGAGTTAAGAAGAATTAAGGGCTTCAGAATTAGCTTTGTGTGAAGCAGCATGCTGAGCGGTGAGTTGCAAGGACTTACCGGAGTGTCTTTGAAGTCTGCCCTTGGCAGTGTGCAGGTCCCTGGCTTAGCGGTGTTGCCTTGTGATTCACAGCCAGAGCCCTCCTGATTTTAAGCACTGAAGTCCTTTTAGAAATGGACCGAGAACTAAGCCCTAAACTGGAGGGGGAGATGTACCCCCTAAAACGCCCTTCCAGGCTTGCACTGTTCTGGGTTGTGACTTCTTCTTGAAGCTGCCTCACTCAGGATCTGTACTGAGAGATGAAATGGGCCAGGGAAAACGACTCTTCAGCGCTCACTTAGAAGGGAAGAAACTGGCCCTGTGGCATTGTTCCAGAGACTGGTTTTATGTGCCTGAAGCCTCAGCTTTCCAGTTTGTGGCTTGGGCCGTGGCTGCTCTGCTGCTGACAGGCAGTTCTGGGGAAGCGCGTGGCAGCAGGAACCTGACGTTTGGTTTGTGTAGCGGTGGCGGGCAGGATCCCAGGCAGAAGCTCTCCCCCAGGGCTAATGCAAGGCCAACTCTTGCAGATTTGTACGCGATGTCACGTTTGACAGGCGCGCAGATGATAGATGGAGCTGCTTCATCCTCCCTGTGCCTGCTGTTGCAGTTGCCCTGGAGCTCTGATTGTTATTTCAGTTCTACAAAATAAAAGCCTTCAGGTTGGCTCTTCATCCGGAATTTAAATGAGGTGTTCCCGTTCTTCCCTGTTTTACTTAATTTTTTTTTTTATTGCAAATTAACCTTTTTGGCATTAAGGAGCTTGGAAAATTTGGAATTTTAATCTTACAAGTGAGTTCTTGGGAGGTAGAAAGGGCTTGTATTAGCTCATCCAAGGTATCATTAAATCTCTGTTTCGCTGCCAATTTGGTGTGTGAATGATGTTGTGAATGATTCTCCCCATGGCCTTTGAGATCAAAGTTAAACTTCTATTCTTTACCTTTTTCGGTCTGCAGGCTTGTGTATATCAACTTAAAGTCTGGATGAAAGTGTGTCTAAGAGACTGTAAGAAAGTTTGCTAAAGGATATTAGCATGTGGCAGTTACTAATGATCTGAATGTGCTTTCATGAACCAAGTCGGCAGATTTTGTTGGAAAGCGTGCATGGGTTTGCGTTATGTTTGGCTCAAGGCAGAGTTGTTTATTCCTCCTTTTTTGCATTCACTCTCTCCAAATGAAATATTTCCATAGACTTCTTGAATCCCTCAGTTGTACAGACCTGTGGGTATGCATCACAGATATTTGGACCTTCTTTAAAAAAAAAAACCCATGCTTAATAGCTCCCTGTGGTTTACTCTTAAATTCAGCTCCTGTGGAACAGGAACAAATTAGAGTCTGCACAAAATTGTTTTTTCAGAATCTCTCTGGGACTTTCTCTTCACTTTCCTACTTTGTGCATATGCCCTGGTTTGTATGTGTGGTGTGCTTTTTATTTATTTTTCTTTAAATATAGGGCAGTTTGCTTAACCTTAAAAGCTAGCTACTGCACTGGTCAAGAAGTTCAACAAAGTGGTGGGTTGTTTTGGGGGTTTTTTTGTTTGTTTGGGGTTTTTTTGGTGTCAGCGTCCCCCCCGGTTTTATTGTGCATTAAACTCAACTGTTTGGCAGTTGGGCTCTGGAGTGTGCCGTAGGGCATTACACACTGTAGATTCTCATCCTTTACATCCAAAGCCCTGTTTTTATACTCTGCTCAAAAAGAGGTGAAAACAGCAATAATAAGACAGTGAAAGCTTAGCTAAAGTGACACATGATGCCTTGTGATGCATGGTAGGCCCCTCTCATTTGACCACGTGTTCCTCGTGCCAAACCATACCTTTCTGAAGAACAGCCTGACGCGTTTTTCTGTGTTTTCTGGGAAACAAAGGTTACAGGAATCGCCCCTCTCCGAATACGGATGTGAGGGAACGCTTATGAAAATTAGATGTTCTATCCATCTTTACTGTTTCTGTTCCTGATAGCCACTCTGAAAAAAACAGGAGGTCTGATGTCCCAGTGCAGTACCCGGGTCTTGGTTGGGCCCTTTGAGACATCTCAGGTTCTGCCATGTCCACAGACTAGCTTTGGACTGCAGGTTTCCTGCCTCTCTCTTTCGGTTTGCCAGGAATCAGGTAGGTATAAAAGTGCCAGGTGTATGTTGAACTGTGGCTCATACTCTCAGTATGCTGCTTACACATTTCTGGTAGTTAAAATGGACCTGAATTATGGCAAGATTTTCAGAGATTGTAAAAAGTAGGTATAGTCATATAAACTGCATGAAAGGAAGTGATTTATTTTGTCACTCTCTGGTTACCATGGGGTTAATGTTTTGTTAAGTGTAGTGAAATAAATATAGCACAAATCAAAAAAGAATGATTTAGATTTGAGGGTTTAAGTTGCATTGTGCTATTGTACCAAGTCATGATTTTCTGAGGCTTGCATTTTATTTCTGATAATAAGAGGATATCCTTTGACAAGGGTAAATGTTTTTCACATTGAAATGTCAAAACTTGAAATATGTTTGGAAGTCCAAATCTGCATGCTGTGTTTTTATGAAGAGAGCACTTCTAAATGGAGGGCTGATGTTGTGATGGATTAAAAGAAAATCAGGATTTTGAGCAGCGTATGGAATATGACAAAACAATCTTGAAGTTGGAAGGTTGAAATGTTTGCTTTGTAAAAAGATGCTGCAAATAAATGAATGATTCTTATGTTTTCTCCTTCATAAGAATATCTGCCTTTTGTCACTCTGATATCAATATTTGCAGTTGGTCAGTACTAGAAATTCATACATTGTACAAGAATCATTGATGTACTGATATTATTCAAAAGTTGATACTTTAATTGAGGAAAATAAAAATTTTACACCTGCTGGAAAAAATACACAGGCCATGCATGGAGGTTATAGCATTGACTCAGACATATTTGGCCTTTCCATGAATTGACGATCCCACCAAGAGAGCAAAATGTGCATAACAGATAAACGCCAAAACAAATGCTCTGGGGAGACCTTACAGCAGCCTTCCAGTACCTGAAGGAGGTCTACAAGAGAGCTGGAGAGGGGCTTTTTACAAGGGCATGAAGTGACAGGACAAGGGGTGATGGCTTTAAACTGAAAGAGGGTAGATTTAGGTTAGATATGAGGAAGGTGGTGAGGGTGGTGAGGCACTGGAACAGGTTGCCCAGAGAAGTTGTGGATGCCCCATCCCTGGAGGTGTCCAAGGCCAGGTTGGATGGAGCTTTGAGCAACCTGGTCTAGTGGAAGGTGCCCCTGCCCATGGCAGGGGGGTTGGAACGAGATGGTCCCTCCCAACCCAAACCGTTCTATGATTCCATTAAAGTGATTATATATGGCACGTACCCATAAGGACATCAGTCCCTAGTCTAGAGCCATGGGGTTTGGACATCTCTGAGCTCTGAAAACAGAAGTGATAATGCACCAGTGTTCTCTAGTGCTTTAGCCTGCATGATGTCCCAACTGTTGCCAGATTCCCAAGGAAAATAGTTAAGATAGATCCAGCAGATCTTTTCCTTTTCTGAAGGCAGAGCCTCAGAGGCATGTTCTCGAGCTGCAGAGGAGGCCACTGAAAGCCAAGGAAAGAGTCAAGAAAAGCAGTGAAACAGTTGAACCTATGTAAGGTGTAGTATAGACGAGAGCCCTCCATGGGGAGTCCTGGGGAAGGTCCAAGGCTAGCAAACCTGCTGTCCTCCAAAGACAGGAAGATGAAGCCATGCTCAGTGGGGCCAGGGGTGCATAGTTTGACGAGGAGGTACTGGGAAGCCAGGGAGGACTTTGTGGTAAACAGTTAATCTTGGACGTTACACAGGACTTAAGGCCGCTCCAGCAGCAAACTCATAGTGTTTATCACAGGCAGGTCAAAGTGGAAGCAGGATTGCAAGGTGGAGAAGACTGTTCTCCCTCACTTCTTGCGGCTGGGCATTCACCTTCAAATGACATTGGTAAAATGAGACAGCCTGTAGCTCATTTCTCATGCCAGCACTGAGGAAAAAATGCACAATGCACGTGCCAGAGCTAAGTACATAATGCACAGCAAGATGGACTGATTAAAGGACACTGGCTGTTCACCGTGAAGCCAAGAAGGAACTTAATCTGCCTTAAAATAAACAAATTCAGAGACATTTGCTCCTTTCATTTTTAGAACGAGACATGTTATTCACACTTATGTCAGCTTTTTTCTTGCTATTTTGAGGTGGTGTGTTTATCTTAAAAAAAGGAAAAAAAAGGGGGGGGGGCACAGGGAAAGAAGTCAAATCCAAATGATGGTCTTGGCTGATTACCTATAAGTGCCCAGAAGGAACTAATCCTGCAGAAAAGTGAGGCAGAGTTGGGGAATTGCCCGAGTCATTGGAGCTGGACTTTTCTCAACCTGGAGACATGAATAAGTCCAGGAAATGAAACCTCTTCACACTCTGTCACCTTGTCTGTCAGCCTGTTGCATCTTGAGCGGTTAAGTTTCAGAACTTCAGTGGTTTTGCTATAAAATTTTACTCATCTGGAACTGATATGTAAAACCTTAGGATAGAATAATGACCTTTATTAAAGAAAAGGACAGAAAACCTCTTGTGGGAAGCTGTCTTGGATTTGGAGTCTGAATAAAATCTGACAATGTGTTTTGCTTTGTCTGGCCCCAGTATAGGTAGGTATCTGTGGGGTATTGAAAAGGCAGAAAATACTGAAGAAATGGACAAAAATGTTCTAAATTCTTTGGGCCCCCTAGGCGAAAAGCTACAGAAACAACATACGTAATGAGGTAGCTGTTTCTTTTTTATTGAATTCACTTTCTTCAGTTTAAGTGAATTCATTCAATGATGAGAAGAGCTTAGGAGTTTTCTTCAGGGGGAAAAAAAGAATAATTTTAAAATATGAATTCAGTTGGTGGTCAAAATTTCTTTTGCTTAGTTGAAGATGTTTTTTGATAATTGTTTTCCACCTGTCTGGCATATTTAAGGAGTTCTTTTAATTTACAAACAATTTTTTTCCCCTGCATGTGGAAAAAAGGTATATAATTACTTCAACTCAAAATCAAGCAATTGCTCAGTCTTTGTAAACAAAGTTGACGTTTAAGAGAGCCTAGATGCAGAGAACTATTTCATTGTGTGACTGGCTTGGAACAATGGATTGTTTGAAGAAATTCTGAAACAAAGGGCTTTTTAGCTACAGCTGGAAAGCTGACAACCCTGCAGCTTGGTTTTGTACAGTTATATGCATAAATCCTCCATCTCTCAATGCAATTACAGCGTAAGAGTTGATGTGGTTCGCTGGGGGGCTCCGATTACTCTTAAGCTGATAGCCTGTTTGCATCTACACGTATAGGCTAAGGTGGTAACTCACTCTAGTACGTTTTGTGCTCAGTTTTGAAATAGTGGTAGGCGTAGACTGTGAATTACACGTGCAAATTATGAACTTGCATTATTGTTATGAGTGTTAGCCAAATTTTTTCACTTTTATTGTTTTGCTTGTGACAAACGGTGATAAATGACAATAACGCTACATTTTTCAAGGCAAGGAAGTACATCATGTTCAGGCATCAAACCTGTTCTTTTTCTATTTTAGGGGACTAAAAGCACACAAATAGCCCCTTGTCCTCCCCCCCCCCTTTTTTTTTTAAATGTATCTGGAACATTGAGGTGGGATTTATAAGTATGATAGTAACTCATTCCTTGGGCGTCCGGTTTGTGTACCAAAAACGAGTTTTTGACAGACTTATAATTTTGAGAGTAAAAAAAATGCTGGACTTCAAAACTTTCCCCATTCACCATTGCTTTTACAGTGTGTTTTACCATGTTTTTCATTTGAACACTTCATATTAGATTTGGTGCTGAAATAAGAAATTTAAACGGTTGCCTGAGCCCAGGCTCTGGGAAGAGGCAAGCTTGGTAACCGAGGAGTGCAGTTAATTGTCACGGATCCAGCAGACAGTTGCATTACCAAGATGTAGCCCTATTTAGCTTATGGTTTGAGGAGCAATTGGGAAGATAGTGACCCTCTTCTTTCCGTTGACTGTGGCCCAGGGCTTCCTTGCGTCCACCTGAGCACTCTCGCATGGGGCTGGGGCTTGGGCTGTGTCTGCCCCTCTTGCAGTTATTGTACGCAGTGGTATTGGTAATTGGTACGGGGACAAAACATTTTTCCCTATAAATGCAGTCACTGCTTTTAATTTCAGGTGACTTCGTTTCCATATTAAAACTGCTCTGATGGGTAATGTTTGTAATTCAACGTATTTATTCAGCAGTTCATGAAAGTTCCTGGGGAATCATTGAAGAGTTTCTAAAATTGCATGCAAAACTTTTAAATCCATTTTATTTCAAAATAATTTTCTCCATATGGCACCAATGCTTTGTATATATTTTTGGTATCTTTTTCCTTTTTATCTTTATGACTAAATGTGCTGTGTTAAAGGTTTCTCTAATCTAATCTGGTGGTGTTTTTCTCCCATGAATTCCTGTTAGTGGTTCTATAGTTATCGCCACAGTAACATCTGAAGAATCTCACTTCAGAGGGGAGAACAGGCGACAGGAGGAGACAAAATGGTAATGGATGAAAAAAATCCTGCCACCTTATAGAAGCTGCATGCAATTTATTAATTTATTTAAGAAAGGCAAAAAAAAAAAAAAGTATGTTTGTATGTGATTCCCAGTCTCTCAGTGTGTCCTGGGAGCTGGTGTTTTCTAATCCGTTACACTGAGGGTGTAGAGATCTCTGAGGCTGAATCCTAGCTCAATTTAGGGCGTGTTCAGATGTTGGAAGCGATGCTCTGTGTTCCTGCTGCGAGGACGTGCTGGCTGGTGTCTATGGCAGAGATCCAGGCTGATGAGAGGCACTGGGGTTAAGCCACGGGCACAGAGAACCTGCGGCGTAAGCTGTGCTGGTGCAGCGGGCAGGGGGACCGGGAGCCACCGAAAGCTTGTGCGTGGTCAGGAGAGCCTGGGATGACAGTGAAAAACTGCGTGGCTGAGCAGGAGCAGCCCAGCAGTGTGCTCTTCTGCTGACTGCCTAAAACAGATGTTGTACCCGGAGGGGTCTCTGTGAATGATCAGGCGGTGCCCAAATCATTCCTATGGGCGCCTTGAGCCTTGTCAGCTGCCCGGTGACATTATTTGGGTTTAAATTCCTTCTCCTGTTTGAATTATTATCTTCTCTCTAATGATGCGATATGTTATGAATGCTGAGTGTTTCAGTGAACTTCTGACTCCTGTTCTCAAAAATCTGTGAACAGGTAATGAGCTAAGGTGTTAGACTTCTGTCCTGCACCTGGGACGTGGAGGTTGTGTACAGAACGGTTCTTGCTTTTTAATTTGTCACTCTCCAACAGAGATATTGCAAAGACAGTCATCTGTACTTCTTGGTAAGGAGTGCTGTTTACCGTATATTTGCACAAAGTGGTCTTCATCCAGCAAAAATGATACTGAAATGGTAAAAGCGGGCAGCAGACCGTGGTACCTGCACTGGGAGGTGTGCTGGGGCTCCCTGGGGCTGAAACGGGCAGCGAGCAGCTTTCAGCTTCCTTCGTCCCAGGGACTGCAAATGTGGCTCCACCTTTGAAAAGTGCCCGGTAAAATCGCTACATGCGTCTTCTATACAAAGACGACCTCTCTAGTATGAGATGTTGTTTGTTAAAAGTGTCTTTTTGGCAGAAATACCATTTGTAAACTTCAGCAATTGTCCGTATTACCAGGACTCTGCTTTGCCATGCTGGAATCAATCTGTCCTGTGAAAATGAGTATTTCTGGGCTGTTTTCCTTAATATGTGTTGTGAACAAACACATAAACGCACTGATATCTGTATATAAAGTTATGACTTTGGGGATGTATTTTTACAATTTATGTCTGCTGTCTTCTAACAAACGGGATTAATTTTGTTGTAAAACCTTTAAAGTAAATCCAAGAGAACTGGTATCCAACTGCTGTCCCATGGTTTACACTAAAATCTCCCAACTGTTTGTGTAACATAGTTTGTTATGTAATTTCTGCAATAACATACAGACTGTTTGAGCAGCCAGGCGTCTTTTTGAAAGATAGTTTCCAGAAAACAACATTTTCCAACTTGTTAGTTGATTTCTGCAACCCTGCAATTTGGCATGCGCTTGAGAACTGTGCAGTAGTTTATATCGTGAAGCCTGGACATGCAATAATTGACCAGAGTATTGTGTTCACTTAATTCAGATTTTATTGAAATTTGACAAAATTTTCTTATTGTTTAAAATACAGGCTGAAATCATCTGTGTAGTTGTTTGGGTTTTTTTAACTTTGAGCATGTGAAGAGGTCTGACTGATGTCACTGAGCTCATACTTGTAGTTAATTAAATACGTGTGTGTGTGTATGTACATGTGTGCATACATCTACACACGCATGGATTCTTCCAATGTTGATGCAACTAGTGATAGCTGAATTTAATAACACCCTGATTTAAGTAGCCTCTGTGACTACTGTAAAATACATACAAATGTAGCAAGCAAAGTTCTGCTCCATTGTTGTTGCGGGCACGGCTGTAAGCAACCGGGTCATGTCGGTGCCTCGGGGAGCTCTGTTAGACAGGCTCCTTTGGGAGTTGACGTGAACCCCTAATTTCCGCAATGGGAGCCGTTCTTCAGCTTTGCAGGTGGGTGCTCAGCCTCTAGTCCAGTGAGCATTGTCTAACTCTTTACCACTAGAAAAGCTTTAAAAATACATTTAAATTTTATATAGGCCTAAGTGTTTAAAAGAAACAAAATAACCATAAAGACTTTATGCATTTATGTGCTTGCTCTTACAAAAGCAGTGTGGGATGACATTTTGGGCTCTTATTACTGCAACAGCTTGAAGGCTTGCTGAGCATCGACAGGAGTTGCTTCATTCTGTTTTTAGCCACGTTGCAGCTTATTGCCATAGAACTCATGATGTAGGGTGGCTCTTATTTATTTAGAGTTAACATCTTAAATCCTTTACATTGAAGCTTCTCACCTGTCCAGCGCTGGTACTGAGTTTGACCTATTGTGTTCTGTATTGCAAGTCTGTAAATACTGACTTAGAAAAGAAATATTTTCCTTGTCATGTCAGAATGTAAAATTATGTGTGAAGATGAAAAACTAAATAATCTTTTCAAGCAGGTTTTAAAAAAAAAAAAAAAAAGTTGTGACACATCTAGCTTGATTCAATCCTCATTCACCTCAATTTGCAGTATCCAAGGCACTGAGATGCTTTTTTCCTTTGTCTAAAGGAAAAGTCTTTGTCTAAAGTTTTAAATTAATTGTTTTAATTAAGAAAAAAATAGCTTTATGGAAGATATCTTTCAATGGTCAGTTGTATTCTTTTCAGAATATGTGATCAAACCATGGGGCAAAACCATTTTACTTCAGGGGCAGATAGCAGCTGAAGATTGTTATGACCCTGTGTAGCGTATGCTTTGTCTCTTTTCTAGATTGTGCCTTTTCCTCAGAAGGTAGGTTTGACAAGGAAAGCTTGCTTCAAGGAGCTCAAAATGAGCCAGCTCTGTTCGTGTGATGAGTTACTGTGGTGGCTGGCAAAGCGCATTTCACTTGGCTTTTATCTGGATGTGCTGACAGACTTGGCGGTTTGGATTTTTGTCACTAAATTTCAATGTTAAGATTTTTTTCTTTGATGTTGATTCTTTTTTTTTGTTACGGTCAAAATGTAAGCTTACACTTAGGCCTTGAGTTTTGAGGTTGAAAGCACCTTTACTCTTTGAAAGGTGGTACTTTACCCACCGAAGTATCTTGCAAATCCTCTCCAGAGAAATTGTCTGGTGCCTGTGAATATAAAGCTATTGTAGTTACCAACAAGCAGATGTGAACAGAGAGAATTGTCTTGTATGCTAAATAATGAAAATGAGACCCAGTAATAACTGTGAAAATTATGTGAGGCAGAGCCAGAACTTTCTGGACTGTGCTCTTAGTTGAAATTATTTCTTGTTGGTTGAAATTACTTCTCGTTGCTAGTGCTGTGTGGAGGGGTCCATCTCATCTACGGATTCTATTGCCTTTGCTAAGTAGAGCCCTACTTTGCTGTAGGTGTTGCTAAAATAATTTACATCTGTTTTATTTTCCCCTTCAGCTCCAGTTCAGACATTTTGAGAGATCTGCAAGGGCCTGAGACATGTTCAGCATCCTCTGACAAGTAAGTGGCATATACGGGTGGAAAAGTCCTTGCGACTGATTTAGGTCAGTAGTTTCCAGTTTGTGGAATCCTACGCGTTTTCTGCAGGAGAGGCAGATGTCTCTAAAAAGTCAGGTTCTTGGCAAATCTCCACAGTTGTGGGAGATACAATTTGGTCAGTGGTTGTAGATCCTTAGAAAATAATACCTGGGTGCTCCAAGGATCCACAGATGACTAGTTGAAAATCATTGTTCTAAGGTAGATTTGAGTATGAATATATATTTTAAAAAAAGAAAAAGAAAAAAATAATGAGGGAACTGATTTTTATGGAAAATTAAGAGAATCTGATTTTCTATTGTATTTGAAGTTACATTGTTGTCAGTCTCACCTACATCTCTGTCAAGTTGAACGTGCTGGAATTGCAGCATCTGTTTTGATTTACTTCTCTTCGAAGAGAGAAGAGCACTTTCTTGTTTTTAAAATCTTAACATCTTATTTCTTAAAAGCAAAAATCTCCTTCTATTGTATAGTGATAATACTTTCTTGTAGAGGGAGGCATCACTTTGGGAAGGTGAGCAGTGTTTACTTAGGACACTCACAAGCTCACTTTATTCTGTAGTACCTGCAAGTGACTTGTTGAGATGGGCAGTAAAGTGAAAAATAGTTGGTAGTACATATTGCAGATGCTAGTCCCTGTTCCCCTGGTGATGGTCTTCTGGTGCTGCTGCCATGTATCAAAGAGTGAGCAGCCACAGCTATCTTTCACAGATGTTTTTAGATCTCCTACAAGATTTATGCATGACCCTGATAAACAGGGGTCAGGGATGGTGAGATCAGGGATCATCTAAAGTCCTTGGTAAGCACCTCATTGCATAATTATCAATTACCTGTGAAGTATTATATCTCAGCTGGCTATTTCTCAGTGAATTGGATTGCTAGGAATTGGGCTTCTGAATAAAAGCCAATCCATAAGGTTTTGTGGCTCTGAATTGTGATCAAAACAGGAAAGATGGAACTGTGGCTACCAGAGCTGGAGGGCTCACGAGTGAGGGGGCCAGCCAGCAGCCTGCATCTCCCTGCATTGTTTTAATTAGGTCCTTGAGGCATGAAAATGCACAACAAGAGGTGGAGAAAACAGGTGTCTATCCCTTTGAGTGCATCTTCTTCTGTGTAGAGGAGTGAAAGACCTGAGTGAAGAAGCCAAGACAACGGAGAGCTGCCCCTGCCAGCTGCACAAGAGCAGTTCTCATGTATGTGCATCTCTGTCCTTGGCAGTCTGCACATGCTGCTGCTGCTACCACAGCTGCCTCTGACTTACTTGGTGGGAAACCAGGGTAGGGAGGGACGGTAGCTGGACAGAAGTGAGTAGATGAGGATGGGGACATAAGAAGTTGCAAGAAGTTTCTCGATTTCCTCTTGGTTGCAGTTGGGAACTTACTGAATTTATGGAGCTTGGTCCATTCTTATCAGTTGTTGCAAATGCTTCTAAGCTTGTTCTTATCTCTTGTAGTCTACTAACTACAAGAGATGTAGTTTGAGGCTACGTCTAGATTGTGGGACAGGTGCTTTTTGCCGTGTTTCCTGTGGTCCTGGTTCCTTGCTTATCATGACTGTGCTAGCTCTTGCTGAGGAGGGTCATGCTGCAGCTCCTTGCTAGCCTGTGAAGCTCCTTGCTAGCCTGACCAGGGCTGGTCGTAGCTGGGACATCCTCCAGGAGTGAGCAGTGTGGCTACTTCCACGGGGCTGGCAGACGTTTGCCTGGATGGCATTGCTGTCCCTGGCTATCCAATAGAATATTTTTCATTTTTTTAATACATGTTTTACCTTCATTGTACTTTTGTACCTGCCCTGAGGTAGGATATTAATTGTATATATTTTTCTGAAATTATAATTAAATCTGTGCTGTTTGTCTGCTTGACTATCTGTTTGAATGGGAAAAATCCACCCGGTCAGTTTGGAACAAAATACCACATCAGTATTGTAGAATTAATACACCTGCTTCACTTTTGGAGGAGATCAGATTTAGGAAGAGCAACAGTCAACTCAAACTGTAACGGGAATTCCCGGTGCTTCCTTTGTCAGGACTGGGGTATTTACCCAAGAGGGCTGGAAACCCTGGGTGTGCAGGAGAAGGTCTGTTGGAGGACTTGATTCCTGCTTGAGCTTGCAGGTGTGGGTCAAGGGCACATTTTTCTGGTTATGTGGAAGAATGGCATGTGGCATGCACTGCCAGAAGCAGTTTTGTTGGCTAGCCTTAGGGGAAGGAACTTGGCGTGGAAAACTTGTCTGTCCCACAGTGATCCACTGCGTGGAGAGGCAGTTGATGAGGCTGGCAGCAGAGCACCATGCGAATGTCTGTGTTCCCATGGCTAACATAGCAAGCATCCTGCTTTATCCATGACAAACCGGGACTTCATAGCAACCTAAAAACATCTGGTTGGAACTGCTTCCAGTTTTTCAAACTGCATCTGTTAAAATTACTTCACCTGATGAGAGTGAAGATGCAAGAGTGTCCAATGCTGGTTGGTGTGATAAGCCTGTGCGCTTTTGCTTTTAAAGCCAGTGACCTTTACCAGGGTGCAAACATTGGCATAAAAATCATAGAATCATGGGATCGTTAAGGTTGGAAAAGACCTCTAAGATCATCAAGTCCAACTGTCAGAATGTACCCAATCAGTTCAGCTTTTGAGTGTGTAAAGTGACTGCTCTGGTGTGGTGGTGGAGGATGGGGCTGGAAATCCTACCCCGTGGATGTTGTGGTGCTCCGTGCTCTCAGGGCTTTGCTAGTTTGTGCGAGGGCTCAGGAGCAGGCCAAGAGATAACAGCCACGGAGTGAATTGTTCTGCAACAGCATCGGAATGAGGAACAGGAGGTATGTATTTTTAAAACAAACTTGCACTTAATGGCAGAACTGTAATTAATTACCGTGGAGAACTGTGTACTTCCTCAGTATTTTCTATAAGAATTCATTGCAGCAGCTTTTATTGAGGGAAAGCTTAGGTTTTGATGACTCTATGCTTCCTGTAGGAGGGTATTTAACATACTTCTGATGATATTTTAATTGTCTATGTAATGCCTGGAGTATGTTACTTCTATTTATTACATCTAGCTTTAATTTTGTAGGTAGTAGCTAGCCTACCATACATGTTAAAAACATCCATTTTAAAAGTATTTTTGAGAAATCTTGTAAAGGTGAATGGCAAGGCTAACAGTCTTCACCTTCCCAGTCATATCTGGAGACTGCCATCTCCAAACTTGCAGATGGTGGACTATACTTTCTTCATCAGCAGTCAGTGACTTGCAATTAATTTTGGTGATGGTACAATCAAATTATTGTATATTCTTTTTTTGTACTCCCTGAACTCCATTCTGGAGATGCCAATTGGCAGAATTGTTTTCTGCAGTACAGGAGAGACTATGCTATGGCTTAAGGGTCTGGCATCTGTGGCTTCTTGCATGAGTTGGAAAAACGTGTTCCTGAGTGGAAGAAGAAATAGGAATGTCAATAATGAAAACAGTACTAGAGTTGGTTAGTGGAGTGTTTCTACCTAGCAGTAATAGATATTAACATTAGTTACAATATGTATCCATAGCAAAATCATTTGTTCCTTTGATAATTTCCTTCACCCAGGAAACTTCTAAGTCATTTGGTGGGCTTAAGTGGAGTGGTAATAAGGTTTGGCCAGGGTAGTAAGTGCGGAAGAATGTTAAGTAAAGCAGATCTGCGACTCTCGTTAAAGATGTTCTGTTCATTGCAGAACTGTATCCTGCAGGATATCCTGCTGGATGCCCAGAGAGGTGGTGGAGTCGTCAACCCTGGAGGCGTTCAAAAAAGGTGTAGACGTGGCACTCCAGGGCCTGGTTTAGGAGTCATGGTGGTGTTAGTTGATGGTTGGACTTGATGATCTTAGAGGTCTTTTCCAACCTTAATGATTCTATGATTCTATGATTCTATGCTGAGTGGCACGGTAGGTCAAACGAGGGCTTTGCTTTGGCAAACTTACCATGGGAAGGCACAGGCCAGCATACCGAAGAACAGATGGATGGTGTATTTCATAACCAGCCCAGATTTTTTAAAAGATGAGTTATGCCAGAAAGATATCATCTCTCTTACTTTATTTTTATGGGTTAATAATCAGATATTTGCAAAAAAAGAGAACCAAGTGATATAGAAGCTCCAGGTTTTGGCTTTGTGTTTTAATATACTTTTGAACGTAAGGTAATTATCATTCTGCTGCGGAAAAATGTAGGCATCAAAGCTAGAAATGGGCAGAATATGAAACAGTAAAGCTAGCCTTAAACTAAACGATATTTCTGCTTCGTTCTGTGTCCTAAGTAATTTGTTCTTGCAAGGGTAGTCGTATTTTGCGAATTCTTGAAAACAAACAAACAAAAACCCAAAACCGGGAGGGAAGGTGCAACTGCTGATGGATGCTCTGTGTAAAGTGACACATTAGCCAAATGGGTGGTTTGAATTTGTTTGTTTGCCATATGTTGTGTTATAGTTCAGCCTTCCAGATACTTAAACTATTGGCTTTGAGTTGTATTGCTGTCTTGCCTCTGGAGTATATTAGTTTGCCAGTGGGTGAGTATTATCAGAAGTAAGGTTTTTCCATGTAGAACAAAAACCTGTAGCTAATGGCCAACCTGAATTCCTATACAAGATATGCCTTTTCATTAGCTCTTTGAAGTTTCTTGCTGAAGCTTGAAAGGTGTAGTGATGGTCTGTGTGTAGCCTAAGCTCAAGTGCACGTTTTGTACTGGTGAGAAAACATTTAAATAGTCCATATTCAGACTTCTGCATCTTTTAATATCTGGAAATCCCAAATGACCTATTTGATATTAGGGCATGAGGACTGAACATTTCAAAGCCTTACTGTGTGCTGCCCTACCGAATCTCACTTTTGAGGTAAGTACGTACCCACCTTGTTGGTGACAGGTCTGGTTATGAAACTCGCTGAGCCTCTCTGCAGAGCAAGACCAAGGAAAAGGGTCTTCATTTAGATACAGGTGTGATCAGGGAAAATACATTTCTTTATACTTTCTTAGTCCTTTAGATGCAAATCCTTATTATTGCTCTTGCTTTTACATACTAAAAGACAAGCCAATATTGCTCCAGAGTATGATCCTTAAAAGCAGGATCGTTTTGTTAACTGAAATGGAGAAAATTATTTTTCTTTATGTAAATGACTCATTTTTGTCAAATGCGATTTTAAGTCCTTCTAAAAAAAAAATCTTCTATTTTATGCTTTTCCACAGTTTGGATTTGGGGTTTCTTGTGTCTCTGGAAGGGTGAAATTCAAGTTAAAGCTTCAGTGGAAGAAATATGAACAGTCTGCTCTTTGGTCAGAAGTGAAAGTGTGGCTCAATTTTAATTTACGTCATTGAGGGAGTTCCTGGGAGTGGGAAAGAAGATCGCTATTTTTTAACTCCGCTCCGTACTCTCCAGCGGGAGCCATCAGCTGGCATCCTCTGCAGCATGTCCAGATGACGTGCGGATGCCAGGCAAGTGGTAGGTCACTTGCAGTGGGAAAACAGCTCAGTATTCCCGTTTGTAACCCAGGATGGTCTCTGCAGTGCCATGTCGAGGCGACATGAGCAGGACTGGATCTTCCCACTGTCTGTGACCATTTTCTTTTTAGTGTTTGCCAGTATTCTTAGCAGGAGAGTTACAGCTTTCGTACAATTTCAGACTGAAGGCCTCTGAAAGAGAATTGGACCATGTAGAACAAGCTTAAAACTCATGCTGACCCTTTCTTTTCTCTGAGCGGATGAAAAAATGGCAAGAGAGAGATGGAATGGTTGGGTGTCAATTGAAATCTATGGCTTTGGTTTCCAAGAGCAGCCTTGTTGTCTGTTCAGGTGTTAAGCTGAAGTTGGTCTAACCGTAACAGTTTCTCTAGGTGTAGTTATGTCTTAGCAGAACAGACAAAGTCCTGAACCAGGATATTGTGCCTTTTTTGGTGGGAACGGTGATTTGTTGAGTTCACTTCATTCCTAAGGTGAGGTAGGCTGCTAGAAATGTCATTGCAACATATCTGTACCTGACTTGACCTGAGATGGGGATAAATGTCTGTGTAGTATGTAGTCAGGATCTTCTTGTCCCTGGACAAGCAAACCTCGTTATTACAAAATGCACCATAAGATATGGGGAGCGAGCTGACTTACCAAAGTACTACCATTTGCACATTTCTGTAGAACGTCAAGGACGTTTGCCTTGCGTTTTTAATATTGGTGGCACTGTGCCATGCGACCAGTGGCTCAAAGTCTAAGAGTACAGAAATGTCCTTACCCTAATTAAAATGAACATAAATTGAATCTATTTTAATAGCCCTGAAGTAGTCAGTCTTATGTCCTTACTGCACAAGGAGATGTGCGTGGAGAGGCCATGGCGCTCCTAGAAGCTCCCTGACTCGCAGGGCGCTTTGCGGTGTGGCTCTGCAGCTGGTGCCTTCCACACACGAGCATCCCAGTCAGGTTTGGGCGCTGGCTGTGGGGTACCAGAGTCTCTGCAGCGGGTACTGAGTAGCACAGAGTACCTTCCTCTGCTTGTCGATGCTCAGACCTTCTCAAATGCCTAACAATGCTGTGCAGAGTTTGCAAGACTTCCGAATACTGCCTTAATTCTTAGAAAGAAAGCTCTCAGATATGGAAAGCACATCAAAGATCAGAACACATTCATTTTTGTCCTAGTTTAGTGTGTCTTTTCAGCCATGCGGTGGAGAGACGTTTTTTCCACATGCTTTTAAAATATTCCACTGTAAGAGAGTTTGGAGTTAAATGGTCCTCTGCTCTTCTGTAGTTAATTACTAAAAGAGTTGACTTCCTTTTTCTTTGGGCAAAGAACATACCTAACTCAATGAAAATCACCTTTAACTCTTAACTTTCTGGAGACTATTTAAGAAGCAGTCCCACATTAGCAAGATACTGTATATAAACCAGGTTCATTTTAGGAAGACACTTGATCTATGAGAGTTGACTCACTGCTTTCAGAAGAATGCATTTACTTCAGCCCTGTCTGGCTCCACAAACGAAGTCCTTTAGCCATTTCAACCAAGTCTTTTTTTTCCCCCGAGTTGAATATGTATACCCAAGTCATTGCCTGTTTTTCCTCATGAACCACACTTTTTATTAGTCCGTGCTGTTGGCGACTTAATTTTTATTGGCAGACAAGTGGTTTTAAATTCAGAGTAAGCTTTTAATCCTTCAGATATAAATTAACTTCCTGATCCTGAGCAAGCATCTTTGTGCAGGTAAGTGTTAATAGGTGAGGCATAAAAATTTGAATCACATGTGACCTGCTTCTGGAAAAAGGTATATATCTGAATAGCTCTGTTGACTTCAGTGTGTTGCTGGCGTATAGGATTATACAAATGCCTAAGACTTTGCAGGTTCATGGCTTGATGAGCATTTAGTATTACACTGACATGGACACTGCATACAGAAATTGCCTTATTAAACAAAACCTCCAGGCAACAATTGCGTGTTTAACCCATTTTTGTGTCTGCAGATGACAGTATGGGTCTGCTTAGTGATGTTTTGGGGAGAAATGCAAATCTGAGTCATATTTTTGTGAATGTGATTGCATATTTTGTAATCAAAACAGATTTTTTTAGTTTTTGTTTCTTCTCTTGTACCCTTTACACTTCAGGAGAGTGAGTCAAGTCACAGGGTTCAAAAAATTGCTGCTGCCTAGGAAGGGTCCTCTCCTCCAGATGGAGCAGTGGAGGAGGCTGCCTGCCAAAGAAGGGAGCTGTGGCAACCAGATGAGTACATGTCTGCAGTGCACAACCATCGTTCTCCGCTTCTAGAGAAAGCTAGAGTAAACCAGCTGGAGATTGGTTTTGGTTGTTTTTGTTTTTGTTTTTAGAAGACAATTAATTTTCTCTGTCATTTGGGGTCTATATTATGCTTTCTAGAGTAGATGGGATTAGCAATACTACTTGTTTTTTCCCAGACTTTCAGGATACGTGTGTTCTTGTCAAAAGGTGTTAGCTGACATCTGGCACGCTTACATTAAGGTCAAGACAAACCCACAGAGGTGTCAGATGAATAAGAAAATATTTTTCTCTCTAAAGTTTTGCAGGTGCAGTCATTTGTATTCCTTGTAACTATAGTAAAAATAGTATCAGATGGAGTTTGGGAACTCAAATGGGCTTTGCTAAATTACTAGGCTTCCAGTTATTTGTCTGGTGTCTTCATAAATCCTGTACATGCGATGGTGGGAAAGGGATGCTGGGTCTTTATTTAACGGGTTGATGTAGACGTCCAGTGGTGAGGATTCCACAGTCTCCTAGTGTTAATTTGCTTAACTATTGCTATCATTAAGAGGGTGGTTATTTCTTTGCTGAAAAGTGAGTGACACGTACAAGCCTAGTAAGGAGATAAGTGGAAACTTTATACTTTGGAAGACTATTAGCATTTCTCCTCGGTCTTCTGTCTTCCAGAGGAAACAAAGCCAGTTTCTGTAACCTTCCCTTATAAGTAATGTTCCCTACATCTCTAATCCCTCTAGTCGTTTTTCTTTTCTAGCCTGCTTTGGAGGAAAAGAGGATGATGAGGGGAAAAAACAATGTGCCATATGCACACTGTTCTGGTGTTCCAGCTGAGGCCTTGCCATAGCTGACCGTCCTGGGGGCCATTCTATGAAAAACAAACGTTTTGGTCTGGTTTGTGCCCCTCTCTGTCCCATCACCCCCGACCAACTACTATATTTCCCCTTTTCGGCCTTTTGAATATCTTGCATCGTCCACAAGTTCCCCATAATACAGGGGAACCTCATTAACCAGCATATTTTTGGACATTATTACCTTTCTCTCTAGTGAAATGTCACACTTCTTCAGTGCAGTGATTCCCATGCAGGTATGTGTTTTCTCAGATATGTCACTGGTTGTTTTTTGTGCAAATTCTATATTGGCATTTGAGGCACAAGCTGGTTTTAGACTCCTCTGAAGTCACCAGTGCTGGTACTGTGTGCAGATTCTGTCTCTTTGGCCAACTTTAATTCTTGGTAAGTAACATTTTGTTATATGTTTATTTCTGAAAGGCTCGGTAAGTATGATAGCTGTAATGAAATACATAACAACAGTGGCACTGAGCTGTCCCGGTGGTATCTAGCTCGAGTGGTGTGACGTTTGGGTATTCGAGCGAGTTGGGGAGGTGGTGCAGCTGTGTCGCTGTTTGTACCTCACAGCCTTCTCAGGCTCCAGTATTGCACAAGCATCTTATTTAAGCACTCTCCAAACCTACAGAAGCAGCTATAAATCACGTGAGCAGTCCCAGTTAAGAGAAGGGGCATGGTATTTGCAGGGTGGGTCTTTAGATTGATTTTAATCAGTTAGTTCTTGGAATAAATTTCTGTGACCAATATCTTCTCTGGCTTAGTGGTAGTTACAAAGCTTTGGATTACTAAAAGTTGTAATTAACTTCCCCATTTTTTCAGTTTCCTTTTTTTTTTAAATTTTTTATTTGCATGGAAAATAATTGATTAATTCCTCATTTAATTAAATGTTAATTTTTTTCTAATGTTTGCATCCTGTCTTAAATACAGCAAAACAAAGGTAGAAAATGGGAGATACTTCCTTATAGAACAAAATCTGGGTATAATAAAAGGACAGTAGAAAGTGATATCTGTAAGTTCATCTCTAAAGTGGATTAAATACTTATAAATAGAGGCAGGATTGTGAAAGTATTTATGGAAATAAAAATCAGTTGTCCTCAAGCAATTTAAACTCAAATAAATATCATTATTTTGTCAGCGGGATATTTGGTATGAGATGAAGGCTGCTACAGAGAGTTTACTTTGCCATCATAAGCTACAACGACATTTGGAAATACTTTGAGATAGTATCTCTGGGTTTAAGTAGGTAATCAAGTTTAGGTTTTTATTTGCTGGAAGAGGGAGAATACTGATTTAGGACAGAGAACGGTGCTGTGCCAAAGCAAACGTTAAAACAGTACAGAAGAATGCAACTTTGATTTTCATTCTGCAGCTTCAGAACATGCCAGGGTTTAGGATACTTGGCTGCTAGTGCTCGGGCTGTCGTCCGCCTCTGCTGCACGCACCAGCACTGTTGTTGCCTGGCGTGCCTGCGAGGGCTCCCTGTGGTCTGTCTCCTTCCTCGTAACACGCGACAGTGAAGAGATCATTATATTACTGCCTGCTTATCATGACATAGCTAACTGAGTTCTGCAGACCGTCATTTAATATGCTTTTCTGTAGCATAACCGAGTCCTTGTGAAGGCGGTATCGCACGGTGCCATGGAAGGCAGCACAGCAGGGTGAGAGTCATCGTGGAACCTGTCCTCTGGAGTGCACACAGCATCCCTGTGAAGTAAATGCAAAACAATACCGAGAGGCTTGAAGTGAATAGTGAATAGCAAATTAGATGAGCCCCTAAACATTCTTTCTCTATATTAACGATATAATCATATTTGAAATAATTTACCGAATCTCAAGAATTACTTCTTATCAGTTTTCTGTCAACCTGTAGACAGGATATTTCAAGCTAGACCTCAACAATTCATTAGTGAGTAAGCAATGCAATTCTTCCCAAACTGTACCAGTGTGCCAGTTGTATCTGACAAGATGATCTCAAATAAATAAATAAAAATTGATAAGAACCCCCCCTTTTTCACAGCCTTGTCTGTGTATATAATTTCTGCTCTCTATAGCCAAATAACGTCTCTGGGCAAGTGCTGCAATTAATTTTAGGCTGAGAAATAATTAAGTGTTTAATGTCTTTTTAGCTTTATTTAAGGCAGTTAGTTTTTGGAGAAAAACCCTTACATGGTTTTGTCAGGCCGGTCTCACCATTGGCAAGTGCTTTGCAGACCATCAGGAGTTTATTTTATTCAACGATTCATTTGCCAGCTGCGGCTGCTGGGAGCGGTACCTCCGGCAGTGTGGGGCCGGGGAGGTAGTCTTGTTTGTGGGGAAACTCCGTGTCAAAGCCATGGCCATTCGGTAAGCCGGTGGGTGCAGCTGAAAGGCTCCAGCTGGCTTGGAGAACTCTGTGCCCGTGGGCTAGCAAAGCGCCCTAGGATGGGAAAAGCAAAAGTGATTAATAGGTGATACACTGCATCGGACAAGCTGTCCATCCAGCTCGGCATCCTTCATTCATCAGTGGCCAGAGCCATGTGCTCTGGAGAAGGGTTAGTGTATCACTTCTGTGACTTGTCCTGTCCCTAAAGAGCGTGCTGCTCCGCTGGCATTCATCGGAGGCTCATAACGACCTGACCACCAAGGTTAATTATCCTTTGCTCTGTCATACAACTGCAGAGTTGGATGGAGATAGGCAAATTCTCCCTGACCTAGAAGGGAAGATACAGCCCACGTACGAGAGTTGGGTATGATGGATACAAAGAGCAACAGCTCCCTTGGTCTTGGTTGACCTTAATTTAAAGGTAGAGCTTAATTTAAAGGAAAAAAGTAATTTGGATCATGGCACTCTTAAAATATCTGTGTATCCATTTATGAATACTTTCATCAGTTAGCCTGTGCGTTTTAGTTTGGTGTGGGACTGCCTTTGGCCATGCGTTACTGTACTGAGAGATTTCTCAAAACTCAGCCTTAGCATTTGCACTGAATTTAAATAATGCAAAATTGTGAACTGTAGCAGAGAAAAATGTGACATACAGAAAGAGGTTTTGTTAATGTCTAATTTCACTAACTTTAAAACCTGAGTGATCCTCTCCACTGATTGAATGCAGGGGATGGAAATCAGGGAGTGGAGGGTACAGCTGGGAGGGAAAGGCCTTCGCCTTCGGTCTTCATGCGCTATAGAAATCACACTTGTAAGGTTTGTAGCGTTGAGGATTGGGGAGGGTGGGATAGGGGTATGCACATGCATCGTCTCTTCCTTCTGCGCTCTGCAGGTATGTGCATTTAATCACACTGCCGTCTCCAGAGGTACAGACTAAATCTGATTGTGCCGGGATTCGCACTGATCTTCCTGGACATGGTCGACGGTCTCATAGGTGCAGGAGCTCTGCTTCCATTGTGGTGCTGAACTGAGCTCTGAAATAGGAGTTGTTCCTGTTAATCTCTTTTAGTATGTATCTTGCAGCAGTCAACAGAGACACGGACTTTGGCATTTGAGAGTTTTCCATTGTTATTTTCAGTTGTGAATTCCCAGTTTAAGCCAAGTGAATAGTCCCTGCAGGATGGATTCATCCTAGCAGAAAAGAGTGCATTTATAAGGAATGTTTAATTAGTAATAACTATTGATGGATGAGCGATATCTTTCATGTCAACACAATGTGGAATTTTAAGCTCCGAGGCTGAATGATGGAAATTAGCTGCTTAATTTAAATATGGCTAGTGTAACATTTTTTTTCTTTAAAATTAACTCTATGACTAAAAAGAAAACACTTCTTTGAGTTTCCAGTGGAAAATTCTTTGTCCATAAATGAGAAGAGCGTCTGGCAAAAAGCCTGATAAAGATGGGAGTCCCACGCGCTTTCCTTCTTGGGTAACCGTGACCAAAACCCCTCGTCCTTTTCCTCGGTGGCTGTGCCGCTAAGGATGACTCTGTTTCAAGTTGACCTTTTCTGATATAACGTAATCATGGCTTCGTCAGCGCCAGGGGCTCTTCTCATGTATGGACAAGGAATTTGAAAGGTTGCTGCCGCTCCTTCCTGTTCCATACTGGTCCCTGGTGACGGGAGGAGAGGCACCACGACTCCCCTGTCCCTGCGTGCTCAGGGTGGGTGGGATGGTTCGTGGGTGCTGACGTCTTCTTCGAACAACAAGACAGAGCAATGTTTCTCTTCACCATCACCGGTAACACATACGTGTGTGTGTGTGCCTGCATACTGCTTACAGCACTTTAATACAGCCTTCAGTATTTGCCCTGTTTAGAGCATCTTCAAAACCATATTTTCCTTTTTCATTTTTTTTTCCAGCAGCAGTGTTCTGGGCCTGAGAGTTGACAAAAGAAATTCACGTCGACCCCGAGTGCCAGAAAATTATCAACTGCTTCCCAAGAGTAAGCGGAAGAAGAGCTAAGCGCTGCAGTGATGTGAAGCTTAAAACCATGCAGAAGGCTTACGCTGAGAAATACTTCTTGTTTTTTTTCCAGTTTTCAGTGTATCTGGGCACTTAATAAAATGCTGAGTTTTCGCATAACTGTCATTCAAGCTGCCTTAAAATAACCAGATTGGTGTGCTGACGTTTTTTGTTTACAGCGCTGGGGGCCATCTAACTCTGAGATGGGGCATAAAGTACTGGAGTCCTGCTGGAGCCTTGAGCTGGCTCTTGTGTTGCGCGGCAGCATCGCCGCTGAAGGATGTGGTCTGTGCATTGCCGCTCATCCTGCTCGCGTCCCGCAGAAGCTTGCTCTGCCCTCTTGGAAGCAATCACAGGACAGCGTTTTGCCTGGGGTCGGGCAGGTGCTGATGCTCCAGTTACCTGGCTGAGCTGGGGGGGAGGCGTGGGGGGAGCTGAGGGACGGGGTGGACTTCTGTTCTACAGAAATATGCTTTTTTTTTTTTTTTTTAACATGCTCCTGTAAGCTTACTCATTAGTATGTATCATTATTTCAGTTTGAAGTCATCAGATTTGCCTGCGGTGGGCACGGAGAGCAGCCCTGCTCCTCTCTTGTGGAAACGCCAAACCTCCTCAGGCTCTGGGGAGACCTCCCCCCGATGTCAGCGGCTTCTCTGAAACCGGCTGCGAGCATCATTTATCATTTCCAGCCTCTGGCACGACAGCTATGACACCGAGCGATGTCTCAGCTGCCTATCCACAAATGCTGAATAAGCCTCTTGTTTGGAAAGTATTTGCAATTCTGCACTTAAAAACAAATGCACAGACAGGAACACTCTGATGTTCTTGCTGTGTGAGCAATTGCTTAGTGAGTCTGAGAGGGCAAGTGCTGCCTAGGTATGATGTTGTGCCACAATTAGTTCCATGGGCATCGGGTTTTCTATCAACATTGTGATTTCTCTAAGAAAAGTACAAATTTATGCAAGACTGGCATAGATGAGCTGAAAACTGCCATCTTTTTAGGGAGAAGATTAAAGCGCGAGAGTTGTGACCGATTCATCACAAAAGGAACTTAATTATTTTCCTGTATTATTTGTTCTGTCTGTTCCTCTCTACGCGCAGAGCTGGGTTAGCGTCACGGGTGTTAGCACTGAAATGGGGCTGCCACTGCTGAAGGGACCTAACACTTGGGTGCTGGGTTACATTCATTAAATCATTGCAATAATACGCGTAAGTGAGTATTTGGGTGTCTTCTAATCTACGCTGCCACTGGGTTTGAAATGTTTTACTGTTCGTTTCCCTTTACCCCCACATCGAACAGGCTTTATGTGAAGCTCAGTTTTGCCCGATGACACTGTTTCCGTAGCTCAGCCCGGTTTTGGGTATAGCAAAATGCTTTGCTAATGAGCACATTGTGCTCCAAATAGGAGCTCCTGGGAACTTCCTCGCCTCTTGATGGCAAAGCCCTCTGACTCATGTGAAGCTCCCGAGGCGCCATCAGCAGCTCCTCGTGTTCAGGACGGGTATTTCTTATTAACCATTTGCCTGGCCTATTCAGATAGAAAATTACACCTTGAATTGATCCTGCAGCTCAAAGACCGTGTCAGGTGTCGCTGCGGTTCCCTTTCCAGAGCATTTGCACAGCTGTAAGTCACCGCCGGCGGGGGGGGTGTGTGTGGGAGGGGTGTGCGCACGCCCGCAGGGACCCTGCCCGTGGCCTGTTGCTGCAGCTCTGTAACTTGTCAAGCTGTGATAACTTGATTGTTTGTCTGTAAATACTTTGAATGAGTTTGCAATCTCTCTTTTTAGGGCATCTCTTGATACAAGATACAGATTTGAGTCTTCCTGGAAAACCTCGGCATCCTTCATTGTGCCACGGTTTTATCGCTGGTAATTCTAAAAGTTGAAATTTCCAGCAAATAATAGTGTGTCAGCGGCAAGCTGCTAACAAGAAAAATTCTTTGGACAGAATTGTGTGAAGGCAGATACATGAAGAAAGCTAAACTACAAACCAAAAAAACCATCAGGAAGGTTTTAAAAAGTGAAATGAATTTTTCGGACTGTAGGAAGAAAGAGGTAGTCAAGGTTGTCACTGGATAACTGCAAAGGTCTCCAGCTACGGCACAGTCTGCTTGATTTACTGTAAAAATAAGTAAATAAAGCTCCCCTTTCTACGCGAGTAATACTATTTATAGGTGCATATGAGCACACACACCCAGAAAGGCCCCAAGGAATCTTCCCTTTCAAGTTGGAGTGTGAGATTAAATGAGCTCCTAACTGACAATCGGTTTCTTAATTTTAGCTTGTGATTTCTTCTTGCTGCCAACGGTGTTTGCACGTCTGCTGGCTTCAGACGAACAGCTGTGCAACGCTCTCGATTACTCCATAATTATAAATCACTTGTACGGTTCTGCACGAAACCAGAGGCAGAGTTTCAGAATTCGGCCTGGGTTGTGGGATTGAAGAGGAGTTTTGCATTCACGCACATGGAAGACGGTTGTGGCAGGCAGAGTTCAGCGTGGCATCTGCTGCCTCAGCTCCTGCCAAGCGCACGCTTAGCTCTCGCTTCGTACCGATGAGTGCTGGCAGACCCTTCAATGGGCTTCTGAAGGCTAAGCCTCTGTCAGTAAATGAGCCATTTGTAAATGCGTTTTAAATCGTTATTTTGATATTCTGTGCAGCCAGTTGGAGATCACTTCTGAAATGCAAATAGGCAGGCTGTGCATCTAAAAAGATCCCATTGCCATTTTCACCAAATCTGAGTCCTGCTCCCCTCCAGCGTCCACTTATTGGCTCAAAGGACGAGGTTTAATAGCTGTCTGAAGATGGGTAAATGCGAGGCAAGTTTATCTGAAGTAAAGGTGCACTTTGCATCACTATTTTATGCAGCTGAAGTGCACCAGAAGCAGAGCACAGACAGATACCTGGGGCCGTTTCCTTGCAGGGAGTTGCGTTGTTGGCAACGTTTTTAACTGCTGCTCTGGCACTGCTGAGGAGATGTGGAAACAAGTAATCCTGGAATGATCTGGCAGGTTGCAGCCCCAGGCGTCAGGGTGCCCGGCATCTCCCTGGCTGCAGGGGGTGGCTGTGGACAGCAGCGATGGCCGCGGTGCTGGGGTCCCGTGCAAAGGGCCCCGGGAGCACCCAGCTGCCCCGTCCGAGGGTGAGCGGGGCTTCCCCTCCGCTGTCGCCCAGCGAGATAACTGCAGCGTCTCCACCGTGGTCACCAGCATTTGGGAAGTCATCGCGCAGCCAGGGCGCTTTAGAGATAACAGAAAATATTTCCCTTTCCTAGGGGGTTTGATCGCTGGCATGGGCTGTGTGGGAAGCCTTTCTCCGTACAGTAATGGAGACCGCTGCAATCATAAAGCAACTTCATTAAAAATAATGTTTCCCCCAAATGGCGCAGAACTGCCTGGCCACCCTCCTGCCTGACTGCTGGAATCCCTGCTTACGTGGTAAATCTTCACAAGAGCCTTTTAAAATCTTTTTCAAATAATTGCATTATTAAATACTTAATATACCTCCTGATTACAGCTGAGCAGATAATTCCAAGTGATTACTTAGGGAGGATCTTTAGGGAGGTTTAGCCACGGCTTTTCTCACAGAATTTCCACATCTACCCCATAAGTAATTAACATCTATCGTTCGTGTTCGTTCACTGGTTTTTTAAATGTTGTATTAGCTTTTGCTATGATGATCAGTCCTTAGACAGGTCCTTGAAACCATTTCACTGCGAGATTGAAATATAAGCTCTGCTGCGCTCAGCGAGAGGCACTTCTGCCTGTAAATACTATCAACAGCCAATTTACAATTCATCTGCTGGAAATATTTTTTTGCTCTCTGTGACTGATATCTGCTGTTCTCCCTCTTGTGCTCTCCAGAAATAAGAGTGAAAGACCCTGATTGCAGCTGAAGGGATTTCAGTGGAGCCCGAAACGCGGGAGGGATGCTGAAGAACGACCCACAGGATTTTCTGTCTCCTCTCTGCTACAGGTGAGCACTGCTGATGGAGCAGCAGGTACCGGTTAGCGGGGCTTCCCCTACACTTGTGCAACAGCATCTGCTCGGCAGGAGGAAGAAAACACAGGAGAAAATGCATCCCAACGCTTCCAAGGATCTGCGTTTTACAGGGCTGGCAGGGCCCCCGTGATGAGCCGTGATAATTACTGCTTTTACATGTCAAACATCCTCCCAGGCATCAGAGTAGCTGCATCGGGCTTTCACTGCCGCAGACAGTGCAATTTGTAATACAAATTACTGAAAATTATGGAAAAAAGGCCAATTTACAGTAGCTGGGCGTGGATCAGGGTTGAAACCACAGCAGGTTGTTTCTACCACAAATATTTTAATTCCTTCAAAGCTGCCCGGGCCTTGGGTGTCATTCCTGTGGGTGCCGCTGTCAGAGCAAAGCTACAAAACCAAACGGAGCAGAGTGGCTTGTTCCAGCCTTCCTCCTCCTGCATTCACGTAACGGGCATTCGGGGTGCGCAGCTCTGGGGAAGCCGTCTGCTAGCGGAGGTCGTTGTCCGCTTCCCTGTCCCGCATCCACACCACTGGCTCCTGCCAAAGTCCGGTGCTTTGGTACTTGTGAGGAAGCCGGGAGGATGCTGTTGCGCCACGGTAGTAACAGACAATGCTGAGCTGGGACAAAACCCCCAGTTCATTTTCGGGCGCTCTCTGGCCCCCTGGGTGGCATCACATGACTTGCTTCTCCGACCTATACAAATGGAATGGAAATTATGATCTGAGCAGTGGATATGTCATCACCTCTGGGGTCAGAGGCACGAATGCGTATGGCTTTATTTTCTCGTCAGTATGGCAAACGTCAGTGCTATAAAGTTGCATAGATTTAATTTTTCCCCCAGCCAGCTGGGTATGATCTGTTTTTCACAGCGCAGTCTGGTCCCTGCAAGCGAGCGAATGCACCAAGAAGGTCCGTCTGGTGTGCAACGAGAAGCAGCTTTCAGGAGAGAGGCAGGAGCTGCCGGGGGTCTGCGCCCCGGGCTGCGCTGGCACAGGGGCTTTCCTTGTCCAGGTGGGACTGGGAGAGGTGAGCCCAGCCCTGGCCTGGCAGCTGGCTGTACCCATGCGTGGCATGAAGAGAGGACTGAAAAGATTAGGGTTCATCACCACCTTCTTTTGGAAGCTCCTTTGAACTGTCTGGAAGTGGTCCAAGAAGTCTGTTTTCTCTTGCGCTACATTAAGCAAATTTTCTAGCAAATCCCTTTCTCACCAGCCTCAGCAGAAATAACCCACCCAGGCTCAGGTGCCCAGCACGCTGCTGAGAAACTGACTTCACAGGGTTATTGCTCTGAAAATCCCTTCTGCGCTTCCCTCCCCTGCCTCCTCCCCTCCCTCACCACGCTTGTCCCCTCCAGCAGATGTGCGATATATGTTGTCACCTACGCAGTCCTCCGTGGCTTGTCTTCTCCTGGCTGCCATCCATCAAACGATAACAGAACAGCTATTTAAAATACAGGCAGGAGAGTCAGCAGTAGGGTGAACACGGGAATACTACTGTTAGGTCATGGTTCAAAGTAACGGAGTTGGCTGTCTTGCTTTCCCTGGGTGAAGCGAACTTCCACAGAGGGAGCAGCGACCCGCTCAAGTCCCTAATTTTGAGAGCACGGCCAGGTCAACCATCCCAGCAGATCAACTGTTATTGAGCATCTCTGTGGGGAGATCGATCTCTGTCTCCACGAGGAAAGCGGGAACTTCAGCAGAAGAGGGGCTGGCAGCGGGAGGGACAGACCAGATATTGGACGCGAAACCAAGCCACGCTCCACAAACACCCGAGGCCACAATGAAGGGCTTAAATAAAAGCAGCAAGACGCGAAACTGGACTATGCCAGCAGGAATGTCATCAGGGTGTTATGCTGGTGAACCGATGGGCTGTTCGTGGGGAGCTGGGTTTCCTGCACCTGCTTCTTACAAAACTCTGTTGATTATCACCAGTATTTCAGCAATAGCATCACCGTATCCAGCGTGGATTTGGGGGGTTTTATTTGGTGACTTTTATTTTTTTTAGTGCTGCTGGAAAAACTGCTTGACTGCTTTATTTGGTGCCGTTCATCACGGCAGCTGAACGAAGGGAATTTATTTCAGTGAAGCTCTTAATAACTGGAAAGGAAATGCCTCACAAGTAATTATAAATAGCTGTAAAGCTAAAGACACTGCGTAGATTCAGTCACTGCTGAGATATGATAGTTTTTCCTCATGAAAATGTCATCTTGTTCCTCAGAGATTCCTTAAAATACCGTGTCAGTCGGAAGACCTGCGTGGCACCCGGGTACCACCGCAGCTGTCCTTGTGATGAACCCCGGTGAGGCAGACGGCATTACAGAGGCTCAAGGGGATCTGAGGGCACCACGGCTGCTCCATCTTCACGGCGGTTCGCTGCAGCCTTGGTCCCATTTTGACTTCGGTGGGAGCCCAAAGCCAAGCTGTCGCTGGCGGGAGAAGGAGCTGGGTCCCGGGTGTCTGTGGGGGACGGCTACCACAAAGGAAATGATTTATTAGCAAATGTGCTCGTAAAGAAGCCACATGGACAAACCAGACAAGTCTTACTTTCAGCTGAGGAGCGGCCGCGTGGCAGTGACTCACTAGCGCTTGGTGGTAGATACGAGCCACCGAGAGCTCATAAAACTATCATCGAGCGGTTTAACGGCATCGCAGTGCTGCCTGCTGCATCGCTACCTCCCAGGGCTGCTGGGGTGGCCGTCCCCACGCCCCGGCTGCCTGGAGCTGCCGGCAGAGCCAGGGCGCAGGCAACAGCCTCTCCTGCTCCCCAGGGCCAGCTCCGATGCATCGGGGAGACACTGCAGCAATGAGGAGCCTTTTTTTTTCCTTCTTGCAGTGCCCGCAGTTGTTTTTCTGTAGGAAACTGGAGCTTTCGAGGCACGAGTCCAGCCTTGCAGACTGACCAAAATCACGAGGTTTTTATTTTGTTTCATACCTCGTTCTGTTTCCAGCAGAGACCCTCAGCGGCCGAGCGCAGATGTGCCCGAGGCTCCGCCGAGCCGGTCCCACCCTCACCGGTTTGGTGCCGGTGGGTCGTAACGTGCCGGCACAGCGGTCCAGCCCATCCCGCCCGAGCGACCGCGCCAGCATCGCTGCTCCCAGGGGGAGAACAGGACATTTGTTTCTGAGTGAGAGGCGAGCGGAGCAGCGAGGAATTCACATTCTTTCTCAGAAGTGGTGGGTTCCCTCGGTGGGCTGGGACAACCCAAGGACTCCACGTGGGCAGTCCTTCCCCGGGACTCTGATCCCTCTCCTCCAGAGCCTCCAGTTTGGCTTTTGTGATCGGAAACAGAGGATCTGCCTGAGAAAAGGTTTTTTAGAAATATTTTTTGCAAAATCTAATTTATAGAAACTCAAACAAGGCTGTTTTGAATGGCTTTCACAGACTTAAATGAAGTTTTAGCATACCAGTTAAATCAGAAAAAGATGTCTGAACACATTTAGAGATCCAGCTATCTTTGGGGTGATCTTTGGGTCTATGAAATAATAATTGATAGTGAGAAATATTATCTTATTCAAAAGGGAGACTGCCACATTATGTTTAGCGTAAGACTTAAATTAACTAAAATTCTTAAACATCAAGATGCCTTGCTTTTAATCTGTATGCTTGCAAAATAAATACTTGAGCAACGGGATTTCTGGCTGAAAACCTTCCATTGTGGGAATTGTCTTTTCCTCAACCCGTGTGCGCAACGTGAGCACTCAGTGTGTGAAGGTAGAAAGTAAGTTTGATTATTAAAACTATTTTGCATCCAATGACCTGTCTTACCTACGATAAAGTCTCTTTGGTGTCTGGCTGTTTGGCAGGGAGCTCTTTTTTGGTGCTGTTGTTTCTCTGTCATTGCTAAATATGTGTGGTGGTGTGGAATGTTCTTTTGTTTCAGAAGTTACTAAACCCCATTTTATTAAACCAAGAATATGATTTGGTGACTGGGAAAACACACCCACAAACCAAACTGAAATGCACCCACAAACCTGATTTCCAAAAGAGGGAGACCAACGCTATTCTGAAGACGAGACCTCGCTAAGTGATCTGAATGCCCCAAATCCCGTCGTCTTCAAAATTTGGGTAATCTTTTTTACATCCACATCTCACATTTGATTTAGAGTTTTCCCTTTCACCATGCAACTTCTCCCCCTTAGCATTGCCAAAACAGCTTGCTAGTTGGTTTCTAAGGGTGAAGTTGATATCATACTTTTAAGATAAGGCCCCCAGGAGGGACAGAAATGCCGAGCAGCCACCTGCTGTGGTCGGGTGATGAGAAGGACGGCGCCTGGCTCCTCCTGAGAAATCTGGAGCGTCTTCCCATGCGTTCCCAGACTGGAAATGGCGATGGTGGCTGGAAATGTTGTGATGACCACAGGAAGTGTGGATGTCAGCAGTGATGGTCGTCATCGTTATCGTGAGATGATCTGAATCACTCCACCGCCGCGCTTTGGCCGGGTCCTGTCCCCGCGTGAGTGCCGGGGCTCCAGGCACCGCTGGTGCACACGGCGGGAGCTGGTGGCATGCGGTGGGCACTCGTGCCGCGCTGCTTTCAGCCCCGTCTCGCAGGGAGCTGGGCCTTGCTGGCGGTGGCCGGTGGTGTGCTGTGGCAGTTTGATGGTGAGGCAGGTGGGATGTGGCAGATGGGGTCCGGTCTGGCAGAAGGCAGCTGCCCAGGCTGGAATTTGGCAAGGACAGGCAGGGTCACGTCCACGAGCAGGGCCATGGGGACCTCAGAGATAGCCACAGCAGGTCGGGACCTCGTCTGTGTGTCCTCTCCGAAAGTACAGGGAGCGGAGAAAATTAAGGGCAGCAGTAGGGTATGCGATGGGCGCAACTGCCTGCTTCCAAGAACAAGAGCGAGTGTCTTATGAGATAAAAGAGATGAGACCAAATGTACAAGTGAAATGAATGAAAGGAAGCAAAAGAAATGGATGAAAACCCAAATAAATGGGTTTAAAAAAAAAAACAAACCTGAAAAGAATGAAAAATAGGGGTGAGATGGCTGAAAGAAGCACAACGTGAGGACCAGGAGCGGTGAAGACCTGGCCGGGAGGCGTGAGCCGGCCATGGGATGGGGCTGCGGCTGCCTGCGGAGGTGGGTAGGGCTGCGACGGTTTCCAGGGGCTGACCACCTAAATCCTTAAAATGGTTTCAGTAATTTTTGCATGTGTCCGTCTGATGTGGTGTCAGGGTAGCGCTGAAGCTGCGGGTTAGGCAGCACTTGGACTGCTCTGCTGTGAGGGTGCGTTTCTGTACAGATGCATTGCCCGTGGGTCACATCCCGAATGTGGGGACACTTACTTGTTTTGTGGAAGCATTTAGGAGAATGGCTCCTAACTGGCTGTAGTTAATCATGCATGGAAATAAACGTCCAGAAAACACATTTGATGGCAATTACAAGGCAAGGATGGAGGTGGTTTCCCCGTGTATGGCAGGACATCTCCTTTTTCCTTCTCTTGCTGCTGGAGGAGGGGGAAGCACCCAGACCCACCTTTTGTTCTCGATGCCCTCTGCTACGACTATGCACAATGGAAGATCCAGAAAATTTGGTTTTCAGCCACACTCCTCATCCTGCATTATGTCTCAGCTAGAACAACAAACAGCGTTTAATTTGAGCACGCAGAGCAGAGGCTCACTAGGCCTGTGGTTTGCTATTCTCGGCAGGGCTTGATATTTTGGCTCCAAAGAGACAAAAAGGAGAATTACCGTGGGAAGCGGCTCATAAAACTGACAAAGCATTTTCCATCTCAGGCCATAACATTGCACCTTGAGGACCTGCCGTCGCGGGGCTGCAGGGCTCTTGGGGAGCACACCACGTGGTTGTGGCTCTCCGGAGGCTCTACAGGAGATGCTTTTTCTCCTGCTCTGTGCCCTCCCGCAGTGACCAGAGATGCTGTCGGGGCAGCTGGGCAGCTGCCAGCACATGGCCCCAGCTGGGGACGCTGCTCCCACCGTGCTCCCCAGGATGCCACTGCCCTGCGCAGCAGGCGCAGGAGGGGTGCAGGCACCACTGTGCTCCTTCCCCAAGGTGACTGTGTTTTCAAAATGAAACATGAAGGCACGTTTTTAGGCATTTTGTAATGAGCTGAGGACTAGTGGGAGGGCAGACCCTCTGGTAGGGGAGAGGCTGAGATGCGGTCCTTCTCGGGTGTCTCCAGCCCCTTCGCGTTTTTCTGGAGTTGCAGCGCCCGTCTCTCCCGGGAGCAGAGCGGGCTGAGCCCCGGCACAGACCCAGGCAGGGTGATGGGAGCCAGCGCGGGGAGCCTGGCCGGGCTGACAGCAGCTCGGGGGGATGCCCCAGCGGGAGGTGATGCTGTGGGATGTGGCTGTGGAGTGCTGGGGGTCCTGAGGGGCAGAGGGCGAAACAGGGGGTGGGGGTCTGTGGGATGGAAAGGTTGTGGCGGTTCTGAATGGCAAAGGACTGATACTACTTCATTTCTTCTCTTCTGCTAAGGCCCCTCAGCTGGTACCAATTTTCAGCGTGCTGTTGACTTCCAGTAAGGAGATCATCCCTGCCTCTCCAGGTACGATCAAAATCAATTGACTACCACTTTGTATTCTCTGGGAAAAGCCTTTCTTTTTAATCCCTTGCTGGAGTAGCCCTGCAGACAACAGTTTATTTGCAATTCACGTTGGATCTTGGCTGACAAATGCAGATGATTTAGCTAAAGCACAGCTGCTGGATGGTGCTAGTCTAAACACACGCAGAAGTCTCACCGCAGCGTGTTTGATCTGAGCACACAGCTACCGAAAGTAAACCCATCTGCATTCTAGAAGCGTCCCCCAGAAGACCGAATTATTTCTCTGTAGTATAGGTATGTTGCGTAGGTGACTCATAGATATTGGCTCAGCTTTGAACAAAATTTTGGGTTTCTATCCCAACTTATAGATTCCACAATCTCTAGTCTGGAAGCTGCTGCATCAAAGTACCTGTGTACCAGAACTGCAACGTTCCCATCAGGTCAGGTTTTGCAGACTAGGGCAGGAGCCATTTAAAATTTTTCTCTGCGGGTACTGCTGCTTCGCTTCAGGGTTCGCTCTGTGCTCTCAAGGGTTCAGACCAGGCTGGGGTGCCCCTGCAGCACGTGTGTGCCGGCCCAGCCGCTCTGCTTGCACGTGGGAGAGCTCGCGGCTCTGGCTGGGGTGGCTGTGGCATCGGGCTCCGGGGTTCCAGCTCACGTCACCAGGCTTTGCCGTCAAGAAGGTGCAGTGGGTGTCCCAGGAGAAGGTGCACCCTCGGTGGGGGGGATGCTCCCACCTGGCTTTATCTGCTGTAGCTTGGCTTCTGGTCGCTGGCCGCTCCCGGGGTGGCGGATGGCACCCTGGGGAGGTGGGAAACCCCGGTTCTGCCTGCCCCGTCCCCGTAGCCGGCGCCGGTCAGCCCTGCAGGGCCTTCCAAAAGGCTGATTCCTCACCTCTCCTCTTTCTTCTTTAGGTGAGGAACACAGCGTGGCAGTTCCTGTCTGCTGCCAGCCGAAGGAGGTGGTGGCATGACTGAAGTAGCCAGGGCTGTCTCTGGTGCCTCAAAACCACTGCTCGGGCAGGACGTGCCTGGTGTGGGCGCTCGACACGACTGGGAGGCTGGAAGGGTGAGCTGGATACTGTACAAACGATTAGCGGCTTGCAGCCTCCATTCACGTTGACTGCAAATGCGGATAGAAAGCTTGGCAGGTCAGATCTGGCCCCTCGAGCTTCTGCAGATGCGTGTCTTGCGCAGGGGCTGGGGCAGAGGTTTGCGGGGGTCGTCCCATCGCCGCCTCCCCTGCCCCGGTGCAGTTCCCGCAGGCGGGACTCAGCCCCGACAAGGTTTTGGAGCTGCAGGAGGGTGTGCAAGGAAGGAGTATTTTGCTGTTGTTGGAAAGTGACCATTCCCTCCATGTTGCTAAAGCCTGTGCACGTGTTAAAACTGCAGTAATTATCAAAATGTTTAATTTTCCATAAAAACGTTACATGGCGTGTTTAACAGCTGTAGAGAGCCCCCTGAAAGCCTGTTTGGTTCTGGCGACTCAGCTCCCCAGAAGCGTCTTGCCCGAGTTTCAACCAAGTTTCCCATACAACTTGGGAAAGGATTTTATAAAGGATGAGTTTCAGTTTTGCTGCTGCAAGTCAGAGTCAGGAGCGCAAGGAGGAATTTTTCAATGCCGTGAGTCAGGTTCCCCCTCGAATGTCTGCGCCGCCAGAGAGCTCGGTGACAAACGGCAGCTTTTATGGCACCATGAGCCGTTCAGCAAGAGAAACGATCTCCCTTGCCGTCTCAGAGCGCGTTGCTGTCGATTTATAGCCTTTCTGTAGCAGCAAGTTTAGGCTGGGACTCCCATTTTCAAATGTTCGTTTTGCTTTTTTATATTAGGGTCGCCTCAGGTCTGGACACAGAACAGCTTACATTTTTTTAAAGGCTTTTCAAGGGTTTTGCAAATTGGTGGTCACCGAGCAGTTTCCCTGGTCCCTGTGGGCCTTAAGGGGATTTTGTGCCCTTTTTCCTCCCACACCTGGTTCCCCCCTCGCCCCCGGTGCCGGGGCAGCGCCCGGCGGTGCTCATCGGGAAGAGAGCAAGTGGACCCACAGGACTTTCATTGACTGTGGGGCAGGGAAGGGAGAGCACGCCGTGCAGGGAGCTGCCAGCCTTGGGGGGCTGTCGGGGGGAGCTGCAGCCCCCACCACCCCTGGGGTGCCCAGCGTGGGGTCTGGGGGGTTTGCACGCCTCGCTGAAGGTCACTCCCTGCTGCCGGCAGTACTGGCTGCGTTACAGGCTGGTGCAGGTGAAAGCAGCTCTGTCCCAACGGTTCGCTTGCCATTATTTTGGAACACCCTGGGATCCCTCGGACTGGAGGTGGGCCCGTTCCTGCTAAGGGGCACCCTCACCACCAGAGTTAGGGCTGCAGTATTTGCAGAGCATGCAAACAGGAGACCAAGTGGAGAGCAACAGCAGAAGGTTTGGCAAGATTTGTAGCGCAGAGGGATTTATTGGCATTCTCAGGGTTAAACGTACACTTAGTGACACGCCATAAAATCTTGTACTTGCTCTAATTATTTTCCATCTAAAAAGACTTGCTCTCACTATTTTCCTGCCGACACTGGACACAGTCGGCTGCTGCCTGCCCCTCTCCCTGCCCCCTGCAGAGCCCCCTCTGCTTTGGTCGACCCTTGCCCGCAGAGGCTGGGGCATCGTGCCGAACCGGGGCTGTCCAGTGGAAACACAGGGAGTTGGGAGGGGGGCAGAAGGAGGGAGGAAGATCGTGATTTCAAATAAATGGAGGTGACATTTTTTCTAGATATGGAAAAAGATAGCAAAGGAGTAGCGATGGACAGCTGATGGGAACTCAGAAAATAAGGAATTATTTTTAATTCTGCAAAACCTTCAAATGCTTCTTTCCAAAGCAGGAGAGAAGCGCTGTGCTAGCGGCAGGGCTGCCCAGGGCACAGCCCCTGGCGTCCCCCGGCTCGGCAGGCCCAGCCTAATCCCGGGAAGGGGAATGGTAAATAACTCCCCAAAGAGGGAACAGGTGAGTGCGTGGGGGCATCTGAGAGCAGGAGGTGGTGTATGAAAAGGTATATGAGAATAAGACTAAAGCACTGTGAAGTAAGGGTGTTTTAGGTTTTTTCTCCAAGTGGAGCAAACTCAAGTTAATTCATCAGGGGCAAACTGAGTTACTCTGACTTTTCCCAACCAGGGATCTGGTTTATTGTGTTCAGCGGTGAAATGAGGGAAAATGAAACTAATCTGATCATTAGGAGTAATTACTCAAAAAGAACGAATTGGGTGATAATTGCTGCAAAACTGATGGGGCTTTGTGCACATACATCCTTTACCTGCTGAGCTTCCAAGGCACCGTGCTCCTGACCCAGCAAAACCGGAGAGTATTTTCAAACGCTGGAATAACGTCAGCTTCTTTTTCCCCTTTCTCTTTTAAAAGGCTGATGATGCAGGTTGCTGAAGCAACCCAGCACCCTGTGTGCCCGACAAGCAGCATCCCAGAGCAGACGGCAGCACTGCTCTGTGCTGGGGGGCTGTGCCTCCCACCAGTCCTCTCCACGCTTCCTCCGCGCAGCCCTCCGATGGCAGCACGGCCGGCGGCTCTGAAACGGGGCTCGGCACGGTTTCGTCTGTCCTGTAGCTGCTGCAGGTGCTGATTATTATTATTGCCCCATTACGCTTAGGCAAGTGTTATATCTAGGTTTAAACTTGCCCTGTTACGTTAGAGAGTCTCTGTGCCCCATGTTTAATTTTTATGCCAACACCCGCAGCCTTCTCTAAGGAGGGCTTTGCACAGAAGAGCTGGTCAGCCTGCTTTCTGCAGAAGCAGAAATCCCCACCTCTGAGGTTTCGGCTCTGACGTCCAGGTGTCTGAGTACTGTGGGGTTAAGCAGTGAGTTAGAAATCAGCTCTAACGTGAGCTTTCATTCCTGCCTTGCAGCCAGCTGGCCCTGAACTGCTTTGGGCTTTAAAATAATTGGGTAGAGGTTAACATAAATAAATCTTTGTGCTTCATGATGTAGTTTTAACTCAAAGCAGAGATCCCAGCAAACATGAGTACATCTCACGTGCCTCATTCAGTGCCAGTGTCAGACAATTAAACAAGCCTGCAAACGAAGGTGCAAATCAGATGCATTTGTTTCAGGGTGAGACCATAGGCCTGGATAGTTACTGCAGCTCATTTGAAGTTTGACGGTGTGTCGGTGAGCCTGAGCATTAAGACGACATCCCGCCAGCTGGTACGTCCCTGGGAGAGGCACTCACCCGCTGCGAACCACTGGTGCTACCGGGTACCGTGGGTCCCAGCACGCAAAGCTCTGAGCAAGCCCCACAGGGAGCAAACATCTCTGCCTTGCTCTGCCAGTAACTGCTGTCCTGGAAGGACAGGTTTCCTCCTCAGGGAGTTTTTCCACACCGCAGCAGCATCTAGCAAAACCTGGACCTGCAGGCTTCAGATGCTGGCGTGATATTAGTGATCCTTTCATGTAAATTCAGCTGTTACTGACTCCTTGCCATGCACCATTGGGTAAACTGTTAAACCTTTTCTGTTAGAGGAGCAATAATATTGTAAAAAGCTTTCTCTGAGCAACGGCAAACAAGCCAGGTCGCTGCTGGGTGGTGACTTGGAAAGACATTTGTATGCAGGGATGAAGCAGGTCATCAGTTCTGCAACATCTTTGATCAGTGAACTGGTGTGGCTGCAGATAATCACATTTCCGTTGAAAATAAGCTAAAGAGCCATGCTGCCACAATAATTGGAGCGTTAAGATAATGAAGCAATTACTTGGTGTAACAGAAAAGAGACACATTAAATACAGACATAAATCAAACTGGTTTGATGACAACATGTTGAGTTTCATTTCTGTATATCACTTATTGTTGAAGTCACTGTTTAGTCTAAAATGGTTATCTTTGCTGAAGATAGAGATCTTGTGTTCACTTAACGTACCTGTTGTAAGCGCCTTCACTGACGTACTTACAGACCTCTGAGTTTAAGCAACTGTTTTGGGATCTTTCACAGGCAACCGGTGCATCACCTCCTCCCGCGGCTGTGTCACCTCTTCCCGCAGCTTTGCGGGGGGTGAGAAGCTTTGTGAGACCCTGCGGGGTCGGTCCCGCTGGAGGTGTGCGGCACGTGGGGCAGGGACAGCCACGTCACAAAGAGCCACGGTCCCACGCTCCTGTGTGACGATGAGCACGACCAGCGGAGATAAGTGGGACGTCGGCGCGGGGCCTGACACGGGGGGGTTTCTCCCTTTTGTAACAGGTTGTGAGTCAGCGCCAAAGGCGTGTGGCAAACCTGAGTGGGGTGTTTGGGCGTGTGAAGCGGCTGTGGAGGTGTGGGTGGAGGCTGCACGGGGCAGACATCCCTGAAAATCGGGAGGCTTAGGGAAAAGATGTGGATTTGCTGGCCCGGTGCCTCTCGTTCCCGTCCCGATGGAGCGGGGTCCCCGGGCAGGACCCGTGGCCACCGGCAGGGGCTGTGGCAGCCCTGCCTGCACGCTGCTGGACGCAGCGCCGGGGCCAGCTCTGGCCACGGGTGAGCGCTACCGGTACGGCCTTTGCCGCGGGTGTCTGCCGGTCCCTGGGGTGCCATAAACGACTCCTCCAGGGCTGTTTGCTGCACTTCTCTCACCAGCCCTAAATTCACATAAATTGGATAACGTAAGGGAAAAAACAACAACGCCGAAGGAAACGCAGTGTCCTCACCACGCTGTCCTGTCCCCTCGCTCCCTTGGGCAGCTCCACTCCTCCGTCACCGAGTCAAGGGGCAACTGGGGAGCAGTCAGGGACTTGTGAACAACCGGGCTGGGGACAAAAGTCACAGCAAAGAGGAGCAAAGGCAGCGCTTAAAAGTGGTGGCATTCAGCAAGACGTTGATACGCTTCCTCCTGCCTGAGCAGCGCTTGCTGAGCATCGCCTTTGCTTCAGCACAGCCGAGCTCTGTCTCAGCTCTCAGCCCAAACGAGGGTGGTAAAGGCAGAAAACCCCCACAATTACGTTTTTGAAGTGAGAAAACATAAAGTGGGTTACTTCATTCTCTTTTCATGTTTTCATTGGGTTGATTTTTTAACGGCGTTAGTCACATTTTATAGTCACCCATGACGAATGCCTTGTGCTGGGCTTGTTAGCACAGGGGGATGCGGGGTCCCGGGGACCCTCCTCTCCCTGCCCTGCACCGCTGCAGATCCAGACCCCCTTCAGACATCCCTGGGTCAGGGGATCCCGAGCCAGAGCCCCGGCTGCTGCGGCTCGCTGGGGTGATGGGGGAATTGCAAGCGGGGCAGAAACTCCTGGTGAGCCTATATTGCTGCTGGCAGCCGGGGCCGGGGGCGATGCTGGGCTATGTGGGGGGTCACAACCAGAAAGCTTTGGGAACGGCTGCTTTAGGCAGAAAATCTGTTCAGGAGGAAATTAGTTTAGTCACAGAGCAGTCCCTCAGGCCAGGGCAGGAGGGCAAAACTTGAAACTAAATAATCACAGACACAGTAAAAATGTACCCCCCCCTCCAAACCATCACCGGGAGCCGTGTGAAAAGGCAGCGATTCCCGGGAACGGTGCAGCAGCAATAACGGAGGTCGCCTCTGATGGGGCACGGGCTCCCGGCTTGCTCCCACTGCATGTCCCTCTCCGAAACGCAACAGCCAGGGGGTTTAAGCAGGGATTTGGATGGCGGGGGGTTATCTGGTTTTGCTTGGCTTTGCAGACGACAGGGGAGTTCCTATGAGACTGTTTTTCTCAGGCAGCAATGTCTTTGGAAACAAAAGGAATCGCCACAGACTGTGACACCCATAGCTGTTATCTAGAGACATTTCCACGCCCCTGTGAGCGGCCGGTGGGAAACCCGGGGCCGGGCACCCCGGGAAAGCGGGATGAAACGCTCCAGCGCAGGCTGGCTGGGGAAAATGGAAATGCGGCAGCTGATGTACTTTACGTGCTGAAAAGGGTAATGGGGTTATTCTAATATTGCTCTTGGCCCCCAGGAACGTTAGTGTTTTGGAGGAAATAATAAGGAATTCACTTCTCTTTCACCGCGGCTCGCTCCCTTCCAGAGCAGACCATATGCCTGCCGTTGGGTGGATGTGCTGCAGTTACAATTGTTTTCCTAAAAGGCCTGATTCTGAAAGAGAGCTACACTGACAGTCAAGTTGTTCCTGTCCCTGTTTTGGTGTTCTGTGTCAGAAATAATAGAATAGCAGCCGCGTTTTGTAGATCCTTTAGAGTTTAAACAAGATGAAAAATGGTTTAATTTTCTGAAAATTGGTATACGATCAGGTGATCTGAAAATTTTCCATCTCAACTTTTATCACAGGGGAAAATTCGTTTTCCCAGTTAATGAAAGCTTTTACAGAAAGTATTTGCTTTTTTTAACTAATGCTGACTTTTTTTTTTTTTTTTTTTTCCATTGACTTTCCAGCTCTAATGTCTAGTTGAATTTTTTTACATTTTGGTGGTTCACATTTCTTAAGACAAAAAGGCAATATTTTCTGTGGCAAAAGCATATCTATTCACCAGTATTATAGTGGACCTTTCAGCGAAGGTCTGAAACGCTTTAGTTAAGTGTTAAAGCAGTGAATATTTGTCCTGTTTCTTGTGATTGGCTCGTGCTGAAAGCCTGGGTTAAATGCAGGTTCCTCTTTGACTGAATCATCAGGCAGAGGGCTAAAAATCCAAAACGTTCGTTTCCTGGGGAAAAAAAAAATCATCTGCAAATGAAGCAGAAACAGTTTACCTGCAGGGAAGGGGATCTAGCAGCATGTACCAAAGAGAAGAGGAACTGCAAAAAGGCAAATGTGCGTCTGTGTGTGGATACGGCTCCTTCCTCCTCACTCGGCTGAAATAGCAGAAAGCGGTAGGATTACATTAAAATGCTAATGAAGAAACCAGTTGGTTAAATTATAACATTAAATACAACATAGCTTGCATTAAATAAAAATTCAACAAAGAAAACAAGCTCTTATAAAAAAAGTATTTTGACTCCATGATGTGTGCCATTCTGCATTGGTCGAAACCGCAGGAGAGCGGGTGTGGGAGCAGCGGGAACACGGGGGATGACACAGAGCAAAGGCAGCAAAGAAACGCCCAGTGTAATCCCCAGAGCAGCAAGCGTGGGGTATGGGCACCAGTGATACTGCTTTGGGGGAAGGTGAGAGGATGGAATGCAATGGGAAAACCCCCAGTTTGGCTGGGGGAGACGAGGTCTGACCGCACGGCTCAGTTGTGTGGCTGCGTCCGTTTGCCAGGTAGGCGGCACGTCGGTCCCGTAGAAGAGGCTTTACGCTTAGAGCAATATCTTGTGTAGGAAGCAGATTAAGCCAAAAGGGAAGTTTTTGATCCTGGCAGCAGAAGGTGACGTTCCCGCAGAGCACTTTACAACTCAGCGTGTCTCTGATGGACGAAGCTCATCCTCACCTGCTCGCTGCGGGGCGAAGCTGCCCGCAGCCTGTCCTCCTCCCTCCCCTGCAGAGCAGGGCTGGACATGGAGCCACCCCAGCGCTGCACCGGAGGTTATTTCACATTTGAGATGTAACATTCATTCTAATTACGCACTCTGCCCTGAAATGCGGAAGGTTTCTAATCACGTTTAGTTTACCTTTTAAAACTGGCACCCGATTTCTCGCTTTGCCCTCACTTGCTTTGGAATATTTGATTCACAGTTAGAAGATGAAGCAATGCAGTGGGTGAAGCTGTGCACATCGGAAGACTTCTGGGCAAAACCTTTGGTTCCCCCCAGCACCGTAACTGGGGAAAAAGGCAGTAGCTGGGCAGTGTTGAGGACCTGCACTTGAGATTTAAACAGACGTGGCCTTTTTGTTGCTGGCTCATCTCGTTATTCTGGGTGACTCCCCTTTGGCTATATGCGTCAGGCAGTTACTTTTATGCATATGAAGTGGCTTGATGAAATTTCAGTGGAGCATCTTTGTCAGGAAGTAATTTTCCATTACAAGTGATAGCAACAAAAATCTTTTTCGATTCTTTGTCAGCTGTGGGAGAGGGGGGTCACAGGTACATGTCTCTTGGGCAGCGGAGGCAGAGGTGCTTCAAGGCGGTTGGTGGCAATAAGTACACGGGACCCGGCATCCTGAAATCAGATTGTGATCCCGATCGATCCACCCAGGCACGGGCAGATGTGGGCATGCCAGGATCTCCAGGTGTGGAATTCGGCTGCCCGGGCCAGAGGCTGTTGGGTGTCCCCAGGGAGCACAGAGCCGGGCTGGGTTTTGGCTGCTTATGAGCCAGGGACCTGTCGTCCGGCGGGTCAGGCTGGCACGCCAGTCCGCTCTCATCTCATCACCAGGGGGATCTGGAAATACTCTGGTAACGTTGTGAGCTCAGTGAGTGAGTTGTGTCTGACTGTGGTTAGAAAGAACCTTTTTTTTAGGTTGACGTCTGAATCATGTCTCTTTTTATAGCCAGGCGGTCACATTGCTGTGATTGCAGCTCCCAGCCCAAGCCCAGCGCCTGCTTGGGTTAACGACCATCGTCACGCAGGGCACAAGAGAACATATTTTGCTCGTTTCCCAGAAAAGCGAGCCTCTCTCTGGGGATGCTCTCTGTGCTCTGGCTCTGCTCTCCCAACGGGATCCTGTGAGCAGCCCTTGCTGCCGGCTGGAGGTGGGCTCCTACTCGCAGGGCTGCACCAGCCAGGGCGCGTGCCGGGCTTGAGCCCGTGCCTGTGCCGTGCCGCAGCCGCACCGCACTGCGCCCGCGCTGGGGGCTGCGGCTTTGGTTGCTGCTGCCCGAGAAAAGGCAGCAAGGACGACGTATTGCACGGTGGCGTCTTCTAGGACGCTTCATCCCCACCACTTGCAACAGCTTTTGAAGTTCAGGAGAATCAGACTGGGGCTGTGATGGGGCTTGAAGGCCTGCCGCCCCCGTGAGTGAGGGTTTCTGTGGCTTGGGTCTGCGTGTGAAATCCACGCATGTCTCTCCCCAGGGTCTGTCACTGCTGGTCAAGCTCCCCGATTCCGTGTTTCATGGCGGATGGGCCGTTCCTCATCCCCTGCGCTCTGGAAAGCCTTTGGCAGGGGACGGCGCCATGCTGGGCTCCTGTTCGCACTTAGTGACAATTAATTAACGAGCTGGCTGATTTCCCTTTACCTTGATAACGGATGACAAATCACAGCTTGGGTTTCTGATTTGCTCCTTAATTGCCACATTTGTTTGTTTAGTTTTCATTCATGGCTATTAAGACATCTTTGGCTGCTAGCTCCTTTTAGCAGCGATGGGCCGGATTCACCTGAGAACTACCCCATCGCTGACCCTGATGGAAAGGGTGTGATTTAGAAGCCAGCCAAATATGTCTAGATGCATAAGGAATAACCAATATAAAACCAAATTTACTTCATTTGGACTTAGTTTGCATGAGTGAAAATTGCTGTAGGTGTAACGTTAGGGCATTTTAGAAAAATTGCTGCTATCTTGTACTCCGTTGTGCTGACTTTTAAAGCAATGGTTGTACATGAGAAAATTTAATTTGAGGTTTTAAAAAAAGAAAACCACATGAAACAGAGTGAAAAAATTATGATTACATAGCTTGATCTGTTGGAAGGACCATTGTGACTGGACCCCTTTGTTCGCACAAGCTGTCATGGCTCTGTGGGAATCCATATGAGGAGAGTCCCACCCGCCGCAGTTTTGGGGCACTGTGCTCCAGTGTGTAACTCTGTGTCGGTATCAACTCGGTGTCAACACATGTTTTAAATGGAAATGTTTAATCAGTAGAAGTATTAATCTTGATATTGGGGAGTTTTCCAGTCGATGCCTTTCCTTATAAAGCAGCTATTTAACTTCTGATGTTAAAAAAAGTCTGGATGAAAGTAGTCTGTGGTGGCAGGCGTTTCAGTGGGGTCTCTCCGATTTGCCGTGTTCAATGCAATTGACTGAATGCGAAAGTGCACGTGGGTACCGATATTTTAATAGGAACAGCACCGTGCGCACAGCCTTGTGAAGCAGGGATCAACCCTGCTGATGAGGGCAGAGACCAAGAACTAGCAAGGTAACCAGTGTGTGAGATGAGAAAATGGAGTGTAAAACTGTGCGAACACACAGAGCATGAAACATGCAATGACTGGGCGGGAAATGTGTGTCTTCTTGAAAATGTAATGCAATAATCCTGAAAAATGCCTTTAAATCTGTCTGCTCAGTGTATGCTGTTGTTTTGGGGTTGGTTTTTTTTGTGTGTGTGTGTTTTTGCATAAGTAGTTTGCACATTTCTTCATGCAAGGTTTCAGCTGAGACAAAGTTTCTTAATAAATTATTCTGTCCTGATTCGTTTAGACATAGCAGAAGTATTGACCAGTACCTGCCTGGAGGAATAAAGACTGAGTAAAGGTAGCTCACAATTCTGTGATTATTCCCAGGAGGTTTGCGCTGTGTCTGTTCACGTCTTGCAGGCACTGTCCCCAGCTTTGTGGGGTTTCCCCGGAGCTGCCGAGCCCCGTCCCGCAGAGCCAGCACTGGGTGCAGGAGTGTGAAGCAGCTGCAGAGCCACTTCCACCGGCCGGCCAAAAAGCAGCCTGAATCCTGTGTCCAGCATCCTGCATCCAGCGTCCTGCATCCAGCAGCCGTATTTGGGGCACCTGGAGCACCTGCGCTGAGTGGGGCCGTGCGTGGGTGTGTGCATATGTGCATGGTGTTGGCACGTAAGTGGCAAGCTTTCCACCTCTGCCTGGGCGGTGGTGGCGGCCAGGAGCACACACAGCAGCTGTGTGTTCTTCTTGAAGGTGGTTTTGTAACACTGTCATAAAACGGAGAGCCAAGAACAAGCAACCAGGGAGCTTTTCTGCTTATATAAAACAGATGTTACTTCATTCCTTAAAAGCTGTCTACAGTAATTGAGTGTACCCGAGCCTTGTGGGACGCTGACCTTCGCACTGATGGGTAGGGCACTCCGGGCTGGATGCTGGCTGCGGTTTTGGCCAGGTTCTGCTTTGAATTTGAGATGTCTCCATCGCAGCCAGGACTGGGCGGTTGGAGCCGGTGATGTGGCTGGTGGGCTGTGTGCCCCTGCGATGGACCTGCGGAGGCTGGAGGTGGGCAGCGGACGGGCAGGGTCCGTGGTGCCTCGAGGCCACTTCTGCAAGGGTGGTGTGTTTGCTGGCAGGAGTAATTAATAAACGATCCTTTGGTTTAAGGAGAGTCCATTCTGATAGAAGAACAGATATTTGGGAATTTGAATGCCTTACCCAGGTGCAGGAGTTTAAGCTGAATCATCACCGCTGCCTGTTGGGCAAGCCTAACACCAGTTATTTTCTGTTCAGAAGAAAGTAAATAATTGTGGTTTTTTCATGCCCCGACGGTGGAGGAGTCGCTGCGAGCGCTCTGAAGGAGAGGACCTGAATTCAAAATGATTCTAACAAATTGGTGAGTTGGCTCAAAATCAACCACCTGAAATTAAATAAAGAGAAGGACAAATTAGTAACTTCAAGAAGAAGGTAAACACATTACTGCAAATGGGGAATAATTAGCGAGGCAGAAAAGTTTGTATAAATGTAGCTGGGCTTCATTTTCAGAGCAAAAGCTTGCTGCCCTCGTTAATTATTTGGCCCCACAGATGCATTCCTGGAGCCTGGGCTGGTGGTCGCACGGCAGGGATTTGGTGTAAGAGGCACGGCTGCTGGGGAGTGTATATAAACACACACACACACCTGTAAGGACATTTCTGGACATATGCCTACTTATATACTCACACACACGTATGTACGTACTTAATTATCTCGAGAAGGACTGCAGTCCCTTTTGTATCACTCAGCACAGGTTTTGTTGAAGTAATGATGAGCACCAAAGTTGATTCACTTTCCTTTATATATATATATATAAAAATTGTATAATTTACATACGAATATGTATTAAAATAAGCAGACATATATATTTCATTTTTGTTCTGGCTCCTCTGTCTTTACCATAACAAGGTAAGATGTTATGCTCAAATAGAAATGAGCCTCATTTTAATGGACAAAAGCATTCTCCTGTAGCTCTTCGTGTGCACAAATTGAAGCCTGCAGTATGGGGCCAGCGCTTGCACATCAGGCACTTGGTGTTAAATGAATGATTCATACCTATGTGTATAGAAATATTTAGTTAATATCTGAGGTGCCGGGAGGCGATGCTCAATAACGTGTCCCTTTGTACCTTGGTTTTGCAGGTGCAATAAAACTCCTTATTGCTGCACATGCATTTTTCTGATTGCAGTTCGTCAGCGCCTTGGCTGGGTCAGAAACCTCATCGCCCGCCCAGCGCAGCCCCCGTGGGTACGGCGCTGCCGGGGGACGGAGGCAGGGCACCGGATCTCACTGTGTTTGTTTTGCTTTTTATTTCTCCCTCTTGACGAGTGAGCATTCAGGGCAACTGAAGTAAATAGCAGGAAGTTATACAGAAGTACAGTAAAAAACAAACAAAAAAAGTACTAAATTTATTATATAACCTCCCAAAAGCTTGAAACTGAAGTCTCTGTTAAAAAACATATGTATACGTATTTCCACCATCCTGTATCAGGCCAGCTTGTTATTCCCAGGGTCTGTGCAGGCTCCATTGATTTTTATGGGCTTTGAGGCCGTAATGGGATAAAGTGAGAAACATTTTAGCATGAACAATGTCATTCTGGAGCCATGTAGAAAACCCTCAGCCAGGCGGGTTCTGTTCCTGTGAGGAGGTGCATGGAGAGAGTGTTTATTACCCTTTGCAGAGGTTATATATGTTGGCCATAACCCATGTAACCCCCCGCCACCCTTCCTGTCTCCCCAGGTGAAGTGCCCTGTGGTGCCTCCAGCCTGGCTGGGGAGGGACCCCGGGGCAGTTTTGAGCCGGGCTGTGATGCACGGCCCCGTCAGCACCCTGCCTGTGCCGAGCTCCTCAGGGCTCTGCAGCACGGCCGCGCCTGAGCGACCCAGTGCAGCCGTTGCTCCTCGGTGCCCGCAGATCCTGTCCCATCCCATCCGAGCCTGCGTGTGACGGGCAGAAGACGGGAGCGTGTGGGTTTCCCTATAGAAACCATGGACGTCTACCTTGTGAAGGTCTGCCACAGCTTAAATAGGACTGTCTGGATTATAAGATCAGCCTGGATTATGGGATCAGCGTGATCCACAGCCTGCTCTCGTTTAAATAGGTTTAAGCTCACTGATTTGAATGGAGCATTGCTGCTGTCTCCCGGGGTGGAATCGGGCCCTGGAGCAGGAGGTGGCATCCTTCTGCGTTTCTTGGCACCAAGCAAAAAACTAGTGCATCTTCAGAGGCTCTGGTGGGGATTTTTGCTTGCAGTGCTGCAGTGTTAATGGTAATGATTATGGAAATGGGTGCTGGTTTAATGCCAAGAAATTCAGGCTCTTTTCCGAAACTTTATCTCCAAAAGTTGAATGAGCATGACTTGGGCTTCTGCGCCGGTACATGCAGAAGGCCGTGGGAGCAGAGGGCGACAGTTTTCAACAAGTAGAGGATTTCTTTGAAGGAAATGGTTTGAATCCCGTGAACCTTGCAGTGACATGATGTAAAAGGATCTTAACGCTGAGTTCTCTGAGTAAGTTCAGTGTTCCTAGATAAAGAAGAAGAAGGGAGAAGAAGAAGTGGTCTTGATACGTGGCATGAACTCATGCAAGTTCTCTCTTTCTACTATGAATGCTTTCTAAAGCTTGAGACTGCAGCATCCGAGTTGTTCCTCCCTTCTTCGTTTGTCTGTGTGCAAACCAGCTTTTCTGGCCCTTTTTTCCCTCCCAGTAATGCTTTGATGATACAGTTTCCAAAACAAAACAACAGCTATCAGAACAGCCCTGTGCAGAGCCCCAAAACCAAGCCAGTTTGTGCGCTAGAGCGGGAACGCTTGAAATGACAATGGGCTTCAGCTGTATTTTTCCATGAGTTTATTTACTACAATCAATCAGAGGAATCTAGTTCTGGGTTTGTTTTTTGTTTTTTTTAAACTAACGAAAAGAAATACCATGTCCAAGAGCATGGTTTAGGCAGTCAGGTGATGTAACTGGTGGTATGAGATTACCTAAGAGTGTAACAGTATTTTGCCTGCGTCTTAAAACGATGTGTAGGACTGACTGTGTTATTTTACCACTCATCAGCGAACTCGCTGACACAATGAATTTTCAATGAGTGTTTGGGACCAAATAATTTTGTGCGTTGCTTGTATTTCCATGTTTTGTCTCCAAAGACTTGTTGACTTAAGTACGGTACGTTTTACAGTATTCACTCTCAGTGTGTATCCCTCTGAAAATCAGTATACCAGACGGATAGCTACGTAGGAATTTTATACCATACTTGGAGATTTACTCATGTGCACATTTAAAGAACACAGGGGAACACTCATAATTTTCTCTACCCTCAGTGTATTCCCAAGCCTTATCTAAAGCCCACGACATTCAGCAGCTTTTTACTGAAGCACTAATACGCTTTTTTCCAGGGAAGTGTGTGCATGGGACTGCACATCTCCGTATTTTTAGTGAATTTACCAAAGTTGGGCCGCTTGCAGGCTGAGTGCGGGGGGTGAGGACTAGGGAAAAATTCTAGGATAGAGAAAATTTCCCATGCAAAAGCAGCCAGATAAAATATCCTGGCTTTCTAGCTTGCAATGCCTGCTACGGGCCACATCCATACACGAGAGTTCATGAGCGGCTGCAACTCCATCTGTAAAACAGTGGCCTGGACTTGAAGTTTTGCCAGACCTCGTGTATCATGGGGACTGTAAAGTTGGGATTCAAGATAGCTATTGGAAAAACAGCTATTTCAGATGCAGCAGTAAACTGAAATGCAATTAAATTTAGCTTAATGTAGCATTCATGCTTTTGATTATTCCAGAGCATGTATTTTTAAAATAAAGATGTTTCCAACTCCATGGCATCATTGAATTTTTAAAGCTGGAAGAAGTTGGGGGTGACTCAGAAAACCCTTTCATTCTCACAAGATTCTTTGCTTTAAAATCACGTGTGCTTGGTTTTTAATTGTGGGGCAGCCGCAGCTTTGCCTGAATAAGGACCGAGGGGCCACGAGCATCTCCTGCTGCTGTGGGGCCAGCGCCCGGCCCCGGCGGGGGCTCCTGGGGAACGGCACCAGCAGCTGGATGTTGTCCCGAGCCCCCAGCGTCCCCTTTGGCATGGGTGGGACATTTTGCTACGGCAGTTCCCTTTGCTCTCTTCCCACTACAGATGAACGGAGGGGCAATTAAAACCTTATGGCTGGATCCTTCAGTCTGACCATGACTAGACCCCAGCCGTGACCATTCAAAGCCCGTGGAGAAGGTCCGTGGGGCTCAGCTCCAGCCGTGGGGCGCGGGGCTGCTTCCCCACTGCCGCTGTGCCCGGGGCTGTGCCAGCGCAGCAAAGACCTTGTTTTCAGCAAGTGCCTCTTTACTGAGCCCCTCGTGGGATTTTATACTCGGTAACTGATGTGAGAAAACTGACGTATGGTTAGAATGATGAAATCTTGTATTTGACTCTCACGCCTCTATGAAGGGAAACCCCCCAACAGTGGTGTCTGCCAGCAATACAGTTTCCAGTTGCAAAACCAAAACTGCACAGATACACAGCAGGCAACAACCCCACACAATTAACAGTAAAGCATTTTCATTTCACACAGTGACAGTGTTATTGTCTTCACGGGTCCGGAGGTTGAACGTGCTGGCCGGCTTCAGGAGCCGCAGCCCCCCACGGCGGGCCTCATCCAGGCACCCGGTGCAAGAGGACACAGTCACTGTTATCACCGTGGGCTGTGTCCGCCGGTACCAGCTGTGCGGCGCAGGGCTGCTGTTTGGTGCCGTCGTTATTTGCTCAAATTGGCGTTTATAGGCGGAATGAAGTGAACTCTTACGGCAGCTGGCAGTCGCAGGGTGAGTTTATTTTGACTGGACTTAGTGGTTTTGAGAACCAGTTGGAAATTTTCCTTTAACAGAAACTGAGAAAAAGAAAATAAGCAAGGGAAGGTTCAAAAGAAGAAAAAGCCAGAGTTTCCTGCTTATTGCATCTTTTGCTCTCTGTGCCCCAAGCACAACTTGAAGATCACCCTCAGCAGCTGTACTCACCGCCCGTGCACCACGCAGGGCTGGGTGCTGCATGGGGCCAGTGGCACTGGGGAGCTCTGGGAAGGTCAGGAAGGGGTAAGGTTTCCTTGGTGGGAACCTGGACAAGCTCCCATGCCTCCTGTGCAGGCTTGGGCTGGAAGGGAGAGCTCAAAGTCGGGCAGTTTCCATGCAGGGTGTGGAAGCGGCAGCCCCCGAGCGCTCTGCGGCAGGCTGGAGCACTGCCAGTGGGCAGCGATGGCTGGGCTGCTCCGGGAGCTTGAACCTGTGCTCCTGGAGCTGCCAAAAAGCTTGTTTGTTGGTCTAGTAAAGCAGTAATTTCCTCTAAGAGCCTTGCCCTCACCCTGGCACTCGTCAGTTAGCATTGGGACATCGTCAAAGGCTAATGGCCAAAACCAGAGCCACACAGCGGTGAACGTGACGGTGCCTGCCCAGGCAGCGCGCGGCAGGGGAGTGGGCACCCGCTTGGGGGTTGATGTGAGTCTTAGTCTTAGAGTCAAAGTCTTAGTGCTGTGTCAGCCACGATGTCTCCTGCGAGCCCAGGTGACAGGCATGCACATGTCCCAGAGCTGGTTCAAGCCACTTAGCAGTTTTGGGATCTGGGATGAAATAAGCCGGGCAGAGCCTGCTAGGAGCTGGGCCGGGGAATGCCGCTGGAGGGAGATTTCTGGGACCGCTTGATCCTTGCAGCCTGCCTGGCCGTGCTGCCAATCCCCGGAGCCCGTCCGTCAGGTGCGGACCTCACCGAAGCCGGTGGGGACTGGGGTGACTTTCATCCCCGCAGGGTCCCTGTGCAACTGCCCGGCAGCAGCTTTGCTGCTGCCCCAGCACTGTGTTGGGAGCGGCGGTGGCACATGGGGATGAAGCAGCGCGGGGCTGGCAGCCTGCGGCGGGGCAGGAACCTGCTACTGAATTTGTTTTCAACCGAAGAGGTTTCTTTTTATTTCTCCCCTTTGGTGAATCTTTTGTGCTTACTAAAACAAACACGTTAGCTGCCAAAGTGTGATAGCCAAAACACAGGGTCATAGATGAGAAAATACATGGAAGAGTCAGATGTTGCATAACTGGCGAGATCGATGCCAAACCGCAGTGAACGATTTCTGTCTCCAAGCTGCCCAGGAGGGAAGCAAAACTTTGTGTGGATGGGGATGCTGTCATTCCTGGTTTCCCTGGACATGTCTTCACAGCCGGGCAGCGGGAGCACTTTGGCTGTCTTGGCAAGTGGCAAAACAGTTGAAGCTGCACACAAAGCTCTGACTGAAGCTTGTCCAGCCACAAATCCAAGGGAAATGGCTGCTGGGGAGGTCACAGGCTGGGTAGGAGACAGGAGAGGAAAGCGATGGCCGTGGGGAGCTGCCTGTACGCTGAGAGCAGTGTGGGGCCAGGGGCCCCCCCACCACGGCCGGTGGGTGCACGTGCACCTGAGGCACACAGCAGCATCTGCACCTCTTGAAATTCGGTCCCCTCTTTGGATGGGGAGGGGTAACACTGCAGCCCTCTGTCATGAGAAAGTGGGGACGCTCCCTCTCGCTGCTCTCGACATGGGGCTTGGCCGTGCCTCGTGTAACCAACCCCCGGCTCCCCGCCGCAGCTGCAGCGCTCCCATCCAGGCTCCACCACCAGCAAGGCAGGGGAGGACCCTGCCTCTGCAAGTGGGACGTGAGCAAAGAGCCTAGACTGTAGCCAAGACACTCAAAGTAAAACTAACGAAAACCTCCCGTGACTTAGCCTTTTAAACCCAAAGTTCAGTCCTCAAGGCGTATGATCCTTCACCTCGACAGCGAGCGGCTCACTAAGCCGCTCCGGCACTTCTGAATCAGAGCAGACAGAGCGTTAGAAAACGCAGCCCTGGGAGCAGTTTGGCATTGGCAAGGGGACAGAAGGGATGAATCCTAGGAGAGCTCTTTCACAGCTTAGCATTTACGATTCGCTGTTGAAGTCTAACGTATTCTGCAGTTACACGCCACTCTTTGAGGCGTTCAACTGCCGCACGTCTAAGCAACACAATTGGCATAAGGCTCTTTCCTGCATTAGAAGCGGTTCAGTTCTAGTCTGTAAAGAAATTAGTGTCTGTGTAGTTATGAATGACGCCTCGTCTGAGGGCAAAGAGGAACAGTGGCTGCCCTGTCTCACCCGAGGTGTCTCACCAGCGCTGCCATCCCAGCTGGGTCCCGAAGCAGATTTACTGCCTCTCGGTGCCCTGCAAGATGCTAAAGGAGCCATGCAGAAGCCAAGGGCAAACCTCTCCTTGACTCCACTGGAGCCAGGATTTCACCCCCGGTCACCTCCTCCTACAGAACTCTCCCGAAAAAGGCAGAACAATGAAAAAAAAGCCTTGCACATGGTGAGTTGTTATCCTCAGCGATTCCCACAGCCGTTTTATTGCCCGAAGGAGGAAGAACGTGAACCCTGGAGGGGAGAACTTGCCAAAGTATTTAACATTTCTACATCTTGCATGGAGCTAAAGGTTCCCAAAAATCTTTAAAAATAACTGCAGAGATGTTTATTCAAGGCCTAAGGCTAGGCTAAGTAGAGTTTGAGATGTGGCTTTCTGGGGAAGGCAGTACAGGGGAATGAGCACCAGCTTGTTGGCTTTTGCTTGGAGTCAGGGGGCTGCAGCGGCCAGGCCGGGCGGGTTCCTGCTGAAGCCACCTTTTTGGTTAGAAGGCCTGGGAGTGACTCGGTGGCTGCTGCCGCTGGGCTCAGGGAGGGGGAGCTGAGGCGGCTAGATGGCCTTCCGAACACCCCTCCCCGCACTCTCAGGTCCCTGCTTCCCTCGTAGGGGGCCTGAGTCTGGGGAAAAACAGTGGAATGTGCTGCGGAGCTGGTGGCACTGATGGCAGACGACGTCAAACGCAGCCACCTTTTTTTCTTTTACAGAAATGGTTTAATAATACTGTAAAATAATCCTCCTGGAAGAAAAAAAAGTTCTTGGTGGTGGTTCCAGCTGCCAAGTAACGTAAGCGCGAGCCTCCTGTGAATGAGGCTGCGCTGGTCGATGCGGTGGGAGATTCGCTGCGAGTGCCCGTGACGGGCAGCTGAAATCCAGCTCCTCCGGGGCACTCGGAACCCCCCGGGCACCTACCCCTCCGCGAGTCGAGCCCTGAGCTCACAAAGGCGTTTCTCCCTGTCGTCTGACATTCTCTTAGAGCGACCGTCAGGCAAACAGAGCACTTAGCCCGCCGCTGCCGGCGGCCGAGCGGCC